>OX359288.1:88798627-89398627 GCA_947179395.2 Pulicaria dysenterica
GGTCCCTTGAGTGTTATTCAGGGATTAGCGGTTCCCACGAGTGATTTTCTGGGGTAAAGGTTCTGCAGGCCGCCGTTCCTCGACAAAAACAGGGGGGTCTTGGTTTGTAACTAAGGCCTAATTGAGTCCATGTGGCTCCGCAACGTGCTCGGGGGGTTGCTTTTCGTTTCCCCTCCAGCATGGATTGGTGTTGCTGATTTTCTCAGTTGGATTCGTTGAGCGGGATTTGCAACCCCGCAAGATATGATCCTGCTGACATGTTGGCACACCGCTACGTGATAACTTAGTATTGCGTGTTTTATTGTAACGTGATAGCATGCTTATTGGTGCTTATGTGATACTTGTACTCACTAGCTAGTGTAGCTAATGTTTCGTGATAATTCCTTTTCGCAGGTTAGTGATCAGAGGGCCTGGCGAGGCGGGTTACTGTGGGTAGTGTTATTGTATTTATCTTTTGGAACACTTGTAGTTTTGTTAACTCTGATACTGTATAACGATGGTCGGTGCATAGTGGTAACACTGGCTAAATTTTGGTACTTGGCTTGATTCGTTGTTTGTGATCGCCAAGTTGGTAAACAATACTTAATATGTAATCAGTGGTTTATTCTGCTGCAAACTTTTGGTGTAAATAAAGTTTTAATTTACTCTAATTTTAAGCTCGTGAGTCCGGTGTTACAATTAGGTATCAGAGCCTTAGTTTGAGGGAATCGGGTACTTGCGAAAGTATTCGATCTCAAACTCGGGCTTGACCATCGTTAAGTGTTCCTAGAGGGGTAAATGGGGGCTGAGTGTGAGCGTTATGTGTTTATTGCTCAATGTGAACTAACTTGTGTGTTAGTAAATTGTAATTAAGTGTAATAAACGTGTTCGCCCCTTGTGTATAGAAAGTGAGTGAGTAGAATGTCTGGGCGACGTGCTAACACTGAGGAAGCTCTGAAAGAGATGGAGGATGAAGCCTCACATCACCATGCTGAAACCCAGGAGGAGTCTTCTTGGCGAGACACTCAGGGCTCGAGGCAGGGAAGAGATTCTGAGGCGTATATTCTGTTACTAGAGGAGGAGCTTCGCTCGACCAGGGAGTTGCTGAGAGAAGCTATTAAGGGCAAGCAACATGAGCAGTGTTCTTACAAGAAGTTTAAGTCTTGCGGGCCGAAGGTGTATGAGGGTAGTGATAATCCCTCAGAGACTATCCGTTGGTTGCGCGAGACGGATCAAGTGTTTGAGTCTTGTGATTGTGAAGCTGAGAACCGTGTCAAGTATGCGGGTCGTATGTTAAAAGGTAAAGCTCTGGATTGGTGGGATATTGTGAAAGACACGCTGAGTAAAGAGGTGGTTGCTGCTCTGACATGGGAGCAGTTTGCCGAAAAAGTGAAGAGCAAGTACTGTACTGATTACGATCTTGAGAGGATGGAGAACGAGTTCAATGCTCTCCGTAAGGGAGACAAACCGGTGGAGGACCTTATCCATGCATTTACTGATAAGGTAAGGTTTATACCACATCTTGTGACTGATGAGAGGGCAAAAATGCGGAAGTTTGTGAATATGCTGCCGCTAGAGGATCGAGCTCATGTGAGAGCTGCAGTTTCTTTGGATCGGGCGTTTGAGATAGCCCGACAAATTGATGGTGATCGTCGCCAGTGCAAGGGTGATCAGACTGTGGAGGGCCAGAAGAGGAAGTTTCAGCAGTATTCAAAGGTTGGTACTTCAAAAGGGAAATCTGCTGCGGGTGGGAAAGTGGATTCGAGTAAGAAACCGAGGTTTGATAATCCTTGGTGTTCTTTGTGCCGTACTTACCATTCTGGTGACTGCTCGAAGGCTACTACCAGATGTATGAGATGTGGTGAGAAGGGGCACGCAGCTACAGAGTGCTCGTTCAAAGAGAATGTTTCTTTTAAGTGTCAAAAGCCGGGGCATAGGATTACAGAGTGTCCGAAGAGACAGAGGGGTGATACTGGAGCTGGAGCTGGTGGGTCTTCTGCTCAACCTAAGAAAGATGGCGCTCCTCGCGCCAAGGGTCGGGCTTTTCAGATGACAACTGAAGAAGCCAAAGCTGCTGGAGACGTGATTACTGATACTTTTCTTGTAAATTCTGTTCCAGCATGTGTGTTATTTGATTCTGGAGCTACCCATTCTTTTATATCTGTGGCTTTTCGTGATAAACTGCAATTGCCTGTATCTGTGTTACCTGAGCCGATTAAAGTTGAAATTGCTAGTGGTAAGGTAGTTTCGGTTACGGATAGTGTTCCCTGTGTTAACCTTGACGTGGACGGGAATAGTTTCCCTATCTCTTTTCTTCTTATGCCAATTGCGGGCTTTGATGCGGTCGTTGGCATGGATTGGCTCAGTGGTCTGAACGCGGAGATTCTGTGTTCGAAAAAGATGGTGAAGATTCCTTTACCCGATGGGTCTTGTGCTGTAGCTCGAGGAGAACGTCGAGAGTCTGATATTCCTCTTATTTCGGTGATGAAAGCTCGTAAATCGATTTCTAAAGGCTGCGAGTTTTATCTAGCTCACGTGATTGATGCAAAGCTAGAAAAGAAAGTAGTCAAAGATATTCCGGTAGTGTCAGATTATCCGGAGGTGTTTCCAGACGAATTGCCGGGTTTGCCGCCGGTAAGAGACGTAGAGTATAAGATTGATCTTGTTCCAGGGGCTACGCCTGTAGCTAAAGCTCCCTACCGTCTTGCTCCTTCAGAGGTGCGAGATATGATGACTCAGTTACAGGAGTTACTCGACAAGGGCTTCATTCGCCCAAGTTCATCCCCGTGGGGAGCTCCTGTGCTGTTTGTAAAGAAGAAGGATGGAACTATGCGTATGTGTATCGATTACCGGGAGCTGAATAAGCGAACGGTAAAGAATAAATACCCTTTTCCGCGTATTGATGATTTGTTCGATCAATTGCAGGGAGCAACTTGCTTCTCTAAGATTGATCTTCGTTCTGGCTACCACCAGGTGCGGGTTAGTGAAGATGATATTCCTAAAACTGCTTTTCGCACTCGATATGGCCACTATGAGTTTTTGGTTATGCCGTTCGGCTTAACCAACGCGCCTGCTGTGTTTATGGATATGATGAATCGGATTTGTCGTCCTTTCTTGGATAAATCCATAATTGTGTTTATCGATGATATTCTTGTGTATTCCCGAAGTGAAGCCGAGCACGAGTTGCATTTACGGCAAGTTCTTGAAACTCTCAAGCGAGAGAAGCTTTATGCAAAGTTTTCAAAGTGCGAGTTCTGGCTTCGTGAAGTGCATTTCCTTGGTCATGTGATCTGCAGGGATGGTGTTAAAGTGGATCCGGCGAAAGTCGAGGCAGTAATGAACTGGGGAGTTCCCCGAACTCCTTCTGAAGTTCGTAGTTTTCTCGGCCTAGCTGGATATTATTGGCGGTTTATCCGTGATTTTTCTAAACTTGCAGGTCCCTTGACTAAGCTTACTCGGAAAGACGTTACTTTTGTGTGGTCGGAGGCGCAGGAACAAGCGTTTCAATCTCTGAAACGGCTATTGTGTGAGGCTCCGATTCTTTCCTTGCCCGACGGGTCTGATGACTTCGTCGTTTATTGTGATGCTTCTTATTCGGGGCTTGGTTGCGTGTTAATGCAGCGTGATAAAGTGATAGCATATGCGTCTCGACAGTTAAAGCCACATGAAGGTAACTATCCGACTCATGATCTTGAGTTAGCTGCTGTTGTGTTTGCTCTGAAGCTGTGGCGGCATTATCTGTACGGTACCAAGTGTGTGGTCTGTACGGATCACAAGAGTCTGCAATACGTGTTTACACAGAAAGAACTAAATATGAGACAACGGCGTTGGCTCGAATTGATCAAAGATTACGACTGTGAGATCCGTTATCATCCTGGTAAAGCCAATGTGGTGGCGGATGCTCTTAGTCGCAAAAGCTCGTCAGCTGAGGCGAAGTTCATGAAGCTTGTGGTGATTCCTGATATTCTTACGAAATTAAAGGAAGCACAATCTGTTGCCTTGCGTGACGAGAATCTTGTTGTTGAAGTGATGCGGAAGCAAAAGGATCTACTTGCAGATGATAGCCGGGGGCTAAAGACTTTCCAGTCTCGTGTTTGGGTGCCTCTGTATGGGGGAAATCGTGAATTGATTCTACAAGAGGCTCACCAGTCTCGACTGTCTGTTCATCCGGACAGCACCAAAATGTACCATGATCTGAAATCTTTGTACTGGTGGCCTACTTTAAAGCGAGATATTGCTTCCTACGTGGAAAAGTGTCAAATATGTGCGCAAGTGAAGACTGAGCACCAGAAACCATACGGTAATCTTCAGCAACTCGAAATTCCTGAGTGGAAGTGGGATAATATTACGATGGATTTCGTAACAAAGTTGCCGAAAACGCTCAGAGGGCACGATGCTGTGTGGGTTATAGTTGACCGTTTGACCAAAAGTGCTCACTTTCTGGCTATCAGCGAGTCTGCCTCGTTGGATAAATTAGCCAAGTTGTATATTGTTGAAGTGGTGTCGCGCCATGGAGTGCCGTGTTCTATTGTGTCAGATCGCGATCCGCGGTTTACTTCAAATTTTTGGCAGAGTTTACAGCGTGAGCTTGGCACTCGTGTTCACTTGAGCAGGGCGTACCATCCTCAGACGGACGGCCAGTCAGAGAGAACTATCCAAACCCTGGAGGACATGCTTCGCGCATGTGTACTTGAGTTCGGTGGAGCGTGGGATTCACATCTGCCGTTGATTGAGTTTGCTTACAACAACTCATACCATTCCAGTATTGGGATGCCTCCATTCGAGATGTTATACGGGAGACGTTGTCGCACTCCCACGTGTTGGCTAGAGCCTGGCGAGAAGCAGTTCGCCGGACCTGAAATTGTGCAAATTACTGCCGATAAAGTGAAAGTGGCACGTGAAAAGCTGAAAGCCGCTCGTGATCGACAGAAAGTGTACGCTGACCCGAGACGTCGGCCAGTTGAGTTTAACGAGGGCGATCGGGTGTTCCTGAAAGTCTCTCCGTGGAAGGGTGTTATCCGCTTTGGCCGTAAAGGCAAGTCGAGTCCGCGTTTCATAGGACCGTTCAAGATCCTACGCAAAGTCAATGAGCAAACTGTGTCTCTGGAGTTACCTCCAGAACTTGAGGGTATTCATAATACCTTCAACGTGTGTTACTTGCGCAAGTGTAAAGTGGATGAGAGTCAAATTCTGCCACTGCAAGAGCTGAGAGTTGATGCTTCAAAGCGCCTCGTTGAGGAACCTGTTGAGATTCTCAGCTCAAAGACTAAAAAGCTACGTAAGAAAGTGATCAAGCTTGTTCTCGTGAAGTGGAAATATAACTTAGGTTCGAATATGACCTGGGAAACTGAAGATGATGTGCGAGCTCGATATCCCCACCTGTTCATGAGTGATCAGATTCCGAGGACGGAATCTTCTTAAGGGGGGTAGATTTGTAACACCCTGTAAATGGGCCTAGCAGTGTAGGGTTATACTTTGTGCTTTAGAGCTTGTACAGTGACTTTAAGTGAAATTAATTAAGTGTTTTGTGTGACTAACGTGTCTCGTGTTAATTAATGTGATAATGTGAAAAGTGTCGGTTGTGTCTAGAAGTGATGTCGTGTTATACGGTTTCGCGAAATGATTCCGTAGATATCCCCGTTAGGTAAAACGGGATGGCGTGTGTTAAGTTGTAAGTTGAAAAGGGGAATAAAATACCCCGTGTTTAATAGTAAAACCCAAGGTCGGCTTCTTGAGCCTTATCCCCTGGGTCTTGACAAAAACACACACTTTACACACACCTTAAACATACAAACACACACATACGTACATGTCTTGGAGCTTTTGAAGAGAAAATCAAGAAGCAGGCTTCTACACAAGATTCAGTAACAAATCAGAGCTCCAATCTGTTGTATATTTACAGATTTGTAAGTATTTTAAATCCTAAACCTTGTTCTTGGGTATTTAAAAGGAAAACACCATTTTAATGGTGTTAATGTTGTCCATGTGATTGTAATTGTGTTTAATGTGTTCTTTTGTGTCTATGGGTGTTAGACAAAGTGTGTATGTGGTTAGAACAGAGTTTTTGGTCGAAAAATGTGTTGAAAACACGATTTACAGAACTGTGCGAAAACAGGGACGAAGACCTGCTGTGCAGGCACTCCCTACGGGCGTAGGTAATGAAACCTACGGCCGTAGGAAGCCTTTTGTGTTTACTGCGGCCGTAGGCAGGGTTACTGCGGCCGTAGGATGTGTTTTTGTGTGGGTTACCGTCTACGGACGATGAAACAAGGATTACGAGCGTAGGTACATAACCTACGGTCGTAGTTCACCAAAGAATAGCTACTACGGGTGTAGGAATAGGTTCCTACGGCCATAGTACATGATTCATTGGAAAGAAACTCTGCGGGCGTAGTGGGTTTACCCTACGGCCGTAGTAAGGTGTTGTTATGTGTCCTACGGCCGTAGGACATGTACACTACGGCCGTAGTAAGCTGTTCAGTGTTGACAGCTTGTGTAACTTGTGTTCTAACCTGTGTGTGTTACGTGTAAGTGATAACCAAGCCTGAACCTTATGTGTTAGGTGATTCGGACGACTCTGTGTGTTCTTGGGATTCTCGGATTCATATCTGCCTTTTGTGATATCGAGGTGAGTACCGGTTTCCCATAAGACTCAGTAAGTAGGGCTATTGTGTGCCTGTGTTGTGTGCTATGTGATATAGTGATACAGTGTTATAAGTGATACCATGTGATGTAAATTGTGATATGTGATACGCATGCGTACTGTGGACCCTATGGGTCAAACGTGTTTATGATCTCCTGTCCGGACAGACGCAGGGGTTGAGGTCAGTCGCCGATGCGGCTGGGTCCCTTGAGTGTTATTCAGGGATTAGCGGTTCCCACGAGTGATTTTCTGGGGTAAAGGTTCTGCAGGCCGCCGTTCCTCGACAAAAACAGGGGGGTCTTGGTTTGTAACTAAGGCCTAATTGAGTCCATGTGGCTCCGCAACGTGCTCGGGGGGTTGCTTTTCGTTTCCCCTCCAGCATGGATTGGTGTTGCTGATTTTCTCAGTTGGATTCGTTGAGCGGGATTTGCAACCCCGCAAGATATGATCCTGCTGACATGTTGGCACACCGCTACGTGATAACTTAGTATTGCGTGTTTTATTGTAACGTGATAGCATGCTTATTGGTGCTTATGTGATACTTGTACTCACTAGCTAGTGTAGCTAATGTTTCGTGATAATTCCTTTTCGCAGGTTAGTGATCAGAGGGCCTGGCGAGGCGGGTTACTGTGGGTAGTGTTATTGTATTTATCTTTTGGAACACTTGTAGTTTTGTTAACTCTGATACTGTATAACGATGGTCGGTGCATAGTGGTAACACTGGCTAAATTTTGGTACTTGGCTTGATTCGTTGTTTGTGATCGCCAAGTTGGTAAACAATACTTAATATGTAATCAGTGGTTTATTCCGCTGCAAACTTTTGGTGTAAATAAAGTTTTAATTTACTCTAATTTTAAGCTCGTGAGTCCGGTGTTACAAATTACATTTGATCTAACACAATAATTTAGCTTTTTTCTCCCACTTTAAGTTTAAGGGTTCAATTACTGTTATACATCATTTCAATTTTTCAATTCAACACTTAATAAATTTTCACATTTTACCCTTCGGTTTGTATATGTTACTTTTGATCTTATAACATTACCAGCTAATGTAGCCACATGTACGTAATGTAATTAGCAAATACAGTAGTTGCATGTTAACCTAAGTTTTTTCTACGTATTTTAGCTTTGAACAACCATCTTATATATTATATTTTGTATAAATTAAATTACTAAGAATATGATTGTTTGAATATCACCCAACGCAATGCGTGGGCTTGATATATCTTGATGTAATAATTACATATCACATCACAATATTCAAGATTACAAATACTCATAAGGATATAATAGTGAGATCGAGAATAGTAAATATGGTAAAAGTAGAAACTTGGGAAATACTAAAGAAACAACAAATTGTCAATTGTCAATAAGGTCAGATGAATTAATATTTAGATAATTATTTGCATACCATGATCTTACTTAGAATCATTTTCTGTTTTTGCAATATCAGATCGTAAGATCGGAACCCTAATATCCTGCCACAAGTCACTAAAGTTTTTTAGTTTTTTTATATGCTATAATTTCTATCAAAAACCAATTATATAACATGTGTACAATGCACTTAATTATTTACTTAACGATGTTATATGATTGTCTTTAATGATGCTTATAATGTAACTTCATAATGTGAATAACTTATGATGACCCGATGACTTGCAGGTGGGGGTATCTTGCTTAGTGAAGCTATGTACGTATTTTGCTTACCTGCAACATCTTAAAAAAAATGATAAAACGGTAAAAGTAAATTGAAACCAAGATATATCATATGAAACTACTATACATGTTCAAATTCAACAAACAAAGATTAAAAAATACCTCATTTGATCCAGCAAAACACAATTCTAACAATATACATATATGCATTTTTTTGGAAATAGATCGATAATGCACCGATTGAGACGCCATTACTCGATGCTTAATCATAAATTTCATATCAAATATGCAAATAGATGGAACCAGATCCATCTAATCACAATAACAAATTCAACATCTCTTCAGCTCTCTCTAACATAGGCGCTCGAAGCCACTACTACAGCCCCTTCTCTTCGGTAAGTAGAAAACCACCATCACCATAGCCCCTTTCTATCTGGTAGGCACGCCACCACCACCTCCTGTCTACGGTAAGCACAAAACCTCCACACAAATCGTTCATATATATGAGGCATAATAAACGTATCATATCTAAAGCATAAACCACACAAATCGTTCACACGAGTCGCCGTCGCCATCAGAATTCCACCTAACCCACAACCGCATTGGTGTCGAACTGCCACCACCATCGGAATCCCACCTAACCCACCACCGCTCTGGTGACAAACTACCATAGCTAACCGGATTGGAACTCCACCGCCTCCCTTACTATCAAAACCACCGGCGCTCCTCTCCTGCCATCCATAAACACGAAGAGGAGGATGGGTTTGTAATGAGGGATCTTAATGATGAAGTTGCAAGGTATGACATGAAGAAAACATATCTCTCTAAAGCCACCATTGTCTATCTTTTAACAGATCTGGAAAAACCTACTACTATCTTAGTTTGTAATTTGTGTAGTTCAAAACTGAAATGAAGTTCATGTTCGCCGACAGTTTTTAATTTGTTATTGTCTTATATAAAAATTGTATTGGAATCTTATATTTTTCATATACATCTTGATTTGCTTGCCATGCATATTGCTTTGACCTTCCTTTCTTTTGCCATCGTATTACTGTCTTTTTGCCACTAATTTGGCTAGTTTCTTTGGCGTTCATCTTCTGCAACGAGATGGTAAGCATTCCCGAGACTTGGCGTTGGGCTCATAGCAAGAATATGTGTTCTAATAACAGAAAATTATCATCGAGCCCCATAAGAAACTCATAAAGTCTTTCCTTTTCCCTAAGGTTAATCATCTTCTTCCCAATGTCACACGTGCAGCCGTTGCATGTACATCGAGGGATAGATAAAACAGATTGCATCTCATCCCATAAGCTGCGTAGCTTAGTATAGTAAGAAGAAACCGACATACCTTATTGTTGAGTAGCCGTGAGGGTCCGCTTCAATTCGTAAGCTCTTGGTGCACTCTCTTTTCCAAACCTTTCGAGTAAGTCGGTCCAGATTTCAGCGGCTGCACTAGCATATTTAACACGGTTCCTGACATCCTTTTCCATGGCGGTTGTGAGCCATCCTTTCACCATAGCATCACAACGCATCCATGGCATGTACTCATGATCGGAGGTCTTCTCGGGTTTATTGATCGATCCACCAACGAAACCCACTTTGTTTTGGCAAAGAGGAAGTTCATAGTTTCTTGTGACCAATCAGCATAATTGCTATTGGTAAGAGTTTCGTTGACGTGCATTTGTTTTGGGTAGTCAGATGCATGAATATAGAACGGAGAGTTCGTATCAATGAGGTTTTCTTGTTTTGAGAGAGGAGTGTCTTCTTTGTCGCCAGCCATATGTAGAAGAAAGGGCTGACCAGGATGGTGTAAAAACTAGACCTGCTCTGATACCATCATAAAAATGATGGTCTCAAAGTCATCGTATATTCATGTGTCAAAAAAGAACAGCCAAGCCAATACATAAATATATGAAGAAAAAAAGGGAAAAAAGAAAGTAGCCAAATTAGTGGCCAAAAGACAGTAATACGGTGGCAAAAGAAATAAAGGTCAAAGCAATATGCATGGCAAGCAAATCAAGATGTATATGGAAAATATAAGATTCCAATAAATTGGTTTGTAGGTGAGTGTTTAATTTGTTATTGTTAGCTCTTACATTTGAATGTTTTACTAGGTATTTAGCAAATCGGGTGTTTTTTGAGATTTGTTATTCTTAGTCTTCAGAGTTTGTCATAAAAAACTGAAAACCGACGAAGATGATGAACAATAATAACATGAACACTAAGACATGAATATTATGAAGATAAACACTAAGAACAAAGAATAATATCAATAACACATTTAAAATAAAGATATATTAAAAAAGATTACCGGTAATTAATGAGTATAAAGCTATTGCTTAACATCATTAATTAATAATGATCTCGTAGTTAATTTTAATTAAAAGGTCAATTAGCTATTAATTTTAACAAAAAGGGTAGAAAGGTTTCAGAAGTGAAATAAAAAGGAAAATAATCACAATACCCTTTAACTAAGGGTCAAAGTTAACACTAGTGAGGTAAAAGGTTAAAAAAGGAAACAAAATGACAGCTAGAATAACTATTTTTGTATTTTCTATAGCTAAAGAACTAAAACTTAAAATCAGTAACAACTACACGAACCATTTATGTGATTAACTTATTTTTTCAACTTATTTTCTAACCTGAAAGTATTAAATATGAAATAAGAAAATATACGGAGCTTATAAAGGGGTGTTTGTTTTCGTTTTTTTGTGTTTGGATAGGTTTATTAGCTTATTTTTATGAAAATAAGTCTTTTTTCATAAGCCATATTGACTTTGCTTATTTTATAGGATAAAAGTTTATTTTAACACATTTATCATTTCACCCTTTTTTAACACCCTCTTTAACACACAACTATTATAAGGATATCCTTTTTTAAAACTAATTAGCTAAGTCAAAAACCTACATTTAAAAAAAAGAAAAAGGAATGGGTTCAGAAATCAGTTCTATAAAATAAACCAACAAACAACTTAACACCCTTGTTACAATTCCGTTGTAAATTTTGACGAGCTCATCACTCGTAGTGTAATCAGCGCTCTCTTCGACACCGTTTCGTGGGTCTGCTACCCGTCAAAGCTGCTCCCCGCCGCAAGACAACTTAAATAAGAAAATCTTTCCGCTGATCGCTCCGGGATGTTTTCTGCTGAATTTGAAGGCCATTGACGAGGTATTTTTTAGTAAATTTGACTTATGATGATGATATGTCAGAAACTCAAATAATCGAGATCTAAAAAAAATCCTATGTTCGTATAAATTTCTGTTTATAAGTCCATAACTAGTTAAATTATGCTGTTATTACATGGAAGTTATTCGAATGCTAGGTGTTGATTAGGGTTTAGGGATCAGATAAATACTCTGTAACGAAAAATAAAAACTATTTATAGATTTAATAAGTATTTAATATTCGGTGCTCATCTACTTGAATTGATTGTTTATAGGGCGATCTCGTGGTGTCCAAATTTTGTAACATTGATCTTGGATAAGGTCAAAGACTGTTAATTTAAAGTTCAGCTCTACGTTTCTAGCATGAAACAGTTATGATATTGAAATTGCTACATGAACTATTAATTTGCAGTAATGTACCTTCCCTCCTTCCTGAAAATAAAATGTAAACTAGACAATCATTTTCATAGAATTATGTGACTAATGCAAACCAGGCATGATTAAAATCACAATCAATGCCACTAATGTTTCGCAATGATTGATAATGAGCACTTAGGTTTGTTTAACAACCCAAAATCAAAATTGTTGCATTTTTTGGACGAATGGAGTATCATCTGTATTGAAAAGTTGAACTTATTGACATTATAATTGTAATTTGTAAAGGTAAATTGATTTGAAATTTTGGGCACCTAACTTTTGTGTGATTGAGATATGTCAGGTATTTGATAATGAAAGAAAGGGCCACCTCCTCCCCACTTAAACGTATCCTGGTGAATTGTGGGGCTCAAGTAAGTTGTTAAACTGTAGCAAGCTGCTTGCTTTTTATTTCTTTTGGTTAGTGTGAAGGTGTGGACTTGTGGATCCATGAGTGCATGCATCAAAGTATAGGTTTGTTATTTTTCTCCCGAATAGTTGTTGATGAACGCAATAATGAGACTATATCCAGTTTATTATATAATTTTCAAATGTATAAGGTTTACATTTGAGAAAAGATTTTGAATAAAGCATGTCACATGATTCAACATAAGTTCCAACTTTGTCAAAACACATGTTAACTAAAAAAATATCCAACTCACACAGAGTTAGTTGTAATCTGCCTTTTTCTGAAATGTATGGAATATATTTAGTTATATATATATATATATATATATATATATATATATATATATATATAAATTATTAAAACAAACATCACGTTTGTAAGAAAAGGGCCACATAGAAATTAAGATGAAATGCAGTTGCATACTAATCTGATAAGTTTACCTTATACTTTTAGTGCTGGATTCATAAAACTTTATCAATTTATGAATTTATTAACATAAACAATACGAGGATAGGACCTCCTTTGGGAATGTATGAGGAAGGAGAATAGGGTAGATGGGTATAAATATAAATAACATAGTAATATAATAATATAAACATATATATTATAAGATTTCTTAGGAGTCCTAAGTCCTAAGTTTCTTTTAATAATATTCTACCATCTTTACATCAATTTTAGAACAAACATTTTTATAAGCAAGAGGTTTTCGGGTAGATATATGACTCTCTATACCATACTTCTCCCATACCCTGCTCCGGTGGGTTTCGGTAGGGGTGAGCGTATTTGACTAGGAATTTCCCAAACTGAACCGGTCCCGTATATAAATTTTCGGTTTGGTATTCACTATTCAGTTACAAGAAATCAATAATTTTGGTTTCTGTACTTTTGGGTTCGTTACGGGTTTGGTCCGGAATCGGTACAGAGCTAACCCCTATCTACGAGTAAATAAGCGGACTTTGTCAAACAATTTTCAACTGTTTTCAATGTACTGGGTCCTTGTCTTTTAAAAAAAAAATAGGGTTCTTGTACAGCATATGCTAATCCAAACAAGAATTCTGAAAATTCAATTTGTAACAACAGCTGATTGATTTCTTCTTATAAGTGTGCAAGTAAAAAAATAAGTGATCCAAACACCACAAGAGAAATTGGCGATGCTCATAGGAATCATAGTGCACATCTTCATGCCTGCCACGTGGACTCTTTGGATGCAGTGCATAGAAGGGGAAACATATGTTAGACTAGAGCAAGAAAGGTAAAAGCTATTCTAATAGCAAGATATTGTAGGTTAAGCCATCTCTTCTCTCAGGGATTATTTTTAAGCACCTCCACCTCCTTTGGAACTCAAATTATACCGAGATTGGTTGAGCAGAGCTGGTGTTTTGAAATAATTACATAATTACATCATGTGAACTTGTGGTTTGCGAGCAATGGTGTTGTGTTCTACTAATGTTTTGGTTTAAGGAAGAACGCACAGAATGTGGTAAAACAAATAATAATGCCAGATTTTATATTTTGTGTTCGCAACTAGTTACTTGTAACACCTATTCAGATTTAATATTGAAGAGGAGCTTTATGTCAGTAGTTTGAATAATTATATAAACTCGTAAGATGACAAGTTGTGGACCATTGTAATATTCATTTTGAATAAATCTTGGATTGTTTTTCATGAAGTATGGATCAACTGAGCATGTCAATTTCATCTTGATGTTCTTCTGTCCATGTGTTTTTCATATGATAAATTACAGGCGAAAGAATATGGGAGTTGTGTTGCAGCTAAGGTTCCTCAAATTGAACGTGATATGTGTTTGAAAGAATTTCTTGCATTAAAGAATTGCATGCAGAGTGTGGTATTGATTGCTTAATGATATGGTCAAATTAAAAACTTCTTTTTACTTGTTTTGTGTTTCTTTAACTAATACTTCTGGGAAATCGCTGATTTTCTTCTGCAGCTTAAGGGAAAGCCATTTTAGACCGTGTCTTCACAAATACATCATAGCCACATATATCTTGGTACTTTCTGGAAGGGAAAAAATCTAAAAAACGTAGTTTAAGAACTTGTGAATGCTTTTCTATAGTTCTCTGTTCCATCCTCTTCTTTTCTTAATTTCATCAAACTTATGTGTCATATGTTTTTAATATTCAGTGTTATTCTCCACAAAAGGTTTCTCTGTGATTGTCAAGTTTGAACGCCAACCCCAACTCTTCAAGCTTGAAAAACAATACTGATTTAATGTTTGGAAATACTTCAAGTTCTCAGTCCGTGGCCGGGTTTGGTGGATCTGGTGCATTGTCACATGCATACATTCAGTATCCACCCTTAAGATGCAGAAATCAGGGATCAAGCGGTTTATTTTATGATGATGGAAATAAGTTATTAATCTCATTGTCATCTGACCAGGTATGTACTGTTTATAACAATGTAAGTTCCTTTAATATTTCTAGCTGTTAAACGGTTAAACCTTGACGTGGGCTTGATTCCTGCCAAAAACCTCGCAGTTATTTCGAATCTTTTAGTTGATCACTTTGCCAATTACATACAAGAGAATTTATATGCCATATTTCAATCATTCATTGCACCATATTTTACTTGATTTCCTTGTCTAAATTCGTATGAGTTGAATATTCAAGTTTTTTTTTATGTGTCAGGTTGTTTCTTGGAAAATTTCTCCCTTTACTTCTGATGTTTCCCCAACAACTGATACTATAAGTGAGGGGCCAGTACTGTCCGTTCGCTATTCTTTAGACTCAAAGCTTATAGCTGTTCAACGATCAAATCACGAGGTTCAGTTTTGGATCAGAGAAACTGGAGACACTTTTAGTCAGAAGTCAAAGTCCGAGTCTGACAGCATACTGGGGTTCTTTTGGACAGACTGTGCAGTTTGTGATATCGTGTTTGTCAAAAACAGGTACCTGCTTAAAGGTTACATATCTACTATCTAGTAAATGATTATTAAAATCGAAATTTCTTCTTAGTGGTTAAAGTTAAACCTAAACTCCTCAATATTTATATGCACAACCATATAAGTAATGTTCATGTTTAAATATTTTTTATGATGTGTTTAGTCATTGTCAGGTTGCTGAATTATTTAGCATTGCCAGATGCTGTTTGTATATTTCACTGTCTCCTCTTAAATATCTCTTAGTCATGTATATCTTGAAAATTCTACTCTTCATGTTGGAAGAGTGTTTTCCGATAATATGTTGGTCTAGATTATTCGTACAACTGGTCTGAAGGAATATCAACTGCATGTTGCGTACATACCCTCTCATCTTTAATATATGAAGATGTTAGTATTTGTGATTATTTAATGCATTCTTATAATCTTAATACAACGAGAGTTCCATTCATGGATAAGCTAAAACATATACTAACTAAAGTACAAAAAGGGCCCTGGCAGAATATTAAAATTTATAGATTTGGTTCTTAAACTTCAAAAGCTAGGGACCGGTTTCCTACCATTTTGGTCCCTCTGCCATGTAAGTTGACACAAAAACTATTAAGCCCAGCATTTGCTTTGCACAATATATGAATTTTCGTCATTTCACCCTTGAAAGCGGTCCCTCTGCTTCCCTATCTCTTAATTACCTTCATCCTGTTCTACATCATAATTATCTTCAATTCTTCATCTTCAACCCCTTCACCCCTTCTTTCGAAAGATCCATTATTTCTTATACTCAAGTTAAGATCCAGTTTGTTTACACTTTAAAGTTGAAATAAAGTTTCAAACAACAAAATATTCATCTGCTGCATCTTTTACCCCAAGAATAGTGAACATTGAGCACAGATTTGTCAATATGTTCTTTTCAAAAGAGGGAAGAATGAACAGAAATGAAAATTGAAAAGACTAAACTCTCTTTCTCCAGCCAAGGTCTTTATGGGCTTAAAGGTCCGGTGACCTAGTTCTCATTAGTTATTGGAGGCAGCTCTTCAAATGCAGATTCTTTAATGCATGTAATGATGTGATTTTTGACTTTGAAGCTCCATTGTTTGGGTGTATTACAGCTAGATTTTAATTAAAAATAGACTGGTTTTGATAATAGATCAGATGCACATATGAAGGAAGAGAATCACAGGGACCAATTTCAGGGTGAAATAATGAAAGTGGCCATCATGTGCATAGCACCTGATCAGTATAATGGTTGCCTATATATTAGACAGTAGAGGAACCATAATGGTTCAAAGGTCAAAATTTTGGAAGTAGGATTATATCTATAATTTTTCAAGTTCAAGTAAAGAGGGTGTTCCCATGCAATTGGTCAACTGCTAGAATCCATACTTATACGGAATAAACATTTTGTTATCAGCTACAACACAAGCATTTTTATTCTATACCACTCCAAAAAGGCCGGGTGTGCAGAAAAGAATTTCATTGCTGGAGTGAGTAATGTTTTCATGGACATGTTAGATGTTTTAAGTAGGAAATTGTTTATATAAAAATAGAAACAAATTAAATTATTGGAAGAGCTCATAAAATATTTGCCATAGCACAATAATCTTAGGGATTTAATTTTCACAAGTCATTTTGCAGAAAAAAGAAAAGATAAGTTGATCAATCACAATGATGCTAATATATGTGAGCTTGTGAGTTTATCCATATTGTACACATACTACTCTTAGGAAACTTAATTTTAATAATTGTTTTGTTACACCATTTAATAACTCATTCTCAAGCTCATAATTCAATTTGACTTGTAGTGGACTAGAGCTCTACACTTACATTCCAGAGCTAAAATCACTCGATTTGGTTGAGATCAAGAAAATAAATGTGAGTTGGTACATCTACACACATGAAAGTCGCTTGGTCCTTCTTGCTTCAGGAATACAATGCAAAACCTTTACTGGCTATCAGGTATAGGCATCATACCTCTAGCTTTTATGGTGTTTTAGAATATTTGATAATTGTTTATTTAATCATTTCACTTATGTTGGAGCTAGGAAAGAAATAACAGATAAATGGAAATTCCCTACTTCATTGGGTAGTTGTGTGCCATAGTCGATCATGCAAATTGGTCAATCACTCAAACTGCTATGATTATATAATTAGCCACAAATATTCGGGTTTTGCAAACAAAATGAATGGTAAATTTATAGTAATATCGCTTTCTATTTTCTTTCCTTTTAGCTTTCCTCTGTCGGTGTTATTCGATTGCCAAGGTTTGAGATGTCAATGGCAAAGTTGGATGTTAACACTAAGCCTGTTCTTGCTGCCAAAGATGTTCATATTGTTACCGTGTAAGCTTTACGTACTTTTTTACTCTTTGTACTTTTGGAGGTTTAACTTTTTTATACTAATGCTTTGGTGGATCACAGTTATGGAAGGATATACTGCTTACAAGTTGATAGAGTTTCAATGCTTCTGCATTCATACAGGTTTTATCGTGATGCCGTTATCCAGCAGGTAAATTATATCTTTGTACAATTTTGAAAGCAGTTGGGAATTTAATCAAAATCTGCATGCTTCCAGTTAGATTGTGTCATTCTTACCAACTTGTTATAGGATTGAAACATGCTACCCACAGCTCATAAAGAGAAAAGGAAAAAGAAAACAATTTATGATAGCTGGTGCCTGGTTTTGTGAAGTGATTATGTGATATTGACTAATCAGAATCAGATGATTAGTTGCAATGAATCAGGCTGTAGGAAATATTGTTTACATATGCTTCTGCTGTTAGAATTATTAGAAACTAAAGATGTTTGGGTATTTCACAAATAGCAGCACACTTTCAATTTCTATCAATTATACTAGCTGTTAGCATGTGACCAGTTGAATAGGTTACTGGTAAAAAAAAGATGATTTATACATTTTAGCCATAATATTGTTAGCATAGATTTTTCAATTAATCTAAAAATTTCATTTATCTATTTATCATTTTGTTGTTATTAATATTAAACCCTAACTTTGCCAAGAACACACATCACAAACAATATGAATACCAAGAACACACACCAACCAAAATCAAATGCTTAACCAAAGTCTAAAAACCTAAAGCTAAAGCTAAACCAAAATTAAACCTTAAACCAAGATTGGATTCTAATGGATAAATTTAAAGCCATATATGTATATCAAGTATGTACAAGTTGAAATCATGAGTTAAAACCCTTTTTCTTCTCTCCAAGATGAGATTCAAAGATATAATCAAGGCTAAATGTGTCTACTTAGTGTGAAACAAGTAGAAATCATGGGTTAAAAACCCTGTGTATTATATGCAAATCCTGTTCATTCCAAGATTAGAGTCAATAGTTAAATTAAAACTATATGTGTGTATCATGAATGAAGCAAATAGAAATCACGGGGTAAAGGTTCTCAAAAACTAATACTCCACAGATGAAATTAAATACACAAATTAGGCTAAGCCCCTTGTACCATATGCAAATCCAGTTAAATCTAATGAGAGTAAAATAAATTGGGTTAAAAACGATAAAAGAATACTCCAATCTAACAATGGGGTAAAAGAATACTCCAATCTAGCAATGGGGTAAAGTGCAAAATTCCTAAATCGTGAACTTATCCACACACGGGTCTGAAGAAAAATGCCAAGAGTAAAGAGAAGTATGAAGGAGTCTATTAATCGCCAATTTTCAGCAATGTATTAACTGTTGAAGCAATGTATGAAGTATGTATTAATCAGAATTTTGCACGGCTTTATAGAACTAATATTGAAGTAAAACACTGAAGAAACATAGAAAAGAAGACATTAGTTTTGTCCATATCTGAAGTTGCCAGACTTGATGAAGGTGGCGACTGCAGAGAGAGAGAGGCGCAGTTTCCTTTGTGTTCTTTATACCAAATCTCGGATGTGTGACTCAAAATTGAATGACTGTGGCAACTGCAGAGAGAGAGACGGCAGTTTCCTTTGTGTTCTTTTTACCAAATCTCGGATGTGTGATTCATAACTAAATGACCATTGATTTTCACTTCCGAGATGACAAACGACGAAGATTGAACCATTGAATGAAGTCGAAGAAGACGGCTTCGAAGATGACGAACGACGAAGATAGGTTAGATCGGCGAAGATGAAACCTTGGGAACGAAATCTGTGATTTGTCAACCAATAGCCGGTGGTTTGGGTTTGCGGAAACGTGTGCAAACACCTCATCTCGAAAAAGATTACAAAGGATCTATTTAGCTCTTTTTCTTTGGTAAAAAAATTGTTTTTTTTATCTAACTTTTGCCCCACACACACATACAAGAGGTTAGATCTTTTATGTAAAAACCAAACACCACCTAAGTACTATCCGAATAAAGTGTCCTGTTCGGGTAAATGAGGAGTGCATGAGTAGTACTGTCGTTTGTTTTATGTGCACGATGAATAGTTTGAACAAATATAAATGATAATTTTACTTGTTTTTTCAAGAATTACTGCCAAATAGAGTATACTTATATGACAACTACGCCAAATGTATCCCACCATATTCGATTTACAATCGGATATATTGAACTTCAAGAATTACCGTTTATTGTAATTAGGAATTTAGGATACATAGAATAAGAAAAATTTATGCAATTCTGATGCATAAACATGTTAATAAAAAAGCTAGATTACATACAAAAGGCGAGTTTTATTATTTTGTTAAATCAAAAGGTAAATTTTGAAGTACAATACATAAAATAGCAAAATGTGTATATTTGGATACATTTTGGTGTAGTTTGCCCTTTGATAAATCCGATGAATAAAAGTAAAATTGCCTTGCATTATTTATTAAAAAATAAAGCTTTTAAATAACATAAAATCTATAATAGCAAGTATAAGTTGCTTAAATATGTAATACATAACTAGCAAAATGCAACACAAACGATACCATTTTATATAATTATCAGAAATCATGTTCTAAATTTATCAATGAAAATTTAAATTTTGAAACAAACTATTATGCTTAAAAATGTATTCTTTACTACTAGAAATCAACAACTTAATTGAAGGATGCCTTAAAAAATATGGTTGAGATTAGATTTGATACTTAACAAAAATGAACATAGAAAAATCAATGACTTAATGGGGAAAGCAGCACCCCTGTGACTTTTACAGTTTAAGTCATTCTTTCTGGAACAAATTAAAAACAGTGTATAAGAGGACTTCATCAGTGGCCATTGCTTTTATGGATCAACGTTAATTTATTCAGTTCACAATTCAATATGACTTTAAAAAAATATTATTTGTAAATATAGCATTGTCTTGACCAGTTTTGCATTTTATTCTGCTTCTTTTATGATGGATTCCTTTCAACACAATGATGGCATCTTTTCCTCGCTTTCTCTTTTCATTAGGGATCTCTACCTATTTATTCCAGCAAGATAGCTGTGAGCGTGGTTGACAATGTGCTGCTCATTCATCAAGTGGATGCAAAAGTTATTATATTGTACGATATATTTGCAGATTCACGAACACCTGTATCTGCTCCACTTCCTCTTTTGATAAGGGGCTTGCCACGCCCCCCTATTTCATCTTCTCAATTAAACAAGAAGGATGCAGAAAGTTCAGAAGCAACACTGTTAAAAGATGCAACGTCTCAATTGTATTGCAATGACTGGAATTTTCTTGTACCTGACCTTATTTGTGATGTTGCCACTGGATTTTTGTGGAAGATCTATTTGGACTTGGAGGCAAGTTCTGATGGGTGGTCTATTATGTTCCCTTTGGTTTTGCAGGTTGTAGTAGTGTACTAATGTTTTATCTCCAATGATTGCAGGCAATTTCTGCAAGTAGCTCAGAAGTGCCAGCAGTCGTAGAGTTCTTGCAGAGGAGGAAGCTAGAAGCAAAGAGAGTAAATATTTCATTGTTCACCAAAATAGGACTTTAGGACTGCCTTATAAGTTGGATAAAATAGATGCCCCTTTAAGAAATGAGAGAGGTGGCGTTTTCGGCCTATTTGCTTATGATTGGGCCGATTTGGGTTATGCTTTATCTCTAGCGGGTCAATGTGATGAAATTATAATACTTAGCTCAAAAGGGAACCAGTCAAATGGGTTGAAATAACTCCTAGATCACTTGTTAAAGAAACTTAGTTTATTATTGAAACATATGAGCTTTGTTTATCTAAATCGGCCATTATTTATAAAAAAATTG
The DNA here is from genome assembly GCA_947179395.2 of Pulicaria dysenterica. NCBI lineage: Eukaryota > Viridiplantae > Streptophyta > Magnoliopsida > Asterales > Asteraceae > Pulicaria > Pulicaria dysenterica. Next base: position 88,819,959 of record OX359288.1, read on the forward strand.
GACAAGTGTTTCAGGTTGAAGTAACCTATTTTGATGTGCTACCCAACTCATTAGATCCGCCCCTTTTGAAAGGGTGGTCATTTGTACATCTCCTTTTTATATACACTACAATTAATTTTTTTACACATTTTTGCCCTTATACCAGTTTATACTTTTCTTTTGTTTACCCTTTCCATAACTTGGTGGTGTATCGGTTGAAAGAGGTGGTGTGTAAATCACCTCCCTTTTGAAATAAGTTGAAAATCGCTAACATATTTTTAATACATGAATTTTTTTTATAAAGAATTTTATTCAATAGTAAGATTATCTTAAAACAATATAATCTCTGTAATCATATTTGATGCACTAGTTATATATCTACTTTTTGGACAAAAGGTGTTTGGGTTGACCCAACCTGTTCTGACGTAAAAGCTTATTGTTTTGACCCACCCAGTATGTTTTGCCACCTCTAAGAAATATAGTGCCCAAGAGTCCGTTTTTTTGCAATATCCATAGTAGGAGATAATGGTAATGGACAAATGGTGAGTTATATGAATACATTTTTCTTAATTTTTCAGGCTAAAAGTTTGTGTTTGGAACTAACTCGTTCCGTCATCATTGAGCGAAGACCTCTCCCTATGGTTTTCCGGGTTATAGAGGTATTGGTGAATTCTTTTGTTTATTCACTTAAAACTGGCAATTACTTGAAGGGTGGCAAGCCGGAGAAAACCAAAGGATCCGGTGTACCAGAGAATAGTGTCAGTACTGGCACTACCGAATCTGGTAAATCTGTGAAAAGTGAATCGACTAGTGGAGTTGAAGGTAGAACTGTAAACAATTCTGGTTTCTCAACATCAGACTCTGAGGATAATGCTAATTTCAAGAAAGTGAAGGCCAAATTTCTTGATAGTAGTTCCTCTAGTGGAAACAAAGAAAAAGAAAATTTAGTGGGTGCTGAAGCTTCTAGAAATGGAGATCATTCAATGAATCAACCACTTAGTGCTAATTCTTCTGAACAACAAGAGTCTCAAGTTACTTCTGCAACAATTCCACCAGATGAGCTGTACAGTTTTGTTTTTGCTTCTGTTGAGGAAGAGATGATTGCAGATGCTTCTTATTTGTTTGCCATCATTGTCGAGTTTATAAGGAGGTAATTGGTTCTTCTCTTAAGTTGGCCAACAATTAGCAGTTGGTTCACATATAATGAGTTGACAATATCATATTATCATGTTGAAGATGGTCAATATTCTTTGTCCCATGATTGTCGACCTGTACATTACTGGTGATATGATCATGCTTGAGATGATGGCTTAGCTTGTAGAAGTCAGTAAATGGTTATTAGTTAGACAACCTGTAGGGTATGTGATTCAATATTTCAAACTAGAGTTGGCAAAATGTGTTGGGCGGGCTGAGTAACAGGTTAAACAGGTTTTTTTGTACAGTTCATAATGGGTGGGGGTTGGTTGTATCGACTTGAAACTCTTGGTGTCCAATGATTTTAACTTTATGAATAATTAGTGTCCATTATAAGAACAGAACTTTAAAAATAATAATTATCTAATTTTTTAATTATTATGAATTAGAAGGTTTTATTATGCATTAAAATACACTTCAGGCCTGTTTTCTTGTAAGAGATTTTTTTATTAATTCATGTGACCTAAAAAAAAGAGAAAACAGGACGGAGGTTATGCTCTCATCAGGAAAAAGATTGAGAATTACATCTGAGTTCTTTAACAGAGTATCTGTATAGAACACAAAACACAGTAACATAGGACCTCAAACTTTTCTAAAAACCTGGAGAATAAAATTAAAAATAAGCAAAAATATCATAATCAATTCAAATCAGCCCTTGATCTGGTTATCCTCGACATGCATTCCTCAAGCTGGGTATGCAAGTCAAACATCTCCAGCTTGCTCTTCAAACTGTTGAATGCTAGATTTGGAAGTCTGTTGTAACATAGGAAAATTCTAGTGATAAAATGTCTATTAACATGTAACACGTTTCGTATGTTCATGATGGACTAGATTTTTCGCAATACTAGATGCGCCGGGAAACAATATGTTTGATTTTTATAAAACGTCAATTTAATCTGTCGCTTTTATCGATAACATTTGAACTTCATACAAATGTAAAATTAGTTAACCATTACACACAATGTAATTTTCTGGTAGTTTATTGAATTAATATCAACAAAGTTTAGTTTATTAAACAAAATTTTAAAATGGGCATACTTCATTACATGTCGGTGCTCATAACCCATTATACTAATACTTTAGAGATATATTTGTCATATACGATTTTGTGAATTCTTTAATTTTAGATAAAAAATGTACTTATGTATAAGAGTGTTAAACATAAGTGAAAAAGCATTAAAAAGTTAAAGAAATATATAATACTTTATATATACATGAGATATATTGATTCACTACCCAACATTTCAAGCTCTAAATTTCGCTTCCGCATTACTCCTTGCATTGCTTCTCGTCGTAACCTGGTTTGCCTATACAAATGCATAGTACTGGTTGTGGGCTTTCCCACTATGTATATGAGAACAAATCGATCCCTCTTTTGTTGGTCTTTCTGAACAATTGGGCGAACCCAGGGTTTCTTATCTAGATAGTGTAGGATTTGGAAGAAAGTTTCTATATACTTAGTAGTCGAGTCGTTCATGATCAGGCTAACCATCTTGCTACAAAATCAATGTTTCTCTTTGTCCTAGCAAGGTATATTAATTTTTGATACATATCTATTTAATTAGGATAGTATTTGTCCTATTAATTAGTAGTTATCCTATTTCCATATATTAAATTGTTTCCTTATCTTAATCAGTTTTTCTAGGTTATAAATAGGGGAGGGGGAGCTAGGGCCTATTAGAGGGGGAAAGTTCAAAGTTATTTTGTTATTTTCTTTGTTTTGGAGATCCTCGGAGTCTTGAATATAAGTCCCCTTTTGTACCTACAAGCATCCGATTACGGATGTGTTCTATCCATTTTTCTGTTTATCAATCTGATTTGTATCAAATTGGTATCCGAGCATCATCCATTTTGGGCACAAAAAAACGAAGTTACTGTTCATCCGACTATTGTTCATCGGTTCACTGTTCACAATAAGTTCACGATGCTATTGTTCATCGGTGCGCTATTCACGCGGCCACTGTTCATTGAAGTTGGTGTTTATCCAAAGTTCACACCGCCGTGACTAAGGTTCAAGATCTCGAAGCTGATTTGGCTAAGCATCGTACCGAGACAATAGGGAGGTTTGAGAAACCGAAGGAAAAGGTGGAGAATCTGCATGTTGAATCTGAGAAGCGCCACACTGGGTTGTTTCAAACGATGCTACAACAGTTCCAGCACTCACTACGTAGGGAATTCTGTTTTAGGAAGCAAGTAACTTTTCCTTTTTTGATTGGGAGTTGCCGCCATTTGGTGGCAACTATGGTCGAGGACGGGGGCCCTCAGTGGAGCGGGTTTGGGTACCAGGAACTGATTGCCGCTTAGGTAAACTTAAAATGCCCTTGTTTTGCGGGGAGGATACATATGGGTGGGTTTACCGTATTGAATTTTTTTTTCAAGTTCAAGGGTTTGTGACGATGTGGAAAAATTAAGAGTTATCGTGCTGTGTATGGATGGACAGGCCCTGGCTTGGTATCATTGAAATGACGGGCATGATCCTTCCCGTCACTGGGAGGGGTTGATAAGTCGGCTATTGGAACGGTTTTAGCCGTCCCAAGAGGGTGATGTTTACGAACAGGTTTTTAGCCGTCCCAAGAGGGTGATGTTTAAGAACAGGTTTTTAGCCATTAGGAAGGAGGGTATAGCATGAGAGTATGTGGGGGGGTATTCGAGACTTTAGCTGCACAAGTGGTTGGGATTGTTGAAAAGGTTATGGAAGGTATGTTTATTAAGGGGGTAAAACTAGAATTATGATCGTCTGTTCGTTTGCTTTAGCCATCTCGGGCTATTTAATTAGCCTTTGTAGTGGATGAAAACCGGTCTGTACCAGCGCGATACAGGGAGAGGGGGAGGAAACTACGGAGTAGTGGAGTACCATTTAGCCGAACTGTGGGGGAAATTTTGCAAATTCCAGCTCTAGTGAACTCCGTGGTGCAACAACTGAATTTGACCGGGACTAAATAGCAGCTGAAACGGATGTTAGTAGCGGAATTAGACGAGAAAGGGTATAAGGACTTTGTTTTAGGTGTGACGGAAAATTTGCACCGAACATCGTTGCCCGAAATTTTGGGTGATTGACGATGAAGATAGTTGTGATGTGGAAGACCCTCACCCACATGTGGAGTAGTTATAAATCCTCCACTGGACAAGGTGGATTTTCTGTGCGGGTTAATGATACGTATCTCTTTAAATTAGAATAGTATTTGTCCTATTTGTCCTATTAATTAGTAGCTATCCTATTTCTGTATATTAAATTGTATCCTTACCTTAATCAATTTCTAGGTTATAAATGGGGGGGGATTAGAGAGGGGAAAATTAGAGTTAAAGATAGACCATGTGACCTTGTCGCAAATATCAGGTCCCTTTTGTACCTACAAGCATCCGATTACGGGTGTGTTCTATCCAATTTTTTGTTTATCACTTTGATTCGTATTTACTATTAATCATGGATATCTCCCGTTTCTTCTACCAACTCTTCATTTTTTTCCGTACAAGATTTTTGCTTGGTGGATCTATTAAAACATCTGTTTTTTACATCTGAGAATTCCGGTTTTGTCTAAAGATGCTGCTTCTTATGAAAAAGCCCTTAATGATCTGGTGTGTATTTTCTTTGTGACATTGGAATTCCATGGTTAGATCTTTGCAAATTCCATACTGAGGAAGTATCTCAACTGACCAAGGTCTTTAATTTTCCATTTCACCCTCAAGATGATCTTTTACTTGTTGAAATTTTCAGAATGATTGCTAATCAGGATAATTTTCTCTACATAGATAATCACGATTGCAATTTTTGCATCAGGAAGCTGTTATGAAAAAGGTTTGATCTATCCCCCCTCCGAATGAGTTGAATTTCTCCACTAGAGCGGAGCGAATGTTAATGTTACTGCGTAGTCAAACCCATATGTCCAAGTAAATCCTTTATGGCTTGTTCTCGATGTTGGGATGTAGTTTTTGTCCCACATTGCTAGGATACTAGAAGTTTAGCAAACTTATGTATCTATAAATAGGATCCTTGTACTTGTAAACTTTGCACCATCACCTCAAATAATATATATGCCTAGTTGCCCCCGTGGACCTAGGTCAATAACTATTGACTGAACCACGTAAAATTCTTGTGTCTTTTGTTTCCTAAGTCTCTCGTTTTAGAGGTTCGTCGTATGCTCTGTGGTTGCAGCTTTGTCTGATCTTCCACATCAGAAAACGAACTTTCTATTGAAGTCTTGTGTAACGATTATTCTTAACAACTGGTATCAGAGCCAGAGGCTCTTGATCTGTTACACTCTATCGCCGCCAATTCTGAAGAAAGTACGGTTCTGTTTTCTCGATCGCCGACGGGAAGAAACAGTGGTTTTTTGTTTTCTCGATTGCCGACCGGTATATACACCGGGCTTTGTTTCTCGATTTCCGAGGAGGAGATAGTGTTATCTGATCGCCGACAAGGAGAATTCCTTGCCAGGATAGTGTCGGCAGATTCAACGGTCAGGTACAATCTTCTCTTGTGCAATTTTTTTTCATCTGAGACTTGGGTGCGTTATTCAAACTAGTAGTTTGGAATAATGGCCGACGATGGAAAAACCAGAATCGAAAAGTTCGATGGACAAGATTTTGGATGGTGGAAGATGCAAATTGAGGACTTGTTGTGTCAGAAAGACCTAGATCAAGCCTTGAAAGGAGTAAAACCTGAGAAGATGGAAGACAGTGAATGGGTTGCTCTTGATAGAAAAGCCCTAGCAGTTATCAGATTTACACTAGCCAAGAGTGTGGCTTTTAATATTGTGAAGGAGACTACTGCATGTGGTTTGATGAAAGCTTTGTCAAACATGTATGAAAAACTTTCTGCTTCTAGCAAGGTATTTCTGACAAGACAGCTAGTAAACACAAGAATGAAAGAAGGTGCGTCTGTTACCTCTCATATTAATGATTTTAATACCATTATTTCCCGGTTGTTATCTGTTGATATCAAATTTGAAGATGAAGTCCAAGCTTTACTCTTGTTATCCTCGTTACCGGATAGTTGGTCAGGAACAGTCACAGCTATTAGTGGTTCATCTGGAACCGCTAAACTCACTTTTGAGGGCATTCGTGAAATAATGGTAAAGTTCGTTTGAGAATACTCCAGAGTCGTGGATTATGGATTCTGGTGCATCGTTTCATGCCACTTACAGCACGAAGTCGATGAAAAATCTACGAACAGGTAACTTTGGTAAAGTTCGTTTGGCTAATAATCACACTTTGGATATCACAGGGATGGGTGACATAGACTTAAAGACTTCATCGGGCTCCACATGGACATTGAAGGATGTTCGGGTTATTCCTGGCCTAAAGAAAATGTTAATTTCTATCGGGCAGTTGGATGACGAGGGGTTTGATGTCCGTTTTGGTAGTGGACAATGGAGAGTTGTCGGAGAAAATCTAGTCATCGCCAGAGGCAAGAAAAAGGGAACTTTATACATGGTTGAAGTATCTGATAGCGGGATAAATGCAGTGACCAGTGAATTGAAACCATCCAGGTTGTGGCATCAACGACTTGGTCATATGAGTAAAAAAGGTATGAAGATGCTTGTTGCTAAAGGAAAGCTTCCAAATTTGAAGAAGGTGGATTCTGAGTTCTGTGAACCTTGTGTGCTTGGCAAGGAAAAGAAGGTATCTTTTGTGAAGACGGGTCAGACACCGAAAGCTCAGAAATTGGAGCTTGTTCATACGGACGTTTATGGATCGACACCAGTCTCTTCCTTGGGAGGATCAAATTACTATGTAACTTTCATTGACGATTCAACACGCAAGGTATGGGTTTACTTTCTTAAAAAAAAATTTGAAGTTTTCAATACTTTTAAGAAATGGAAAACTGCTGTTGAATTGGAAACTAATTTGAAGGTAAAATACTTGAAGTCGGATAACGGTGGAGAATACATAAGCACAGAGTTCATTGACTATTGTGCTGAACATGGTATTTGGATGATAAAAACAGTTCCAGGCACTCCTCAGCAGAATGGAGTGGCAGAGAGGATGAACAGAACCCTGAATGAGAGAGCCAAAAGTATGAGACTAAATGCAGGGCTCCCAAAGACATTCTGGGCTGATGCAGTTAACACTGCAGCTTATCTTATCAACCGGGGACTATCAGTACCACTGGGTTTCAAGACACCAGAGGAAGAATGGAAAGAGGAAGCAGTGAAGTATGATTATTTAAAAATATTCGGGTGCAGTGCCTATGATCTGATGAAAGATGGCGACAAGTTAGATGCAAAAGCAAAGAAATACATCTTCATTGGTTATGGAGCAGATAGTATGGGCTACAGGCTTTGGGATTTTGAAAGCAGAAAGGTAGTCAGAAGTAAGCATGCAACCTTTAATGAGGCCGAGCTTTATAAAGACTGGAGCACAGTAAACTCAAAGGGTCAGAAAGAACAGGTTGAGTTTGAAAGTGATGTCATCAAAACGAGAGGATCAATAGATACTCAGGATAGTGGGAGTGGTGAGGCTGATTTCCAACATAAATCATCAGAGACTGACGAGTCTGAAGATGATCAAGAAGACATTTCCAGTGGTGAGAGCTCAGAAGATGAAGGAGGACCGTCTTCTCCAGTACAGTCTCAGCCAGTTGCATCACATTGGGTTAGGAGGTCTACTAGAGTCTCTAAACCTCCAGAAAAGTATAATCCATCAGTCAATTATCTTCTTTTGACTGAAAATGGTGAACCTGAAAGCTACACCGAGGCAATTAAGCAGAAAGATTCGCTTCAGTGGGAGCAGGCAATGAAAGAAGAAATGAGTTCTTTAAACAAGAACAAGACATGGGTCTTAACCAAGCTTCCGCAAGGTAAAAAGGCCTTACAAAATAAATGGGTATTCAGAATCAAGGATGAGCATGATGGGTCTAAACGGTATAAAGCCCGTTTAGTGGTCAAGGGTTTTCAGCAGAAAAAGGGGATTGATTATAATGAAATATTTTCTCCGGTGGTGAAAATGACAACCATCAGATTGGTCTTAAGTATTGTAGCTACAGAGGGCTCATGCTGTCGGGGTTGTTAGTCGCTTTATGTCAGATCCAGGGAGAGAACACTGGGAAGCTGTTAAATGGTTACTCAGATATTTGAAGGGTACTTCAAAGTTGGGGTTATTTTTCAGAGGTAAAGATGCAGTTCTCAGAGGATATACTGATGCTGATTTGGGTGGTTGTAAAAAGACATTTAAAAGCACTACCGGGTACATTTTTACAGTGGGAGGAACAGCAGTTAGTTGGATGTCCAGACTTCAGAAAAGTGTGGCTTTATTTACAACAGAAGCAGAATACATGGCAGTTGTTGAAGCCAGTAAGGAGCTAGTGTGGTTGAAGACTTTTCTTGAAGAGCTAGACAAGAAACAAAATGATTATTCTCTATACTGTGATAATGAGAGTGTGGTAAAACTTGCTAAGAATCCTGTCTATCATGGCAAAGACAAAGCACATCGGGATGAGATATCATTTTGTGAGGGGGCTAATCAGTGATGGCATGATAAACTTGAAGAACATCTCAGGAGCAAAGAATCCAGCATATATGTTCACTAAATCTGTGACGCTGGATAAGCTGAAGTTTTGTGTAACTTCAGCTGGCCTTCAGGAATAAGTTGAGAAGGCAGGTGGCAACTAGAAGGAGCTAAAAATCAATGGTGTTTACAATAGTACAGAGGAGTACAGAGAAGTGCAGGTGAATGTGTTTCAAAGCCTTCAAGTGGGAGATTGTTGGGATGTAGTCTTTGTCCCACATTGCTAGGATACTATAAGTTTAGCAAACTTATGTATCTATAAATAGGATCATTGTACTTGTAAACTTTGCACCATCACCTCAAATAATATATATGCCTAGTTGCCCCCGTGGACGTAGGTCAATAACTATTGACTGAACCACGTAAAATTCTTGTGTCTTTTGTTTCTTAAGTCTCTCGTTTTAGAGGTTCGTCGTATGCTCTGTGGTTGCAGCTTTGTCTGATCTTCCACATCAGAAAACGAACTTTCTATTGAAGTCTTGTGTAACGATTATTCTTAACACTCGAGTTTAAGGAGAGGAAAAGAAAGGAACGGGGAGGAAATCCTTTCCTTCCAAATCCTCTCATTTTTGGGAGGAGAGATTTTAAGACAAAATAAGCCTATGTTTTCCCCTCCTAATCTTCTCGCTTTCCTTCCTTAAATGAAACTCGAGAAACACATCTTTTTTAGTTTCCTTTCAAATTCTTCCCTTTCCTTCGTAAAAAAAACTCGAGAACAGGATGTTAGTGACTAGCCTGGCTTTGTACTTGCAAGCGCTTACATCTGCATGATACTTAACAGAGAACCTAGTCTTGGCTTACCCTCTTGTAACACAGTATAGTCCCAAGATTTATTCAATTTAACTTCTTCCATTACAGCCATAGTCCACTCTGTAGTAAAGGTTTCCTACACATTTCTTGGAACCAGTATTGCTGACCATATATGGTTTATATGGGGATAATTTCTGTTATAGCTCACAAAGTTCATATTGGATAATGAATACAAGTGTTTTTTCCCTTGCTAAGAGAGCCAAGGTGGATCTATCTCGGCTGCTTTGTTAACTTTTGGCCGTGTGGTATGGTGTAGACTATATGATTATTCTTGAGGGGGGTCAGATCTTTTTTATTCTAGTAGTAGTTTCAGTTGGATCAGATGATATGGTTCTAGGTCTGGGAGTTTCAGATATATGTAGGCTTAGACCTTAGTATGTTCGTTTTAGGTAGCCAGTTTTCAGGTCCCCTTTGGGGGCCATAGTATGTTCAGTTTGGGCAGCAGGGAAATTCAGCTGGCTTGGTTTATGAGGTGATAACATGTCCGGGAAGACTAGTAATCGTCGTTCTTTACAATTCTCCCCCTTGAAGATCGGATGGGTTGTGTAGTAAGGCTGATTTCCATGAAAGGGTACTGTAAACTATCAGGTGACTTGGAATAAGACCAGTACCTACTTTGGTTAGAGAAATATCCGCACTGAATTGATCTTGGATCAAGTTCACTGCAATTTGGATATTTGTTGCGAACATATAATAACACCAGTTCGCATGAATCCACGATGAACAAATTTTTCGTACAACAGAAAAATGGCTATATAAGGAACTAACTAAAGATGATACTTCCTAATAATTAAGCCTATAAATCTGCTATCACAGCTATATGAACTATACAAATCTGTAATATACATATCTCTAACATCATTAGACAATATTGAATATTTATCTAATGCAAGTGTTTTAACTTCAAAGTAGGCTAAATCGGGATGACCTTACCTATGATGCCAAAGCATAACATTGTTTTCTTGACTCGAAATGGTAAAGAAGTTCTACACTCTACAGGAGATGGAGGCCACTTATCACTTATGACTCCAGCACCGCCAATTTTCTTCCCCAAATTCCCCAAACTCAAACTCTGAAACTTGCATACATTTGGAAACAGCAATGCAATTTGAGTCTTTTGTAGGCCATCACATACAACTGTGCCAATGCTGGCAACTCCAGAGTGCAACAATCCATTAGTCTATCTTTTCTGTTCCTTCTCTGGATTTAGTTTTACAGTTAGAGAAAATTTATAGGCAGTATATCAATAATGTCAGTGTGTGCACCAGATGTAGAGTCGTAGGTGTCTCATGCAACTGTGCCAATCTGGACTTGAGGCATGAACCGAGTTTTAGAATTTTAAACTTATTATTTTCTTTTTAGATAATAATTATCTTGCTATTAATGCTTTCTCCAAATTAGATGCTCCTTCTCATGTCTCTACTTTTGCAGTACCAACTTGGAGAAAATTAAACTGCACCCAAATATCTATGCCCTGGCAGTGCGGCTACTTGCCAGGAATGAGCGATACGCTGAACTTGGACTGCTTGTTATGAACAAGGTAAGGATTAGGCACTATGTTTGGTTGTACTTGCAATGTGATTCTTGTTTTTTGTCCTCCAGACCACCAATTATTCTATAAGGTGTTACTCTCTCCATCCTAGAGGTGGCAATATGGGTGGGTGAGGTAATGGGCCAAAAGATGTAGTTTTGTGCAGGTTTCAATGGGCAGGGTTGGCTTTACCAGAAATAGTTTAATGTCATTTTTTAACTAGTATGTTTAACTTCATAACAAGATATATATATATATATATATATATATATATATATATATATATATATATTATAATAGTATAAATTGTTTTAATGAAGTGATTTAGGACTTTGCAGTTAGGAGTTTTTTTATTAAAAGCGGGTTAGGAGGTTATGTGAGTTATAAATACACATTGGGTGATTTCTGCTCATAAGAACCCATCTGAATTGCTTCCTTTAACTAATTTTTTTTTATTTTACTCATTACGTGTAGAACATGACCCAAAATAGTTAGACGGGCTGCATTGCCACATCCACTTCATGTAAAAAAAAAAATAAAAAAAAAATTGAACACCTAAATTGGTATATGCTTCTAGAAATCACGACTATTCACTGACTTCTAATAATACTTCAGGTGAGTCAATTTAATTGAATCTTGAAGGACCCAAATCAATATTCAATAACATCAACTATTTTCTAGATGGTAGTGGGAAATGTACCAAGTCTAGCATGAAAGCTATCAAAAAAAGAAAGAAAGAAAGAAACGATCCAGATCCTATGGATGGCAAGTAATATTCTCTTAGAAGTGTGAGGTGCTTGGATTTCATTTTTGTTTTCTTATTCAAGACCGGCATTGGTTGATTTGTAGATAATTGAGCCCTCGAAAGAAGTTGCGCTTCAACTGCTAGAGACCGGACATCAAAACATCCAAGCAAGGAAGTTGGGCCTGGATATGATGAGACAACTCAAGCTTCATCATGACTATGTGGTGTTGCTTGTACAAGATGGATATTATCTCGAAGCTTTGCGTTATGCACGCAAAAATAAGGTTATACTTCTCAGCAATCTAACCATAACATAGGCCAATACATTTTTAATGGAGGTGGCATTTAGAGTCATTTAATTATAAATGGGTCGATCTGGGTATCTCAGATGGGTCAAATAGGTGAAATAGAAAAAAAAATATAGCTAAAATGGTTAGAGGGGAACAGGTGAAAAGGGTTGAAAGTTGGACAAAGTCTATCATTAAATCATACAACCTCCTAATTCATTTTACTATGTCATAATGTTGTTTTTGTAATATCAATTGACACATCAGTTATATAAGAACTAAAATAAAATTAAACAAAAAGGTTTTTGCCACTTTGCATGTTATTAGACTAGATATATCTCATAGTATTAGGGTAGACTAGAGGCTTCCAAATGTTATACTATACTCTATATATACCTTGTATATGTGACCTATTATTTGGAATAAGACAAACATACAGTTTTTGTTGGCTGGTTACGATATCAGAGCCAACTTGCAGTAAGGCTTCCTAACCACCACAAAACCCCCTAGCCGCCGCTCATCATCAAAGCACTCTCACCTTCGTTACGCCAAAACCCCACCACCAACGGCCACCATAGGCACCTACATGATCCCTCTTATTTCATTTACTCTAGTACTGGCACTCAATTATGCATTTTGTTCTATGTGGATTATATCATATTCAACAGGAGCAATACTGCTGTTATCAATCGAGTTTCGCCACCCTGGCTCTAATTTTGCTTCGAAAGATCTTGGCTAGCTTAATATTTTTTTTCTAGGCATTGAAATTGTTCCCAATCTAGCATCCCCCCCTGTTTCAACAGAGAAATGTATTATGGAGCTTTTACCACGAGCTTGTTTGTGGGATTCCAAACCTATACCCTCACTCGTGAATCCATGATGCAGCTTACTTCTTTATCTTTTTATGATAGCGAGGCATTCTCTGATCCAACCAAACACCGTCAAAATGTTGGTGCTCTCCGCTAAGTCACTCTTTTTCAGCAGGACATCACATATTAATTTTGGCATTCTTTGCCGAGGGGTTTTAAACTTCGAGCACTTATTGATGCGCACTGGCAAGGTGGTTTATCCTATAATGTTTCACTTATTAAAGCCTTCCCTGATGTTGATTGGCTGGCTATCAACACGACCGTTGTTCCATGAGGGGTTGCTATCTATTTGGACTCTAACATCATCTCATGGATCGCTCAAAAACAACACACAGCTTCTCCTTTCTCAACTGAGTTCATACAAAGGCTTGCTGATACTGTAGCTAAACTAACTTGGCTTCAAGCACATCTAAAAGAACTTGTCATCCGAACCACTTGGTTCCTATTTTATGGTGTGAGAACCTTGATGCAACTTATTTTTCAACTAATACCGTCTTCCTCGCTCGAACTAAGCACGTGAAAGTTGATTCACTTATTTCGAGGAAGGTTGCACAAGCAGATCTTCAAGTACAATTTATCTCCACAAGTGACCAAGTTGTTTAAATCTTTACCAAACCACTTTCAACCCCTTGCTTTTATACTTTTTAGAGATCTAAGCTAGAAGTCTTCCTCGCTCCTTGCATGCGGGTGCGTATTAGAGATGTACCTAATAGTATAAAAATATATTCAATAAATACTATCTGTCGCTCACCCTATTATTCACAATCATACAAACATACAAAATTCTGTGACTGATTACATTTCATCGCAACCAAATAAGCCTCGGATCGTTTTGACGTGTTTTAGGTGCACAAACTGGGAAAAGCCCATCCCAAGAAAACCTGTTAGGGTCTCCTTTCTCGGAAACTAGCTAAGCCTGATTTGGCTTGTAAATCTTTTAAAAGGCCCGGCTAAGACCTAGCTCGGAAACTCGGTCCGTATGAAGCTCTGAAAGCTTGATACTTTTTCGTAAAAAGAATTGGTCCTTAGGTCCAAATGGACACTTTCTGATCTTAATTTGTATTATTTCTAGATTATTATGTATAATTAATTTTATTCAGGTATTTCTTTTAGATCCTTATTGTTAATGGTATATATTATACATACTTTAAATTATGAAATAAGTAATGCTTAAATTATATCAATGTTCTGAGGATTATCTTTTTCTTTTTTTCTTCATAAATCAGGTTAATACTGTGAGGCCGTCACTGTTTCTAGAAGCAGCATATGCATCAAATGACCCACAACGCCTGGCTGCAGTTCTTAGATTCTTTTGTGATTTCATACCTGGATTTGGTACTACTTCGGAACACAGTACGTATATTCGTGCTCTTGCTGATATGCCTTCGTCAGTTACTGTCTGAGATCTCAGTACGCCTCACGAGAATTGATTTTAATATGAAGGTTAAAGACCAGTAACTTTGACCCTGCTCTTTTACTGTAGTTTTTATGAAGTTCAATTTTTTTCACCCACTTGTTACACATGATTTTTGATTTGGTGTTGTGACGATATCTATGGGTTTCATGTTGATGAATAAAACTTCGGGTTAATTGTGCATATTTTTAATGTGTTTTTAAGTCGATTTCATTTTTAGCAATGTAACCTTCTACATTAAACTGCAAATGTATTTTACTTTTTGTTCAATTTTGTTACCGGGAAAATTCTTTGACTTGTTACCCGAAGTGTATATTTGTGGTATCCACACCTTTGTAGGTAATAAACGTAAGATGAATTGGTGATGGCGGCAGCATTGAAGCCTTGAGGTTTAACTGTTTGACATTGTCGTGGTGGTTTTCTTGATAATATCACTCATTCGATTTGTGGTTGTCATTTTGCTGTTTTATTGGGCAGCCGATTTTATATATACTTTTGAGTAAGATGAAGATTACCAAGGCTTCTAATGAAATACCACACGTAGAAGTTTGATTAGACTTTTCCGAAGGACCAACATAGCGAGGTAACTTATTTCGTATACTGAAAAAATGAATGACAAAAGGGTACAAATACTTTATTTATCACCACGTAGAGATGAATACTATTGGCAGCAACAACAGGTTATTTCACCTTGAATTAACGTAGGTTGTTCCAAGCTTGATACTGTCAAGAATTTATAAAATGTCTCTCATCCAGTCAAAAATCTATTTTAGAGTACTGAGGCAGTGACGCCCTTAGCTTTTGGTTTTTAAGAGCTTTGGCTTCCTTTAGTATAAAAGAGCTTTTCTTTATTAAAAAAAAGCTTTGATTGGCTTGACATATTGTTCTATAGCTTCTCAAAAACTGGCAACTTTAGCTGCATAAAAGGAGGAAGTTTTCTATAAAACATTTCAACTATCTTGAAAAAATTAAAAGATATATGAACTTGTTTAAAGAAAAAAAAATTCATGCTTAACCAAAATTCAAACGTATAC
Source organism: Pulicaria dysenterica (assembly GCA_947179395.2). NCBI lineage: Eukaryota > Viridiplantae > Streptophyta > Magnoliopsida > Asterales > Asteraceae > Pulicaria > Pulicaria dysenterica. The sequence continues at coordinate 88,835,328 of OX359288.1, forward strand.
TTTGAAAAACATCAAAACATTGTACACCACACACTCTCCATTTGTAAACTTTGTCGATGTATATGCATAACAAAGACGCAAAGCACAAAATCGTTCTTGTAAAAACACGCCCAAATGGCTTTGAATCAACGGCATCCAATGTTTAAAATGATTTTTAAGACCTTCAGTACAAGTTTCGCAATGAACAAGTATTCAGTTTAAGAATGGATAAGAGTATGCGTTCTTCTGCAAAAAAAAAAAAAAAAAAAAAAGTCCAACCAGTAGGCGAAGAGCGTTATTATGCATGGAGGACTGTGAAACAAAATAATCCACAAATCATTTTATGTTACAATTACAGAAAACCACATGCTGATCGAATAAAACTTAAATCAAACTCGCTTCACAGAACATATTTTTTATTGATTTTCTATCTAATCCTATCTTCCGACTATTTTTGGTTTATCCAGGGTTTTTAATATTAAGATGCATAACATTTGACCGCAAGCTTACCTCAAACCACATTTAAAGTTCAAAATTTCAAACCACATTTAAAGTTCGGTTCCATGGACAAACCTAACCATTTACGGCAGGTTAAAAGAATAGTTATCACCAAGGATAAATAGAGAAACTGTTATATTCATATCGATGACCAACAACATACATTTAACATCGCAATTGAAATAGGATCAAGTCGGTTCATAACAACAATGAGAAAGCCTCAATAAACATAACTGTAAAAAGACAAATTTGCCCCTGAGGAAAAAGTTAACCAAGCCCAGATTATTTGAGAACTTCAACAAAAGTATTGTTTTATTTCGTTACCCTTCCGGATCTTGCAAAATTAAACAAAAAATTGCAACAATTTAACCCTCCAACGCAGATGCTCCAGAAATAATCTCAATGAGCTCCGTAGTAATGGAAGCTTGACGGGTCCTGTTACAATTATATGCCCGTAGAGAGAGATAAGCAAAACATGTAAACGATACAAAAGTAAGAGATTCAACGACCACCATGAACACATGCCAATTTTTCCTTATGGACCAAAAATAAATACAATACTCGATAGAATTTCCCATTTGATTAATTTCAAAACAACAAATTAAAACATTTCTTCACTTATTATTACTTTTTTGCCCTTTCAGTAATCATCACTAGACAATAGTAGCAATGATTTTCGTCACAAGATTCTCTTCATGTGCAACTAGTGTCTATGGGGTAATTGACTTTTCTAACAATCAATCATACGTGAATAGTTTTTTCTTTTTTAACAAGCAGTTAGTATAGAAAATAACAAAAAGTAAACTCGAAACATTATATAACAGAGTGAAAAGGGAACATTGTAATTAGATAAACACAAAAACAAAGAGAAGACGATTGTACACATTTTTATCAAATACTCGTTTTTTCTTTTTGTCTTTTTTTTTGTCTTTCAAGAAAAACATTGTTTTATTTGCTATGCTTTACATTAATCTTAGGTGCATATGTCTGAAAATTTCAATCTCTTTACAAACACTACTACTCATCTCACGTATGTAATTCGTAAATAGTGTGTTTTTGTGTCTGTGTGTGTGTGTGTGTGAGAGAGAGAGAGAGAGAGAGAGAGAGAGAGAGGACCTGTTGTATGTAAGTGTGAGACGATCAAGCATGTCACCAGCATTTCTGCTGGAGCTGTCCATGGCAGACATCCGAGCACCTTGTTCACTGCATGCATTCTCCAAAACCGCATTGAACATTACCTGACCATGTCAAAAAATAAAAATGCAAACATTATTTAATCACAAGTTGAATGAAAATGTGCACAAATTCTCTAGAACTTTGAGCAATAAAATTGTTAGCCATGTCAAAAACTTGTTTATACCATGTCCATAAAAATAACAATACAATTTTTGTACATAAAACAAGTCAGAAGATTGCAAGCACTTTAATAAATTTTAGCATGTTCGACTTCGACCAACTCTACACATTATCACTAATTTTAGTACTTTACCTATTTGGAAACTGGCCCGTCATTTCTAAGGGTTCCAAATTGCCACCTCTAATTTTTGAAATAAAAAGGTGCTTCATGCTCAACCAGAAAGAGCCCAGACATTGCACAATATCTTAGGAAAAAATACCACATTTAAATTGTAAAAACTTTGCTGGTGCTTACACATGAGAATTGGAATTCAGCAAGATTCTGAAGAACTTCAGACTTGGTTTCACCGCCTTCAATTTCATAAGAATCTAGATCACCAATCTTTCCCCCAGCTTCAGATTCTCTTTCCACAATCTTCAAGAAAATGGCACCCGATTATAAGCATGTAATGATGATAAAACAATAAATATTCAAAACACATTATTTACCTCAGGAGACAGCACAGTTGCGGTTGTAGGCAGAAACGAGACAACTGATTGAAACTTGTTGAATACTATCCTCAATGCATCAAACTCCACATTCTTCAGAATGTCATCTGCAAGTACAGATACCTGCAAAGCAATTACATTTCACAGGGTCCATGACACATGACTTGGAAAAGAAAAAATCAAATAAAATTTAGAAAAAAAAGCAGATAATCTAACTCCATTCACTACTTCTATTCATAATAAAAAATTGTTTCATCAAAAAAACAAATACAAAATGAGAGAACAAATGCACAAAATCATATCTTTACACGAGTACACAATCTGCAAAATACCAACTTGATAAAATCTGACACTTTTTACTGGACAGAACACAATTACTAACATAGCTAAGTGGTTGACTGACACTCTCGCACAGAGCCTTAAAAACTAACGGTAATTATACTAAATGGTTTTTCTGCTTACATAATGATCTGGCTAAATAAGAAATATATTATTCCTAATAAATTTACCATGATTATTAACCAGTCCAAACCCAAATCACAAGTCTAAGAGTATTTAAAATTAAAACTGATCAATAAAATACGGGGTTCAAGAATCAGATTTCATACTAAAAAGGCTGAAAATAATTTATTTTGGCTTTGTGGTGGATCTCAAATATGAACCAAAAAAACGGATTTCAGATACAGTTAACTCAAACTGACTATGAAGTGAGAAGCATATGCAGATTTTCATAAATACAGTTATAATCTATTACTGTGAACCAGTTTATTGAGTTTTAAAGCATCTTCTAGTATCTATATAAACAATGCTACCTGGGTGTAGTTCAGAAAATTCTTTTGCAACTCAGTCATAATCAACTCAATGTCTTTCTTAGAGTCACGGATCAGTTGGGCCTTTCCCTTTTCTCCCAATATCACATATTTGCATTCTGTGTCAGGACCTGCATATATGCAAAAGATAAAGAGAATAAATAAAGCCAAAAATCTGTATATTGAAAGTTTAGTCCAACTAAAATTTCTCTTAAGTTTACTTTACCGGAGTTAACTTTGTGAAGAGCCCTGCTTATCTTCACTGATGTAGAATTAATACCGCCACAAAGACCCTTGTCTGAACTAATAGTGACAATAACATTCTTCTTGACATTCACACCTAGTAAAACAATAAAACATGAGAAATGCCAGCAGTTGGACAAAAAAAGTACAATCCTCTTGTCATAAGAAATTGAGAAGAAAAAAACAGAAAAAGAAAGCTCCATTTTAGTGTCATGCTGTTTACATCATACCTTGGATGTGATGGTATACTTTGAGTAATACCTGGACTTTCAACTCCTTATTGTGGAACAATGTTAAATGTCTCGGTTACTTCTTAAGTAAATGATATTACTCCCTCGTACCATAATAAATGTAACAATTCCCATATTCCAAGAATAATTATTTCCCTTTAGCAATTATTGCAAGATACATGTCACTTATTTCACAAATAGACAAACTCTTCGAGTGAATCATGTCTACTCAAGAAAGAATTAATTTTAGGGCACATTGAGTGATTAAAATTTCATAGTGAACACATGAAATCATCACAGATCATCAACTATTGAAGTATGAAATTTCAGAATAACATTTGCATACAGCACTTGCAACTCCTTGGATGCAAAACTCAGCTTGGCCAGTCAGAGGAAAGGGGATCAGCTGGTGAGTCATTTTCTACTAATTATTGCTTTCTAGAAATTAATTGTCTATGTGAACATAAAAGTTACAGCAAGAATTAGGACTTGACAGTAAAAAAAGAAAATGCAAAAAACATACTTGGGGTGTCGCCGAGCAAAGCAGTAAATGGTTGCCACAGTCCACGAGAATTCTCAGCTCTAACTTGTATTGCTCTCAGCTTTGAAGCTGCAACCATCTTCATGGCCTTCGTAATCTTCTGAATATTTTTAACACTTTTCATACGGTTTCTTACTGCCCAAACAGTATTCAAAATAATCAACACTCAAGAAGCAAACTAGAATGACTAGAAGGCAATAAATAGCTTATAATCATTGAAATGGCATAAACTAAAAGAGTACAATGTCATTACCAATTTGAGTTGAAATGGAGCGAACCCCAAGGCCCACCTGCTCCCTGCAAGCCCCAGCCAAACATGTAATGACCATTATATAAACGTAAATGTTGTGAAAATAATAGAATCATATAAACAATGAGTGGAGCTCAAAGCAAAATAAAAAAGTGAAGCTACAACTGTATCAATATTTGATCTATGTATCATACATCAAAATATATAAAGTCTATCAACATATGGAGTAAATCTGATCAACCCTGATGGGCATGAATCTATATATATATAGACAAAAGTTCATTTGAGAACCATTTTTATTGCGAGAACCTCGAGAACCAATCTTAGAGCTCCAATTCCCCCCTTTCAATTTCATCGCCCACCTATGAATTCATCCCATGCACCCCTGCCACACTCTATCCCCCCACGCTCTCCATCCATGAATTCCACTAACCAAATGAACAGCTAAGATGGGTTCTCGCAGTTCTCGCAATATTAATGGTTCTCAAATGAACCCTCCCCTATATATATATATATGTGTGTGTGTGTGTGTGTGTGTATATATAATTATATATGTGTATATATATGTGTGTGTGTATATATATATATATATATATATGTATGTATGTATGTATGTAAGTATGTAAACAATTTATAGGCACCACCGCACCAGTATTGTTATTTAGGCCATCAGAAACAAAGACCCTTCGAGGGTCACATGGTGAGATGCACAACTCATTGAAGTGAGCAATAACTTCTAACAAAAAATTCAAATGCATACGTGTGGTCATGTGGACAAATAATAACACATTACAATTTATAAACCAGAAATTGTAACTTTAACTAACACAAAGATGTGTTAGTATCACATTAATATCAAGATCTTATAGCTAATATCCAATATTATCAGATTCTTACACTAAACAGGCATACTACAAATACATACACAGAGGATTTCAGTTAAAACCAACAATTACCAGAATTTCAGAAACATAGCAAAGAAAGTATTGCACTCAACAATTCCCAACAAAAAAGCTATTACTTGTAAACCACTGAAAAAAATACCATTGTGTGTCACTTTGTTCAATTAATCATTATTACAAAAAACAACAATAAATATATATGAAGTAGCAGATAAAGAAGAAGAATGTCACTAAAGTAAAGAAAGAGCATAACACAAAAATACCCATGAAAAGAAAGAACAATCACAGAAAAAGTGGAGAATCAAAGCTTAATCCACTTAGGGTAAGAAGAGAAGCTTTACATAATCACAGATTTTAGCTCTCATGTAACTTTCCCTCAAATCACCTCTTCCATTAACACTCTGTGATACAACTCGAATGAGTAATCCACCTTCCTCGGCTTAGAGCCATCAGCCGAGGTGCTCTGCTACTTCAACATTGGGCCTTGGCGATTTTTTTATAACAATGGGCTCCAAAAACCCATAAAGAATGCTCCCAAAAGCACCAAATATAGAAGGCAGTGATAAAAAAGAATATAAACAAAACCAAGAGATGGAACTATTAAGAGATGACTGCTACCAGATAACACAGAGAAAGAACAAAAAATGGCAAGATGCATTTCAGCTAGAACCAAAGAGAATCTACGCAAGCATTCAATCAGTTTAAGCTATCCTCTATATGCAGAACACTGATAAAAAAATTTCGGAAATAACAGTACTCAACCAAAAAATGCCATGATTCATAGACTAAATGCATTCACCAGTCATCAAAGTGTGCAGAGCACCTAGATCATCACTTACTTTGCTCGTCTTTGACAATATGGTCTTTGTGTCTGTTTTCGATTCATGTAATTTATAATCCTTGAAAAATAGTATTGGAGCAATATATGGAACATTTTTTTTACAAAACAACAGAAAAGTTGTATACTTAGTATTGATGAAAATTACTAAGTTTCCACAGAAAGGACAATACAAAGTGCTTTTTATTATATATGTTTTACATTCATATATATTTAGCTTTTCTATTTCCTTATTTTGGCACTTGCTCTAAAGCAATACTTGATATATGAAAAATATAGAGCACATGTCGGGTCTAAATTTACAGAACCACAAAAGCTTTATGTTGATGACCTAAAGTAATAGACTTTGGGTAGATTCAATTGATGTAGAAGGTTATTGATGCAATATACTATTCCCTGATCCCGGAGTTCACAAAAGAAACCAATTGAGAAAGTGAAACTGTGTTAAGTCAGATGAAGATAGAATATTTATATTTCTTCTTTTCATGAATCTAAACGAGAACGAGGATCACACTCAAAAGAAGTTAGATCCTATCATAGAGGACCAAGTAGCATTAATAAAATTTGCAGATACATGGGACTCCTGTTGCCCTAATGTGTCCATTTAACTTTTCCAGTTTCCCTTCTTAATTACTCGAACTTATGAAATATGATACTTCTGTTTGAGCAAGTAAGAAAGCTAAAGCGAAATTTTGCACTGCTCGTACTGATTTCCATAATCGAAATTCCTGTGAATTAGATAAATTTTTTTGACAAATACGTTCAAATAATGACAATGCTACAAAAAGGGTTATCTAATTACGCTAGAAAACCAAATCAATATGAATCAGCAATATCAATTATAATATGTTTGACTTGACGAACCACCCGGTTTACATTCACGAAAGGAGTACGAATGGCAGCAAAAACAAACACCATACAACATACAAGCTAACAGATATTGAGTAAACTCAAGTGATTTAATACGAATACTAACATGTAAATAGTACAAGCAGTTTTGCATCGAAACATCAACAAAACAAACATGAAAGAAAAGAAAAAAACGAACTGATTCAAATCAATACCGGAAAAATGAACAGATACATATAAAAAAGAAGAATATATGCCAGATCATTAAATGAAGATGAGATCGTACTCAGTGGGAGCAAGAGTGGATCGAATCGCATTGATAGGGTTTGGAGAAGAAACCAGAGGAACGAAACGCCTCCCTTCCCTTCTCAGTGCTGCCATCGCCATTGGAGGTCGATTGTTATAAATCCAAATTTGAGGTGATTTGGAGAAATCGATCTATTCGTTGCAGTTAGGGTTTGGAAAGCTTGTTGATAATCGCAGCGAACGTTGTTGTGGTCAGATGCTCGGAAGAAAAGAAGTGGATCCGATTCTCAAGGCCTGCTAAGCACTCGGGTTTTTTTACTAGCCCAATAAGTGATTGTACTTTGTTCATTAGCAAACATGGGGTATGTTTGACGGAAGTAGCTGGAAGCTGTTTATTTTATTTATATGTGTTCGGCAAATTACAAAAATAGGAGGATTTATAAAATAATTAAAGAGGGTATTTAGGTAATTTGGTATATAAAAAGCTCCAGCTAGTTTTAAAAGCTACTTCAAGAAATTTTTTGTTTTAGAGCTTTTTTATTTAAAAAAAGCTTCCAGCTTTTTAATCCGAACATGACTTGTAGCTTTTTCTTTCAAAACAAAAAGCTACCAGCTCCAATAAGCTTTAAAAAGCTCCATACCGAACATACCCATAAACAGAAAAAAAAATCAAAAATTCGATATGATTTGCATTTTAATAAGAATTAAAAAAAAACAACACACATAACGAATGGCTAGAAACTCAGCCCCGAGCAGACTTGAAGCAAATGTAAATCTATATTACAAAAAAAACATACACCCATTTGAGTCTCGGGGGATAACATATTGAGCAGAAGAATTTGACAACATTGATGCATCACGACTGAGTTTCACATAGCCATTGGTGGGGGGATCCGTTTACGTGAAACTGTATTGGACTCATCATCTTGATCATGGTTTAAAACAGATGCACCCGTCTCAAGAGGATTAAGAACAACATTAACTTCATTCATGTACCAAGAAGAATGGTGTGACGAGGACATAGACATATTCCATTGAAGACCATTGCACTCTGAGACTTTCAAATGTGTCATGTAACATGCATGGCATTTAATTGAATCTTAAGTTCATCCATAAAAAAGCAAAGGGGCGACAAACAGTACTACAACCATAACGTTAATGGTATATTAACTGTGTCAATCCGAAGCGAAAGCGAGGAACCAAACCACAAAACTTTATTCTGTGGACATCTAAAGAGCATCTGCCCGATGGTGAGGTTCATTATGATATATTTGACATATTGGAGATGGATTACATCTACACCGAAACATATGATCATAAGTCGCAAGTTTATAATAATTTCATTTAGGATGAAAGTGACATATAAGTTCACCACAAAAATGAGTTTTTAGAGTGTCCCAGAATCTTGAGTAAATTCAAAATATGAGTAATTTTGATGAAACGCTTTTGAAACTTAGTTACCTTTATCTGAAATTTTCTTTTTATTATAGCTAAATAGCTAATGACTTTTTCTTATAAGATTGACGATTCAATACAGTACGTAAATTATCAGAGGCTTTTATTAAATATTATTTTATAATCATTTGAGACCATGTACTTATTCTTAAAATTTCTAGAATATGCAAGCTGGAGTTAAGATTCGACTTGAAGCGGAACACACGCACACTTTACACTTATAAAAATGATATGATAAGACCAATACAAGGTCTTGATGAAGATAATAGTTATATTGCAAAGAAAATTCGAAGTCATAAAGAAAGACTGAAAAGCTGATATAGAGGTTGCTGTTGTGCATGCCAAATTCTATTGAAGTTATGCAGTTGAATGGAAGCTAACGGACTTAACGATGCTGCTGACCCTCTCGGCAAACGTCTTTGAAGTTATCTTTTTACCAGGAACATGAAACGGGTTCGAGACAGCATCTAAATATGCAGAGTGGAACCTCCTGAAAAACTGTTGCAATCCACAACATACAAATTAGCTTAAAAAGATTCTAGTCATGGCAAATTCTAAATTCAAGTCGCTCTATGATGCTTAAAGTTGCAATAAATTCAAGTCTCTGGATAAATTTTACTTATATATAGGTCAATGTGGTTTGTGTTTTATCTCCAACTGATCGAATGAAAAATAGACTATAAAAAACGTGATAAAAGTCAACCTTAAAGTGTATTTTCGATGCATTAATCCTCCTAAACTATATTATTCAATAAATCATATTATTAATTCTAAATAAATGGTCCCTCTGCATTGTCCCAAATTGGGAATTGTCTCTCGTCAAAACTTTTTACAGTTCACTGTTTGCTTCTGATTTTGTCCCTCGTCTTATCGTCTAGGTAAAATGACCAAACAACCATTCATTTATTAATATTAAAAATTAAACTAAAATAATAAGGCCAAAACAGTAGTTTGATCATTTTACTTGACCGAGTGATAAGAAGTAAAAGCAAACAATGAAAGTAGGGACCAAATCCTTAATAATTTTGCAAGGGACGAAATCCATAATTTTGGACCACATGAACAATTTATGTAATCCTATACTTAACAGTATAATAAGGTTTATTTCACAGAATACTAACCACTAACCAAGTTTGAAAACTGTTCCACTGACCCACGGGAAATTTCACAATGTGAAATAAAGTGGTGAGTGACCTTGGGCATTGGGGTACAATTTTCAAACTTGGTTAGTATTATGAAAATTTCCTCCTTGTAATAAATGGCAAAAGAAAGAGACAAGAATCGAGTCGGGTCAATCCGACCCAAGTACCCAACCCATTACAAAGAGTACCAACAAATTATGTTTAATTTGAGCCGTTACCCACCCCGCCCATTTTGCCATACCTATTCAAGCATGCTCTTAAAACAACAGAGTGACAGGCATAAAGTTCACTGACTCATTATTCACTTACATTTCTTACGTCTGCATCACGGACATCAAGGTCTGTTGTGACTAGTATAAACTTTACCTTTGTGTTAGTCAGATAACCATACCTGCAACAACCATGTAATCAGAGTTAAGCACACATAAATAGTCTGATCATTTCATTCATTTGTATTTTGTACACGAGTCCCGTGACCAGAAAGAAGCACAATGAAGGGAGCTTAAAATTTCTTGCAATGAATTAACAGAATAATATAAATCTGAAATATGCTCACACTTTGTAATTTTCGGTTGGATATAGAAGGCCAAGAAATGTCTCATTTAGCATTGGTCCAGATTTTTTTGGGTTGTTCACTGCACACAGTCGTGTTAATCTTGTTAAAAGTGCCCACAATTATAACGCAGGGCCAAGGAATGTCTCATTAACATCTAGATTATATTAAAAAAACATCCTGGGTCCCTGATGACAATTATAACGCAAATATATGACTTCCTATCTAAAATCAATGTTACAATATGTTAATTCAAGAAGCATACCCCACTTCCAGATTTGATAAAAGCAATTTTCGAAACCCTAAAAACAATAATTTACATAAAAAAAATGATGCTCTAGAAGCTAGATCTTGTGATCATAATCATTATATCATACCTCTTTCATCAACGACATCAAGAGAGCAGTGAACTATATGATGAAGTTTGAGTGCATCGTCTGCTTCAGTGAAGCTCTGAATGTACAACGGATTATTCTGTAATTCACAATATCAACAATTCAACATAATCAAGTAAACTATCAAACATAATACAATAAAACTCGTCAAATTAAACACGAAATAAGCGAATCGAACAGAATAGAACAAAACCTGATGGCCAACGACGGCGATGCAAACGATCATCTTTCCTGTCACTGATGAATGTGCACTTTTGATTGATTTGACTGAAATCACAGCATTTTTGCTTTTGAATTCAGTTGTGGTCTAAATACAATAAGAAAATTTGTACCTCTACTAAATGACCAGATAAATAATGACATGTAGAATCCACTAATTCTCTTTTCTCATATCCACTCCGGATTTTAAAATTTTAATACTTGTCTTGATTTTGTGAGTAAAAGGGTGAGCATGAGAATAGATGATACCAACGCTCATACAATAATTGCCCCTAAACTTATTGTTATAACTAGAGACAATAGATGTATTTGTGTAATGGATGTTTCAGTTTTTTGCTTCAAGATAAATACATAAAACATAACTACCTTAACTATTTAGTCGTATTGCTAATATCAATCGATGTCAATCAACTACTCCCCTTTTTCTTTTTTGTTCTATAACTTCTATCATTGTTTAGGAGGCATCTTTAAACATGCCGATTTGGGTGAAACTTGTTTTTTAGTGGAAAAATCTTTCATCAGAAGGTTCTAAAATTATGTGAAAACTTTGATTTGAATTGACAGTGCGGTTTAACCAGACTATTTAGGTTTAATGTGTCTAGTTTGGTTATGGCTAGCTTAACTAAGCAGATAGAATTTCAATCAGAAGTTCATGACATAACTATTATTTAAAACAAGGTGTAGTTAGTTTTGTTATGAAGTTTTTCTGTCTGAATCTGAACATCATCTCTCTCTCTCTCTCTCTCTCTCTCTCTCTCTCTTAACAATAAGAGTGGTTTTGAAGTCTTACAAATGAATGAATTATTGGAAAAAGTTATGAAGAGAAAGAAAAACTCAAGTAGACATTTTCACAAACATATGGAAGGGAGAATTTTGGATCTAGGAAATGGTTCTTTAACACACTGTGATTGTTGTTTGATCAATCAAATTCATTTTCAGACTCGTTCATTCATGTTTAAAAGTTGATCTTTTTATAAAGTGGAAACAGATGTGAAGATAATAAAACTAAAAAATCTTCAAGCTCATTCTAGTAATCAACTGACAAATTTCAACATAATCCCGTGAAAACGAACACGAACCAGATAACAAAAACCCAAATCAAGAAACTATGAACCTGCCAACAAAATCAACAAATCGAAAAACTATGAACCCAATTCAAGAAAGTATGAACATGTGAACATAATCAACAAATCGAGTACCATATGAAGACTGTGATCATCGAAGACCCAAATCTCGAACATAATCAACGAAACGAAGACCCAAAGCAGAATGTTTATCCCCAAATCGGGGTTGTGGTAATCGATCGAGAAACAGAATAGAACAAACCTGGTTAGAGGTCTGTGGTAAATGTCGAAGGCCACAGATTGGACAAGGGCCGGCGGCGGCAGCGGCGATAAAGGTGCCGGTGGACGGTGGTGATGGCGTCGGACCGGACTCTCGATGGATTTGGGCGTCGGACGATGGGGGGATTGCCGGACAGGTGCCTATCGATCGAAAGTGGGCAACAAATTAACAAAAAGCGGAGTGATCTGGTAACACTAGTTTCCGAGATTTGAAAAGGTTTAGGTTGAAAGGAAATAACATAAATAGAAATACTACCAGCATCGTACTCGCCGTAATACTTGAGTGATAAATAATTTTGTTTTACAACAAGTCGTTTAAAAGAATGTAATAATATGTTATTCGAATGATTTAATATCATGTAAAAGGTTTTTATATACAACAACATGTTCAACTTTTTTAAAATTTCTTTTATTTACATCTAACTATTTTTTAATTATAGAAACAAAGTCTAAAAGATATTAAAATAAGAAAAAAATTTATATTGATGAAATAAAGTGAGAAGTTAATAAGATTTTGAAAATTATGTTAACGTGAGTGGATAATTTGTGTTTGTGTGATAAAGTGTGTTAGTTTAAGAGAGTACTAGCATTGTACCCGCACGACATTGAATAGTTTTTGTTTTGTAACATATCACTTTCTTGAATGCATAATGATATATTACTCGCGAATGTCACAAAAAAATTTCTTCAGCAACATGTCAGTTTTTTCAAATTTTCTTTTCTTTACATCTACTATTTATTAATTTTGAAAATAGATTCTAATAAAATACATTAAAATAAGTAAAAATATTTATATTTGTGAAATAAGGAGAGATAAGTTAATAATATTTTGGAAATTGTATTGATATAGGTGAAATAATTGTGTTTGTGTGAGAGTGAGAGTGTATTTTAAATAAATACAAAATTAAAGTAAATTTAAGAGAGTGATAATGGTTAAATATTGAGTGGATGAGATTAGTTTAAATAGAATGGATGGTCAAGATGTTTGTTTTGATTGAATTTTAAGAAGTCTTAAAATTACAGAGGAGAGAAAGTGTTAAATGATTTACATAGTAGTATAAATATAGATATTTTACATTAATTAAAAGTTAAAGTAAATTAAAAGATAGAATGAGATGTTTAAAGATTGAATGAATGAGATTAATTTAGATAGGATGAATGGTCAAGATTTTAGCTTGATTGAATTTTAAGAACTCCTAAAATTAAAGAGGACAAAGAATGTTAAATAGTTTATATAGTAGTATAGATTACTTCACGTTTACACTTACATAGTGTTTTTGAGTTTTTTAACGAATTAAAGTAAAAATATTTGAATAAAAAATATAAAAGTTGTGTCTTTTAACTAGATGAAAAAGTAGAGCGAGAGATTTAAAAAGGAAGTTTAGACTTATTTACTTTAAAACTTATCATTCTAAACATAGGAGAATTTGGAAGGAACTGATATTTTTTCCTTTCTTGTTTTATTAAACTCGAGACTGATTAGGACGATATCCAGGGGCGAATCTATGTTGAGTTCAGGTGGGTCCTAGGACCTATCTAATTTTTAAATCTTTTTAGAAGTTATATAGAAAACAAATTATGACCTACCTTTATAATATTAGAGGACCTACCTTTTAGAATTAGATACAATAAAATACATATATAATGCATTAAGCCCAGTTTTTATCTCAAAATAATACAAACTTAAAAAACCCAATAAGGTAATAACCCAATCCAATTAAAACATAAACTAATAGTTTAAAAAATAGGGCAAAAAAACCACCTTTCCGTCGACTAAATCCTTCCACGCCCCTTTTTCGGTCGGCTATCGAAATCATCATCCCTCCTTTCCGTCCTGTCTCCGGCGGCGGACGTCCGGCTCTTCCGTCATCTCGCGTCTTCAGTCTCTCCATCTACGTTTGTCGTTTTAACGCTGACCTCGCATCTAACAGGCAGTGGCAGTCTTCACTCTTCAGGTTCTTACAAATCTTCCTCTTTAAGTTTTTATACGGCTGTAGACTGTAGTGTTGTATATTTTTGATTTTTTAAGTTTGAAAGGAGAAGAATAAGAACTCGGAAATTGTATATGAGAAATAGGAATGATTGATAGGTAAACAAATATGCTTTTTAAAGAAAATTGAAAAGTTATTCGGCTGTATACTGTGTTTTGTACTTTTGTGAATTGTCTTTCACTCTTTGCCAGGCATAGGTTGCAGTGACTAGTCCTCTACATGACTACATTTGAGATAATCTGTCCATTAATAAATTTATAGATATATTATAATATTACAACTAGATTGCAATGTGTTGTTAGTGTAACTATAAAACTGTTATTGGGTATTAGTAAACATGAAACAATTATGCAAATATATTATAAGACTTCGTCGGATACAATTATAAGAACTTTAATATAATTATCGAGTATATGTTTAAAATTTGTTTTAACGACCCGACCCGACACATATATAGTTGACTTTTTTTTTACTTTAACGACTTAACTTAATTAGGGAACCACGTTGTTTTTTATCCTAGATTCGCCACTGACGATATCCAATCGTTGTTTAGGAATACACGCATGTGTAAGTATGTTTTTACTAGTGATCAACGTCATTAATAAATATGTATGAAGTTGTGTAACATTAGAGAGTTTCAATACTATATTCTTAATAAATATGTATGAAGTCATACATATATATAATATTGAAAATATTAAATTAAATTTTTTTTAAATGAATCTACAAACTATCAGTACGTTATGACAAAGGTATAAATTGAAATAACTTTAAATGAACCTACAATTTTAACACAAGAAAGAACCAATATAAAATTTGTATCTACTTAAAGATTGCACATGTGCAACCGATCACTCGTTAAAAATTGCACATGTAAAAACCAATAAAAAAATAACATAAACTACACATATGCAAACGAAAAATACGACAATGTTTTTTAGTAAATCAAATTTACGGGTTTTAGACAAAAGAAATTGCACATGTACAACACAAGTTACACGACAGTAATCAACGACAGTAATCATCGGTTAAAGTGACTGTGACGACAGGCAACAGTGTGGTTGTAACACCGCTATTTTTTTTATATCACTGCGGAAGTGAATAAAGACAAATACAAACCTATTCACATAGGTAGTATAAAATAATAAATAATTAAACCGACACCAAAAGACAAACAACCCAAAACCGGCGTTACATAGTTTACGAACAGGCTCGACCGACACAAAATATCAGAGTGCAGTTCAAACATTCCCAAAAAGCAAACGCAACATCCGGCCAACAACCAAACTTACCGCAACCTGCAAAAGGGGGGGGGGGTTATGTGGGGGATTAGCACAAAGCTAAGTGAATGGATATTAACTAACGAACAACATCAGTTACAACAAGTAACGATATACAATCAGATCACATAATTGCCATCAAACAATTATCACCCAGGTCATGCAATCAGGGATATCCAGAGGACCGGCGGTTCTGCAGAACCTGCAACCAAATGCCGGCCTAGCATAGGTTTACCGATAGCATATTGCTATTCGTTTCAGTTAACCATTTCTGTTGTATCGAAACACATCAGAAACCCTTAACTGAAAACCAAAAGCAAACAACGCCCAGCCTACAAAACTGTCACGACTGACCTCCTTCAAAACAACTAAAAGTCCAGACATCACAGTTGTCCCCGATTACAAAGCACGTATACAGATCATATCATGTTCTCATAACACAATTCAATGATTAACTATCATAAACAAAGGTAATCAAATTATCATACTAATCATTCTGCTTATAAAATCAAGCATATAAACAATTGCAACCGTAACCATTACAACCAGTACAACCCGTGAGTTAAAAGTCCACTCACCTGCGTCCTCGACAATCAAAGCACAGTGGTCTTATATTACTGAGTTTCAGATCCCCTGACAACACAGCATAACCAAATTAGTAATTCAAATCATAACTAACTCCAAAAGTCAAACCAATTCACTAACAGGTCAAAGCTTAACCATTATACTTAATCATGTATAACCAACAAGAAAATACATTCAAAATCATTAGAATATCATTATATATGATACTAAACATGTAGCAATCAACAAGACATTCATAAGCTTCATTTATCTCCAATTAATCCGTAAACAGGTCAAACCCAACCCGTTAGGCTTAAAAACACTAAATCAATTTGAAATATATCAAATATCATTTAGGAATGCTTCATATATCATATGGAACATATAGCAATCATTAAACATGAACACAAGCCATCTAGTTCCAATTCTAGAATTAAAGTACGCAACTATCGCCAATTTACTCATTTTTCAAGTAACTTAGACAAACGGGTCATTATTCAATCGTTACGCAAAATGCATACAATCAACATAGAAAACGCTTAGAATCATTTAAGATAATCATACAGGTCATAAGCAACATGTTAGTCCCATATAACAAGTGGTTCAAGTATAATGTGTAGGATATATGAAGGTTTGAATGTAGAACTAGAGAGAATATGGTTTACACCATGAAAAACACATAGTTCATTCATTCATTATGCCCAAAACCTTAGGGATTACAATAGTCATATCCCTATATATACTCCATGAGTATATTACATAGAAACTCCTATTTCTATACAATATATGAATTTACATTCTCCCCCTTTGTATTGAAATAGGAGTGTACACGCCAGTAACCTAAGTTTTTCTTAGATTATATAAGCAGTTTTGGATGTAGCGTCCCACCAAATACATCAGTCTGAAACATTGTTTTATCTTGAGCCTTTGACAACGGAAGCATAAACACTTTTGATGTGTTGGGAAGAATCTTCTTTTTGTCTCCCCCTACAATGTAGCTCAGATTGTTTCCATGTCTTCATAAGTCTGATAATCTTGACTCCCCCTAGACATGATATAGACTGATGTTTCTTTTTCTCTCTCCCCCTTGAGTAGACACCCTCAACAACTGAATCAACAATGTAAAATTTCTTCACTTTTTATTCTCCCCCTCATGATGATTATAATACTTTATGAGCATCATGCACAAAAGACATCACCATGAGATTCAGTTGCAAAAACATGGAAGAGGGGTGGGGAGGATCCTACACTTCAAGTCAAAATAATCTTCAAACATTCCCTGACTTGAATAAATACTTGAACCACTCTTGATCGTTGAGGAGTGGTAATGATTTGATCTGAATTCTTGAAGATATATAACTCTGTGTTGGATAGAATCTGATATTGGAGAATAATGTTGGCAAATAAGTCTCCCAATACCGTGTAATCAACCTTCACCAGATCACAACAAGTGGAAAAAATTCTGAAAGACATACGGATGCAAACAAACTTGGGTACACATAAGATAATATTTGACTGTGAACTGTAATAAAATCAGGGAGTCGGATACATCCTTATTTGAGAGCACACGAATGAACTTACAAAATCTTAAAAAAACTGATGAAATCTGATGTTGGTTAATCCTTCAAACAATTTTCCCAACACTATGATCTGGGACATCGGAGATGACTGATAAAAGATAACCAAGATTCAAAAGAAACAAGGGATGGATGGCCAAAATCTGGTTTTGAGACCAAAAATTGGTGACACAAAGAAAGAAGACCCAAAAATCAGTTAAGAAAGATCCGGATGACTAGACATAAGGGACTAGACATTTCAATACACGGTATCAATTACCATCACTCAAGTTATGCCCGAATCTAGAAACATCAGAAAGATAACTGAAACTTTGAGAACTCCTGACTCAGCCAAAAAATCCAAACACTTGACTTAGGAATCAAGGTGACAAGATAATTCAGTCACAACAACGACGACGGGGGTTCGGTGGCAGCGCCCCTGATAGCGGGGTCCAAGAGGTGGCAACCCCTGGCGGGGTCCAAGGGGCAGAGCCCCTGGCTGGGGTCGAGCTGCAGGTCAGCTTGAAAATTTTTGAAAATGAAGAATAATGCTGTGGCAAAAATGATCAGAAATCTTAAAATTTTGAAAAATGAGTGTAAATACACACTAAAATAGATTGTCGTCTTTTCCGCGCCGCGACAGCTGCTGAACAGCAGATTGTCGTCTCTTTGTTCCTGTTCGATTCCAGCAGCCATAACTCACATAAAAACTCGATTTGCAGCAGTTAATTCACACTAAAATAGATCCAAATCACTTATAAACTATTACAAACATATTCTAACATATAATCTAACATTAGAATATGATTTAAACATCAATTCTTGAACTTAAATCCATCAAAACCACCATTAATGGGGTTTTCATGTTTCAGGCCATAAACACAGGAATCATTCATATATTTATACCAAATCAGTGTATAAAAGCCTCAAGAACATAGCAAAGCATGTAAACAACTTAATTCCTTAATTACTCAAATAACTACAAACCCTAATCGATTCAAGATGTTGATTTAAGCAAGAAAAACTAAAGCAATCATCTAGGATCATCTAAGAAGCATAATTACTAACCTTGAATTACAACAATCAGCTTAAATAGCAAAGATGAAGCTGGAACAAGAGTTAATCTCAAAGGAATTGTACATACACCCTCTCCACAAGCTTCACAATGAAGGAACAAATGAGTTTGACTTCAGAAAGTCAATTATAAGGTCTAGAGTCGGCTGGGAATTTTTAAAACACATAAGCAGTATAAGATATAGTTATCTAGCATACAAGAACTCAATTAAAGCGGTCCTATTCAATTTACTAACATGCAACGAGGTATTATTTGGAACCCTTGTGTAAAAACAAATCATATGGCATCAACTAACATATAAAATATTAAAACTAATATTTCACCTTTTTACCTAGCGGTCCAATTAATTCATCAATTAATCGTCATTTAAATAACAATTAAATAATCAATTCATATAAACAATTAAATATAAATAAATATAATTAATAAACAAATAGTTTACCATCTTGCGTAAACTACCAGACCCATTGGGAGGATGTTACAAATCTCCCTCTCTTAAGAGGATTCCGTCCTCGGAATCTCACCACGCTACCAACTCAATTGTTCTTCCACTAGTCTCTTTTCAAGTCAACCTTTAGTTCAAATACTAAGAGAATCCGACTTTCATATTCTACTGTACACTTACGCAAATAACAGACATTGAGTGTATCATAAACACTTGCCAACTCAGCATGAAGATCAAATGTAACCATCTGGTCATTTATTACTTATCGTATGCAAACTGATCAAATATATAATGAAGAAGTAACTTCCATCGTTCCCCAATACAAATTATTCCCTTTCAAAGTAGTGGATCTGCGTACAGTTTCTGTCTCTCACACAATAGTAACCATCTCAGCTACTACCTGAATAATATCAAGAACTGCATACTATTTCTAATCTGTCTCTGAACAACACGTAGGAGTATGACTGTGATGATTGCATAACATTTCGTAAAGTGTCATATCAATACCCGAGTAATAAGAATTTCAAACGCAAAATCAATCAATGGTAGGTACAAATCCCAAAGTCTATCACACTCTACACACATGCATGTAACATATCCTAGAGTTTCTGAATGGATCGTTCAGTCTGACAATCTTTTTGAGGTTAATAAACTGTACTCGAATTAACTCACATTCACAAATTCCGCTATAAATTCTTCTAGAAGTTCGAAACGAATCTAGAATCTCTGTCAGAAACAATCAATAATGGAATATCGTGTCAAGATACAATCCCATCACTATACATCCAAGCTAATCAGTTGAGGAAAATTATCTCACTGGTGGCAAGAAAATAAACATTATTCGTCAAATAGTCAACGATCACACAAGTCACATCATAATTCTGTTGAGTACGTGTGAGTTTGGTTACAAAATCCATCATGATAAGCTTCCATTTCCATTCTGATGTCTCTAGCTGTTTTAAAATTCATAAAGTTCTTGGCGCTCTATTATAACATGTGCATAAATATATCAAAATTCCACGAATTATGCAACATCTGTCTTCATCGTGAACCACCAATTCAACACTTTAAGATCGTTATTCATTTTAATACTACCTGATTAAGCAGGTAATCTGGACTAGTAAGTCACTGTCAAATTTCAATCATAAAACTCTCCAAGCAAAGGCTTACAAACACTAGACCCGTAAGTATTTAATCCTCGAAATTCATCAATTAAATCCTCTTTTGTTAATCATAATATCTGACTACAAATTTTCATCAGTCAAAACTTTCCCTTGAACAATTTCAAGTCTATCCACTAAGTCACAACAATCCCAATTTGCACAAAACAAATATTATCATTGACTGCATCGTATTTCCAAGCATAGACTACTGCATTAGCTTTCCAAGGTTGATAACGAAATTTCGCAATCAAAGCATTAAATCAATTCAAAATACCATCTTTATCTCATATTCAACTCCTTAGACAGAAAACACATACCTCAAGCCCGAATGATCAGTACAAATTACGCATTTTATGTCATATCAATAATATCTCCCCAATGTTTAATGCAAACAGCAGCTGCAAACTCCAATTCATACAAAGGGAATATTACAATGCACTAAAAATCATCAAATCCATCAAATAGTGCAGAAATAGGCATATGACAAGATAACCATTTCAAAATCTGAAATACTATTTTTATTCATCATTTCATCAAATCAAATCTCTTTATAGGTTTAGCCAGGTCAAGGACTCACAATCTAAAATCCATCTTCATTAAAACATTTTTTGGGTAATCCAAAACCCTCAAATATCAGACATCATCTGCTTTTTCCATTTCAACCCAATTTGAATACTCTTATACGCAAAATGAGAAGATAAATCTTTACAGCGAAGCAAGGATAATATCGGTTATGTTTTAACAATTAACCAAACACAATACATCATAAAGCATGCAATTCAACTAATCAGAAAACAATTTCTTATAACATTTAACAACTGCACCATACTGGCTCAAACAATACACACTTAACAGTATATCAAACCCAGATATAGGCATCAATAAAATGAACCAGAAATCATTTATCATCAATTACCTCTACTTCTAGTAGAACAGTAGCATCAGAAGCAGACATATTCAATTATCACATAAAACCATAAAGATAATAGAGCAATTAGCTCTAGAATCACATATCATACATAAAGGTATAGAGTTCATCAAAACATACCTGTAATATCATCTTTAATAATGGTAGCATCATCTACCGACCTCTGAATTGCTCTACCCTCTGGCGAAGAAGGGTTCTTTCTCTTTTGTCTCACCGCTGACGAAGATCCCCCGACAGCTCTCGCTACCCCTGACCCTGTTTTCTTGGCAGAAGGACATTCATCAGATTTGTGACCCTCTTTCTTGATGGATTATGCTCATGTCATAATATGATTATATGGCTAGATACATGTGAGCCTAAAGGGTCACACACTTATACACTGAGATACCAATTAATAATAATATAATTAATGTAGTTATATTATTTATGTAATGCAAAATATTAATTGGGCCTAATTAAGTATGGACTTAATAAATAAATTGTTATTAGGCTTAATTAATATATGGACTTTGTTATAAATTAGGAGATAATATTTAATTTGAATTAAGGATAAACATGATCCTTAATATAGATTAAGAATAAACATGAGACTTAATTTGAATTAAGGATAAACATGATCCTTAATATAGATTAAGGATAAACATGAGACTTAATAGGGATTAAGGATAAACATTAGAAAGAGATAAACATGAAAGAGTTTATATTATCTCAAACTATTTTTCTCCTATATAAACACTTAAAATTTCGTGACCCCCTTAACATATATGAAGAGTTTTCAATTTTGATCTTAAAATTGGAGGGTTTTGTGTTCTTAATGATCCAAGCAACAAAGGGTTGTTCTTGGTGATTAATTCAAGCATTACAAAAGGACTAGCATCCATTGGTGATCAAGGAAGTGTAGTGTGGACTACATTAGAGGTGTTCTACATTGAACACTAAGGTTTCAAGGTTACACAACAAGATCCCGAATCGTATCTCTTACCAGCGATTAAAGGTAATCGATTCTTATATTTCGTTTGATTGTTTTGGCAATACGTAGATCCAGCTATTAGTGATGTTTTCCGCTGCGTTTATATATATTATTATGAATCATTTTCTTCTTTATCACCAACAGTGGTATCACGAGCCATCGTATGTGCCATTCGATTAACGGGGTATACGTAAAAGTGGTTCAAACTCATTTTTTTAAGGTTTATGTGGTTCGAATTTTTGGACAGCTCTTGGCTGTGGTTTTTCGACCATGTGATGGTCTTAAAATATTAGTTTTTATAAACCTTGAAGCCACTTGTTACCTATACCATTCGTAGATCAATTATTGTATTTGTTTCTTCGATTAGTTGGCTTGTTTTTCTTCTCTTTGTTAGTTTTTGAGATCCATGGTTAAATCATGCAATTTCACCATGGACCAAGCCAACACATTCATGATTGGATGTTATTACGTTTAATGTGCAAAACCGATGAAAACCTAGACCGTTTATGTGCCTTGTTCTTCATTACCGTATGTATGGTTGATTTGGTGTTTGGTGCCGGGTTTTTGGCCTTGTAATTATTTAAATTTTTCGTCATTTGTAGCCATTGTTTGGGAAATTTTGTTACTTAGTTTTGTAGTAGTATAATTGTATTTTAGTACAAAATTGTAATCGTTACTCAACATGGAATGGCGGAAAAAATTAAAGAAAAAGGTGGTTTTTCGGAGCTGCTGGACAGCCTGTACGAAAACTGGAATTCCCGGAGCTAGACGACTCGGATTGACGTGATTTTTTTTCTGGAGTTTCACAAGACATATACCTACAACTTTCGTGAAGGGTACTTTGATTGGGGAAGACTCTCTGAAGGCGAAAAACTGATCACAAGTTGCTACAAAATTTCTGAAAATATTTAAATGTTACTTTTACTTGACCATGATTGTGATCTTGGTTCAAGTGAGAGTCTTTTGTGGGTTTTTGTTGGACCCTCCCTTAGTTGACCTCTTGGTCTGTCGTGATGGCTCACGAGACCAAGCATAGGATTTCATCGGTTGAGGTTTTGCACATAAGTGATAGTGGTTGTGGTTATTTACTCTTATGTGATTGAGTTTTGCCTTATACCATGGTTTTATATAAAGGTGGACTTTAAGTTAAGGAAAATATTTTTAACTAATGCTATGAATGAAGTTTTCATGCTTCTTTCATACATTCTTTTGATTAAAAATTGTTTTATCAAATTATATACCCATTGAATTTTTAGTCATGCCGTCCAATCGTTTTAAATTACTTGCCGTTATTTTTTGCCTTTGCGTGAGACGTGAGTGAATTATAACCCCGAGGTAATTATTTTCCATGCGTGAGACCTAGATTTATTTTTACACAATTTAAAATTGGATGACTAAATCGTGTTAAGCCGGTGAGACCTTAACCCGAGGCAAGGATGGGACTAAATATGCCTATTTGACACTAGTTGATTTGTCACTAGGTGTCATGAGTCCCATAATGATCTAAGAGTTGCACTTGTAATGCAATTGGTGATCGTCACCTACCTATTGAATCTATCGTTGCTAGCAGATCAACTGATGTGATGATAGAAGTACAATGAGGATCTTAGCCTTTTCGTAAAATTAATTGTTTTTCTTAAAACATTGGGTAATTAATTTTAAAAGGATAATTATTGAAAATACTAATTAAAATTTGTACTTGTGTAGATGACTTCTGCAAATCAAACCCTTGGTAATTCTACTATTAGGTCAGTTCTTGAAAAAGAAAAATTGAATGGAATCAACTTTATCGATTGGTATCGAAACCTAAGAATCGTTCTTAGAGCTGAGAATAAGTTGTTCCACTTGGAAGAGGCCTTACCTGAGGAACCTCCTGCCACTGCTTCTGTTGCCGCTGGTTCTGCCTATACTAAAAGGTTTAATGAACAAATAGAGGTTGCTTCTCTTATGCTAGTGAGCATGACCCCCGAGATCCGAAAGAACTTGGAGGAACTCACAGCCTTTGATATGATCAAAGAGTTGAAAACTATGTTTCAACAACAAGCGGAGCAGGAACTGTTTGAAACAGTTAATGCATTCCACGCTTGCAAGCACGAGGATGGCCAACCGGTTAGCTCTTATGTCTTGAAGATGAAAAGTTATCTTGACCAAATGGAGCGTCTCGGTTTCACTCTCAAAGGACTTTGACCAATTTGTGATGAACTATAACATGCATAGCATGGGGAAGACAATACCGGAATTACATGCTATGTTGAAGCTTGCGGAGCAAGGGTTGCCCAAGAAAGCTCCAGCTGTACTAGCAATCAGGGAAGGTAAAATCAAAAAAGAAAAACCGCATGCAAAGGGCAAGAATCAAGGCAAGGGCAAGGGTAAAATTGTTCACAATCCCAAGCCAAAGATTCCCCCACCTGCCAAAAAGGAGCACCTTGCAAAGGACGCCGCCTGTCATCACTGTGGAGTGATAGGCCACTGGAGGAGGAATTGTCCTGCCTACCTGGCTGGGTTGAAGAAGAACAAAACTGGCGAGGCCAGCACATCAGGTATCTTCACAATAGAACTTTACGCTTTTCCTAATAAATCCTGGGTGTATGACACTGGTTGTGGAACTCACATTTGTAATAATGTACAGGGACTAAGGGAAAGTAGAAAGCTAAACAAAGGAGCTTTGGATCTGTACGTAGGCAATGGAATGCGTGCAGCTGTCGAAGCAATAGGGAGCTTTGATCTTATCCTCCCTAATGGATTGATTATTGTATTAGACAATTGCCATTATGCACCTACTATTACTAGGAGTATTGTTTCGCTTTCTCGTTTGAGGGATAATGGTTTTATTCATGTTTTTACGGATTATGGCATTTCTGTTTCTACTAATAATATGTTTTATTTTAATGCTATTCCTCGTGATGGTATTTTTGAGATTGACATGCATAATCTTATTTCAAACGACAGTTCTGTGTATATGATATATGCGTTTTTATACATGTTTTACATGTTAGAATACCCCGTACTTAGCCCAAATACAAGGTGAATACTTCTAAAATGGATCTAATATGTTTAACATTCACCATGCAGGTTACAAGGAGCTTTAAGCAAGATAAATGGGCACAACAAGGAAAGAATTGAAGAAAATAGAAGAATAGTGAAAAAATGCTCTCCACGGCCGTAGGGATTATATCCTACGGCCGTAGGAAGCCCTCTTCTAGAATCCATCATTGCCTGCCAGATCTTGCGTGTCCCGGACAAATGGTTTAACGTTGCGTGTGTAGAAAATCCAGTCATGATTTCCTACGGCCGTAGTAGCTTATTCCTACGGCCGTAGGAAGCCCACTTACAGCAGATTAAATTCAGAATTCTGCCATTTTGCAAAGGGTTACCATTTTCACCTCCACTCCAGAAAAACACTTCCATAGACCCTCTCTAAATATCCTAACACTCCAGGGGACTTCTCTTGGTGATTCTAAGGAGGAGAGCTTGGATCTTGAAGGCTTGGAACAACATTTGGAGCTTGGATTCATTAGTTATATCATTGCTAGCTTGGGTATACTCTTTCTATTTATTATATCAATCATGTACCCATGTGTTCCAGATGTTGTAATGTTACTATTATTGTATATGGATAACTAAACTCATTTCACTTGGGCCAAGATGATTCTTGGCTAAGTTATGGCAATATATTTGACTTTTATGATGACTTGATTCATATATGCATGTTTAATCTTGAATACAAATGTGTTTTATCAACTTAGTATGTTTAATCTAACCATGTTCATGTGTGATAATGTGTATATGATAACTCATTCATGTTTTAACATATGAATATTCAAGAATGATGGTTGATTTTATTAATTCCATGTTGAGTTTGTTATTAGAAATGATACATCTTGCATGGTTGTCATTAGATGTCATTTTTGGAATATGATTTGAATCATTTCAGGTTCATCCATTATTGGTTATGTTAATCATATGTTGGTTTTATGCATGCCTTATGATTATAGATGAAAATCTTGTTATTTGGTGTATTTATGGGTTAAACATGCTACTAATGATTAAAGGATTCACAAAGATGTTTGTTGGTATGTTTAGATGGTGAAATGAACTCACATGTATGCCTTTGTTATGCTTGTCTTAGTGTTCAATGTGCATATCACATGATTCATGTTTTAAGAAGTGTTGGCTATACTAGAAATGGTAGGTTTAACATGTTCATATCTTTAGAAATCATGTGACTAAACATTAAGAATCCCTTAATTGTGAGGTTTGAGTTTAGATGAGTTTATGACCCCATTGTACCAGTTTACATGTGTTTATGATCTGAGATTAAAGTCTAGATTGTAATTTGTTGTTGAATGCCTTTATGTTAGATTTGAATGTTCTGTCGGATGGGTCCCTACGGCCGTAGGAAGAAATCCCTACAACCGTAGGACTATCCAGGATGCTACGACCGTAGTAGATAATTACTGGATATGTCATTTGAAAAGATGTATGTCTTTGTAGTGTGATTTGGACGTGATCTGGTGGATCTGTAGTTAAATCCTTATTTGCCGTTGCTTGCCTGATTATGTTTAATTGCTAAGTCTGAGTCTTGATAACTCGAGTGATGATTTATGCATGATAATATGGTTTTGTCAAGTATTAGAACAGCATGCTATGCACTTAAACTATTCAAGTCCCCATATTATGTTTTGTATTGTGTCATTGCCATGACTAGTCTCGATGATTCGAAAGCCTGAGTGAATCTGTTATCCTGTCTGTTTGCCTTCAGTGTTAATCTGTTTTAGTTGTTGTATTTCCTGTTTAATTTAGTTCATTCTGTCACTTGCTTTTTAATCCTGCTGATCAAACAACAATGAGACTTAAGTATTGGTAGCTTCCTGTCCTGGTGGAACGACATCCGGTCTTACCGAGTCTATACTACTATTGACCAGGTTATACTTGCCTGAGTCGTGTGTAGTATCTGCTTAGTAACATCGTTTTTATAAATTTAAAACGAGGCTGTGTCCCAAGATTTTATAACCAGAAAAACAAGCAGTCCTTGTGAACACCAAGTTTTTGGCGCCGCTGCCGGGGACAGGAAATTCTAAGAAATAGTTTAATTGTTGATTTGATCTTGTTACTTGTTATTTAAATTAGGTGTGCCTGATTAGGTAGTCACTTGTTTTTTCTACCTCTTTCTCGCACCCTCTGTCAGTTTGTTCTATTCTGAACAAATTGAGCCTTTTCAAGAACCGGAGCGTGAGTTTCGACGACGCCGACGCCTTCAACGCCAACGTCAAAGAGAACGTTTACTAAACATGGCGGAAGAACAACCACCACCACCTAGAACGCTTAATGATTATGTTCGTCCGGATATTAACAATATCCAGAACACCATCATTCAACCTAGGGTGGCAGCGAACAATTTTGAAATCAAACCAAATGTAATTCAAATGGTTCAAAATTCTGTTCAATTTCATGGATTACTTGACGAGGATGCTAACGCTCACATCCGCAGTTTTCTCGAAATCTGCGATACGTTTAAAATCAATGGTGTTACTGATGACGCCATTCGTTTGCGTTTATTCCCATTTTCCTTAAAAGACAAAGCCAAGCTGTGGCTTAATTCTCTCCAGGTAAATTCCATCACTACATGGAATGATCTTGTTGCCAAATTCTTAGCTAAATACTACCCGCCGGCCAAAACGGCCAAACTGCGTAATGATATCTCATCGTTTCAGCAGACTGACGGGGAAGGTCTTTATGATGCCTGGGAGAGATACAAGGATCTCATGAGGAGATGTCCTTCACACGGATATGAGCTATGGAATCAAATTTTCATATTTTATAATGGCTTATCCGTTGTCACTCGGCAGATGATAGATGCTGCCGCAGGAGGTGCATTGGGTAGCAAGAACCCACAAGCGTGCTATGATCTTATCGAAGATATGGCAACCAACAGCTACCAATGGAACCCCTCCACGAGACTGAAACCGCCAAAGAACGGTGGAGTGTTCAATGTAGACGCTTTATCTGATCTTTCTGCTCAGGTAGAGAAGTTGACAAAGAAAATGGATCAGATGTGTGCTCCTAAACAGGCTACTTGTAATTTCTGCTCAGGACCACATCCTAGTGATCAATGCCAGGAGGAAACTCCTGCTCACGAGGAGGTTGATTTCATCTCTAATCAACCAAGGTCTCAGTATAATCCCAATGCACCTAGCTACAATCATGCATGGAGGGATCACCCAAACTTTAGTTATCATAACCAAAACACTAAACCCCCTCCAAGGATTCCATACCCACAGAGACCACGTCAGCCTCAGCAGTTCGATCGTCAGCCTCAACAGTTTAATCGACAACCGCAACCATATGAGCAACCACGTCAGTATAACACTCAACCACCGCCTCCAAATCAATCTTCATCATCATCTTCAGTATCTTCCAATCTGGAGGATCTTGTGAAACAATATCTGTCACAATCCGAGTTGCGATTCAACCAAACAGATGTTAGACTCAATCAAACGGAAGCAACTCTGAGAAATCAACAAGCTTCATTGCAAAATCTAGAAAATCAAGTTGGCCAGATATCTAAGCTCTTGTCAGAGCGACCACCGGGAGGTCTCCCGAGCAATACGGATGCAAATCCGAGAGCACACGTAAAGGCAATCACTTTGCGTAGTGGGACGACCACGGTACCACCACCGTTTCCCTCTCAATCCAAAGAAACCGAAAAACAGGTCCAATCGAAGGATTCTGACGAGGCGCATAACAGGCTAGACCCAGCAAGTACCGCGCAAGTCGAACCCCCGGTCAAAATATTTCAGCCTACCATTCCTTTCCCCCAGAGATTAAGGAAAGAGAAAACGGAGGAACAATATGGTAAGTTCCTAGAGCTATTCAAACAGCTCCATGTGAACATTCCATTTGTTGAGGCACTCGCACAGATGCCTAAATATGCCAAATTTCTTAAGGATTTGCTCAGCAACAAGAAGAAATTGGAGGACCTGTCGTTGGTGACTTTAAACGAGGAGTGCTCAGCCATTCTTCAAAATAAGTTGCCAACAAAGAAAACCGATCCTGGGAGCTTTACAATCCCATGTCTGATTGGTAATCTCACTGTAAACAACGCTTTAGCTGATCTAGGTGCCAGCATCAACTTGATGCCATACTCTGTATTTTCTAGATTGGGCCTAGGAGAACCAAAACCGACTCGTATGTCACTTCAGCTAGCCGATCGTTCAGTCAAATATCCACGAGGGATAGTCGAAAACATCTTGGTCAAGGTTGACAAATTTGTGTTTCCTGCAGATTTTGTCATCCTAGACATGGACGAGGACAAAAACGTCCCACTCATTCTTGGTCGTCCATTCCTAGCCACTGCTCGAGCATTAATTGACGTTTGCAACGGAAAGCTTACGCTTCGAGTAGATAAGGATGAAGTGACTTTTGACATCCAAAAGTCAATGAAACACCCAACTAGCCAAGATGACACTCTTTATTTCGTTGATATCTTTCATCGTTATCCCGTGGATCGCATTATTCCAACTCTAGAGAAGGATGCGTTTGACACGCAAATCCTAGATGAGGATGTCTTGGATGTAGAGCAGGTAAAGCTTGTCTCCGATGAGCTAACCAGCACTATTCCACCTGACGAGACACCTATCTCAGATGTTTTCGAGGTCTTTGAAAAATCCGAGAGCTCAGCTTCTCGACCATCTATTGTGGACCCGCCTTCTCTTGAACTCAAAGAACTTCCTTCTCATCTTGAATATGCTTTCTTGGAGGAAGATTCGAAGCTGCCTGTGATAATAGCTTCTAACCTTACTGCTGATGAGAAAAGTAAGCTATTACAGGTTTTGAAAAATCACAAATCCGCCCTTGCATGGAAAATTTCTGATATCAAGGGGATTAGTCCATCCTTCTGCACACATAAGATTCTCATGGAGGATAATTATAAGCCGTGTGTACAGCATCAGAGACGTTTAAATCCCAAGATGCAAGAGGTAGTTAAGAAAGAGGTTATAAAGCTGCTGGATGCTGGTTTGATCTACCCTATCTCCGATAGTCCGTGGGTCAGTCCCGTCCAGGTTGTTCCTAAAAAGGGAGGAATGACCGTCATTATGAATGATAAAAACGAGTTAATCCCAACTCGTACGGTCACGGGGTGGCGTGTGTGCATTGATTATCGCAAACTCAATGATGCCACACGTAAGGATCACTTCCCCCTTCCTTTCATCGACCAAATGTTGGAGCGTTTGGCTGGAAACGCCTTTTATTGCTTCCTTGATGGATTCTCCGGATACTTTCAGATTCCTATCCAACCGGAGGACCAAGATAAGACAACTTTTACATGCCCTTATGGTACTTTTGCTTACCGGCTTATGCCTTTCGGGTTATGTAACGCTCCTGCAACATTTCAGCGATGCATGACGGCTATATTTCATGACATGATTGAGGATTGTGTCGAGGTATTCATGGACGACTTTTCAGTCTTCGGTAACACCTTTGATACATGTCTTCATAATTTAGACAAGATGCTGTCTCGCTGTGAAGAAACTAACCTTGTGCTTAACTGGGAAAAATGCCATTTTATGGTACGCGAAGGTATAGTTTTGGGTCACAAAATCTCAAATGAGGGAATCGAGGTTGACAAAGCTAAAATAGATGTTATTGCAAAGCTTCCTCCACCCTCCAATGTTAAAGGCATTAGGAGTTTTCTCGGACACGCAGGATTTTACCGGCGCTTCATAAAAGATTTTTCGAAAATCACTCGGCCGTTAACCCATCTCCTTGAGAAAGACACTCCTTTCATCTTTTCTCCTGAGTGCGATCACGCATTTAACTTCTTGAAGGAGAAATTGACAAATGCTCCCATCCTGACGAGCCCAGAATGGTCGCAACCATTTGAGCTTATGTGCGATGCCAGTGATTTCGCTGTTGGCGCTGTCTTGGGCCAACGGATAAATAATCACTTTCAGCCAATCTACTACGCCAGCAAGACGCTGACTGACGCTCAAGAAAACTATACAGTTACTGAGAAGGAGTTGTTAGCAGTAGTCTTTGCATTCGACAAATTCAGATCTTATCTGGTGTTATAAAAAACAGTGGTCTACACTGACCACTCTGCTCTCCGTTATCTCTTCGCAAAGCAAGATGCGAAACCCCGTCTTATTCGGTGGATTTTGCTCTTGCAAGAATTTGACATCGAGATCAAAGACAAAAGAGGAGCAGAAAATCTGGCTGCAGACCATCTCTCTCGCCTAGAAAATCCAAATCTTGAGGTGCTAACTGAGTCCGGCATAAAAGATAACTTTCCGGATGAATTTTTATTCGCCGTGACTAGCACTGAGGAGATCCCCTGGTACGCTGACATAGCAAATTATCTAGCAGCAGGGGTGATGATAAAAGGTCTCACACACCAACAGAGGAGAAAGTTTATCTCCGAGCTGAAACACTATTTCTGGGAGGATCCTTATCTTTTTCGGGTAGGAGCCGACCAAATAATCCGTAGATGTGTGAGTACTTCTGAAGCTGTTGACATCCTTCAGCACTGCCATGCAGGCCCAACAGGAGGCCATCACGGACCTAGCTACACCGCTAGAAAGGTTCTGGATGCAGGTTTTTTCTGGCCTACCCTGTTCAAGGATGCTCATTTGTTCGTAAAATCATGCGACTCATGCCAGAAATCTGGAAATATCTCATCTCGAAATGAGATGCCCCAAAATCCAATCCAAGTCTGTGAAATATTTGACATTTGGGGAATAGATTTCATGGGTCCTTTTCCTGGTTCACACGGAAACAAATATATCCTTGTGGCGGTCGATTATCTGTCAAAATGGGCTGAGGCGCAAGCCTTGCCTACAAACGACGCAAGGGTGGTTTGTAAATTTTTGAAAAAGTTATTTTCACGATTCGGTACCCCCAGAGCACTCATAAGCGATAGGGGTACTCATTTCTGCAATGCACAATTAGAGAAAGTACTTAAACGTTATGGTGTTACTCATCGATTCTCTACTGCATATCATCCGCAAACCAGCGGACAAGTCGAAGTTACCAACCGCGGTCTTAAACGAATTCTGGAAAGAACCGTTGGTAACAGCCCAAAAGATTGGGCTGAGAAATTAGACGACGCACTCTGGGCGTTCCGCACTGCTTACAAAACACCTATCGGTACTACACCGTATAGGTTGGTTTATGGGAAATCCTGTCGTCTTCCTGTTGAACTTGAGCACAAAGCTTACTGGGCTTTGAAAGCCGCAAATTTTGACTCAAAGAGTTCAGCAGAAAATAGGTTGTTCCAGCTAAGTGAGCTTGATGAACTACGGTTCCAAGCTTACGATAATTCCAGAATGTACAAAGAAAGGACGAAAGCTTTCCATGACTCCCGCCTGAAGGACAAACAATTCCAGGCGGGAGATCGTGTGCTTCTTTATAATTCTCGCCTTCGTCTTTTCCCTGGCAAGTTGAAGTCCAGATGGACAGGCCCCTATGTTGTCCATACTGTTTACCCGCACGGGGCTGTTGACATCACAAACTCCGAGGGAGTAACTTTTAAGGTCAACGGCCACCGACTCAAGAATTACATTGGTATCCCGCATTCTCCAGAGGAACCCAGAGAGGTTCTGAGGCTTCACCCCGCCGCACCTTAGCGGGGTGAGTTGGGTCTTTTACCGGCAGACCTTAAAGAACTGGATATGCTTTCCTCCGCTTCTCTTTCCCTCCTTTCTTGCCTTTTTCTGCGTTCATCATTGCCCTCT
Organism: Pulicaria dysenterica; assembly: GCA_947179395.2. NCBI lineage: Eukaryota > Viridiplantae > Streptophyta > Magnoliopsida > Asterales > Asteraceae > Pulicaria > Pulicaria dysenterica. The sequence continues at coordinate 88,868,370 of OX359288.1, forward strand.
GATATTCTGCGCGATATTGTCATGAGACATGAGAAACACGTGAGGAGAGACCAAAACTTTGCCAAATTTCATCGAGGCACTTCCATCTATGCGGCAAAAAGGCGTGCCAAATATGTAGGGAAATGTTGGAAATGCGGTGCTCTGTTACATGAGGGCGCTTGTAGGAATTTGCCGACGATATCTCAGTCAGAGTGTGCCAGTGCTCTTCGAGAAGACCCCGTTAAGCTAAAAGCCGAGGGGGTCTTACGTCCTAATAGTAATGCTGGTGCAATGATTGATGAGTTGGTAAGTCTCCGACTAAGCAAACTCGAGCCTAAGCCCCATTATAATCCCTAGGTCATGCCTATGTTCATGCCGTATAGCTCCTCATGTTTTCTCATTTCAATTCTCATTCAGTCCGGAGAGACAGGAAAACACTCCGCATTTCAACGCGTTAAAGTGTTCGCTTACACACCGTACTAATAGTGTGTTACTTGTACATATTGTCTATTTGTCGGATGCCCACTTTCCGGGTTTCCTTTTCCGTTTCCGTTAATAATTTCGCTAATCTAGTTGTGTGCTTTCAATTCTGTACTACTAGCACATTCCCCATACATTCTCCAGAGGCCTATAGAGAGTAGCGTTTACCAAAAAGTTGTTTAAACTGAAATTCTGATGCAAAATGGGTTTTTGTCAAAATTCATCCCTACGGCCGTAGTGCAACATTACTACGGTCGTAGGACCCTTCTGAGCCCTCTGCGGTCGTAGTGCATACCTCCTATGGCCGTAGGAACATTCCTATAAAAATCCCCATTCCAGATTTCATACGCACGCTTTCTCTCTCTCTCTCCTACGCTCTCTCTCTCAAAAACGACCCCGACGACCACCGAGGATCTCCGTCCATATCTCACTCATTTCCCGGCCATTTTTCGAAAACAAGGTATCAAAATGTTCCTCTCACTCTTGCGTTCAATATGTAGTACATTGATTCCATTATAGTTGCCCATATGTCGATCGATAGAACAAAACCCTAGCCGCCCGTTTTCTGATGTTCGTAACGTTCCTACGGCCGTAGTAGTTAAACCCTACGGCCGTAGTACTTCTAATTAGGGTTTGCTATAAACTGCTTGATACGGCCGTAGTACAGTTATTCTACGGCCGTAACATGTATCTTTTAGGGTTTTGTTTGGTTTGCTTGCTACGGCCGTAGTAATATCATGGTACGGCCGTAGGACCCCATTTTCAACCATTTTTCAAATTTGTTCATCCTTTGGACAATTTCAATACTCGGGGACCCACAGCATACCAAAGCAAACATGTATCGATCGATAGGATGTCTAGCCATCGTGCGCACGTCTTACTTTGATTTCTGTTCATTTCAGCTATGCCTCCTAGACGTGTGCGCAGACAGGCTTCACCAGAGCCGCGGATAGACCCTCGCCAGTTCCCACGTTTAGTCGACCCTGACAGAGTTCCGGTCGAGCGGCCAGCTGATGCCGCGCTTCCTCCTTTTCTCCGCTTCGACCGTGAGGAGGATCGTACTGACAGAGATGTCCTGATGGGGCGCGCTGATAGTCACGGATATGAGCCCATCAGGTATCTGGTTTGGGATGATTTGGCCACTCTTCATATCAGGGGCCGTGCTCAGACCACATGTGGCCCTCATTGGCAGAGGCTTTTCAGTCTTCAGGGGGCGGTCTACCATGAGCTTGCATTGGAGTTTTTCTCCACCATTCACTTGGTTACCCCGCTGCTGGATTATGAGCGGGAGGACGCCCTGACATTCCGCCTACTAGGGGCGGAGAGGCGGCTTTCATTGCGGCAGTTTGCCGTTTATATGGGTTTGTTTACGCACGAGGAGTTGGACACTCCGGCGTTTGCCGAGGGCATCACTGATTGGCCCGAGGGTGTGAGCGGGATTTCCTTTTGGGACGAGGTTGGCACTGGCGCCTACAACACCGCCATCGTGCCGAAGAGCACGAAGCTCCGGGATCCTCTGCACCGCATTCTGCATCGGGCGATCGTCCACAGCATGACCGCTCGCAGCGCGTCCTCTGGTTCTGTTACTTTCACTGACTTATTTTATCTATATACGATGGTTCACCAGAGGCCCTGCCAGCTCGCTCTGTGCCTGGCCCGTTTTCTATTTCAGGTACGTACCACCCGTGTATCGCAGGCTATCTATGGAGGGGGGTACGTTACTATCTTAGCCGAGGCTATGGGCCTCCTGACTGCCGAGATTACTGATGATCTCGTTCGCTCTGCTCGAGCCGCTCCGATAGATTTAGGGGTCCTGCAGCGTATGAAAGTCGCTGCTAGGATCCAGAACCGTATGAGATTGATCAACCCTGATGGGTCAATTTGGGAGCCTCCTAGAGTGGTAGAGGAGGAGGCAGCAGGTGGTGGAGGAGCAGGAGCAGAGGAAGTAGCTGCTGGAGGTGCCCTAGAGAGCGGACACCATGAGTTTACTATTGAGGATCTCTTTGGGTCGACACCACCTCTCCGGCAGCCAGCCCAGGTTTACACGAGAGATTATAGGGCTCGGATTGGGAGGTTGGAGAGGTCAGTTTCTGAGCTGGTTGAGATGCAGCGGGAATCCAGGGAGATCCAGAGAGTTGAGTATGCACATGCCGAGGCTCATCGACAGTATATGATCAGCATGGTGCAGCTCATTGCGGCAGACACTATGACATCTTCACAGCAGTTGCCACAGCCGCCAGCTTATCCGCAGAGGCTCCGGGACTTCACTGATGGAGCCGGGCCTTCGCAGCCGCCTCCGCGATAGTTATTTTTGTGGGGATAGTTTGTGTAGTAGTTTTCTTTGTATGTATTTCTATATTAGTTTGGCTGTACGCTTTTGGTTGTTTGTAGTACATGCCACTTTTTGATGTGTTTGATGTTCTGTACTTACTTTTGCATATCTGTATGACATCAAAGCACTTGTACATTATTTCGGCTATGTATTTTTATTAGTTCGTTTCCTTTTTGCTTGCCATAGCTTGTGATGCTTTTGTCCCTCTCTTTGTTTCACTTTTGGTTGAGTTGTTGTTTTGCAAGAATATTCGTGATATCTTGGCAGCTCAGCTTAAGTGTGGGGAGGAAGCCAACGCCTTCGGAGTTTAATAAATGCAGACGCACAATTGCTGTTCAGGGAGTTCTTAAAGCTCTTTTCTCGCACTTTATTGTTTATTATTAGTACATTGGGGACAATGTACACTTTTAAGTGTGGGGAGGGATTAATATAACATGCCTGCTATTCTGTGTCCTGTTGAAAACTCTTGTATGCTAACTATGCTTTAAACCGTAGAATTGATTTAGGCGTAAATTTTTCGCAAAATTATATCATTTTGGACATGTTTAGATCTTCTCGCATGATAAACTTTAAACAAGTAACATTTCAGCTTTTATGAAAACGATTTTGCACGAATTCTTGAGTTTTAACAAGTGTTTGACTTCAATTGCACAAGCCACACCTGATATGCATTCCTGAGCATTTGAGCCACTACACTTCATTTCTTACATGATTAGCTCATGGAATTGCCCACTTTTATGCTGATTGTTGCTTTGATTGTAGAACTTGCTTACTAGTATGCATGTCGAGATCATGAACTAAACTGTTGCAGTTAAGTGATAGAAGCACTAGGAAACCCCATTTCAGCCTATATACTTTTATTTTTAGCCAATTTCTATATATTTACCCCTAGTTATCCACTTTGAGCCTAAGCTTTTCATTTCATTACCCATGTTTATCCTGTTTTAGTCTATTTTATTTTTATGTTTCCAGAGTCAGTTGACCCGTTTTCTCGCTGCTTAGTTCCGTTGTATTTTGTTCGTCAGTTGTTCATACATCGATTAGTGGGATATGAAAAATACATATATCCCTTGGTTTATTCCGTTTCATGCTGTATACAGCTGAGTTTTCTGAGAAAATCCAAAAAAAAATTAGAAAAACAGAAAATTGAGAAATTCAGTTACTTGACATGCTTTCCTTGGCTATTTTTGAGCCTGTCATACATTGAGTAGTAATTCTTTTTCGGTATTACCTGGTTGTTAGCCATCATTCAGAGAATTCTGATTCCATTTCTACTTGATGAACTGTGCTCTCGCCAAAAATAGTGTGATATTCTGTATTCCTTCAATAATAGCAGCTTTGACGATTTTGAACTTGATTTCTGGATTCTATTTTAGCCACTTTTATATATTCCCATTCCTACCCTTAGCCCTAGCCACGTTACAACCCGACAAAGTCTTCTTGATAATTGCATATGATTATGTTGATTGGTGGAGATGTGATACGTGATCAAGCTTATACGAGTCTTTGCTTCAATCTAGCACACGAGCACTTATATACTTAACCCAAATACACATTGAGTGCTAGAGAGATCTCCGGTGAGGTATAAAGTCAGATACTTGTCACAACTCATTGTATGCGTGTTGAATCTGCCTTTCTTTATCTCAATACATGAAAGCAACCCTTAACTCTACGTTTAAAATGTTTGTCATGCTTTTAGATCTCTTCTATGTCGGAATGATACATGTTTGCACTAATGTGCTGCCTTTAGAAATTCTTTGGTTTTAGCTATTGCATTAGAGTTTGCTTGAGGACAAGCAAAGCTTAAGTGTGGGGACTTTGATATATGCGTTTTTATACATGTTTTACATGTTAAAATACCCCGTACTTAGCCCAAATACAAGGTGAATACTTCTAAAATGGATCTAATATGTTTAACATTCACCATGCAGGTTACAAGGAGCTTTAAGCAAGATAAATGGGCACAACAAGGAAAGAATTGAAGAAAATAGAAGAATAGTGAAAAAATGCTCTCCACGGCCGTAGGGATTATATCCTACGGCCGTAGGAAGCCCTCTTCTAGAATCCATCATTGCCTGCCAGATCTTGCGTGTCCCGGACAAATGGTTTAACGTTGCGTGTGTAGAAAATCCAGTCATGATTTCCTACGGCCGTAGTAGCTTATTCCTACGGCCGTAGGAAGCCCACTTACAGCAGATTAAATTCAGAATTCTGCCATTTTGCAAAGGGTTACCATTTTCACCTCCACTCCGGAAAAACACTTCCATAGACCCTCTCTAAATATCCTAACACTCCAGGGGACTTCTCTTGGTGATTCTAAGGAGGAGAGCTTGGATCTTGAAGGCTTGGAACAACATTTGGAGCTTGGATTCATTAGTTATATCATTGCTAGCTTGGGTATACTCTTTCCATTTATTATATCAATCATGTACCCATGTGTTCCAGATATTGTAATGTTACTATTATTGTATATGGATAACTAAACTCATTTCACTTGGGCCAAGATGATTCTTGGCTAAGTTATGGCAATATATTTGACTTTTATGATGACTTGATTCATATATGCATGTTTAATCTTGAATACAAATGTGTTTTATCAACTTAGTATGTTTAATCTAACCATGTTCATGTGTGATAATGTGTATATGATAACTCATTCATGTTTTAACATATGAATATTCAAGAATGATGGTTGATTTTATTAATTCCATGTTGAGTTTGTTATTAGAAATGATACATCTTGCATGGTTGTCATTAGATGTCATTTTTGGAATATGATTTGAATCATTTCAGGTTCATCCATTATTGGTTATGTTAATCATATGTTGGTTTTATGCATGCCTTATGATTATAGATGAAAATCTTGTTATTTGGTGTATTTATGGGTTAAACATGCTACTAATGATTAAAGGATTCACAAAGATGTTTGTTGGTATGTTTAGATGGTGAAATGAACTCACATGTATGCCTTTGTTATGCTTGTCTTAGTGTTCAATGTGCATATCACATGATTCATGTTTTAAGAAGTGTTGGCTATACTAGAAATGGTAGGTTTAACATGTTCATATCTTTAGAAATCATGTGACTAAACATTAAGAATCCCTTAATTGTGAGGTTTGAGTTTAGATGAGTTTATGACCCCATTGTACCAGTTTACATGTGTTTATGATCTGAGATTAAAGTCTAGATTGTAATTTGTTGTTGAATGCCTTTATGTTAGATTTGAATGTTCTGTCGGATGGGTCCCTACGGCCGTAGGAAGAAATCCCTACAACCGTAGGACTATCCAGGATGCAACGACCGTAGTAGATAATTACTACGGCCAGGAGCCATTTTCACCACCAGTGTGCTGTTTTTGCTTGTTTTAACTAATTTAACCACTCTAACACCTTTTTGGGTTCTGAGGACTACTGGATATGTCATTTGAAAAGATGTATGTCTTTGTAGTGTGATTTGGACGTGATCTGGTGGATCTGTAGTTAAATCCTTATTTGCCGTTGCTTGCCTGATTATGTTTAATTGCTAAGTCTGAGTCTTGATAACTCGAGTGATGATTTATGCATGATAATATGGTTTTGTCAAGTATTAGAACAGCATGCTATGCACTTAAACTATTCAAGTCCCCATATTATGTTTTGTATTGTGTCATTGCCATGACTAGTCTCGATGATTCGAAAGCCTGAGTGAATCTGTTATCCTGTCTGTTTGCCTTCAGTGTTAATCTGTTTTAGTTGTTGTATTTCCTGTTTAATTTAGTTCATTCTGTCACTTGCTTTTTAATCCTGCTGATCAAACAACAATGAGACTTAAGTATTGGTAGCTTCCTGTCCTGGTGGAACGACATCCGGTCTTACCGAGTCTATACTACTATTGACCAGGTTATACTTGCCTGAGTCGTGTGTAGTATCTGCTTAGTAACATCGTTTTTATAAATTTAAAACGAGGTTGTGTCCCATGATTTTATAACCAGAAAAACAAGCAGTCCTTGTGAACACCAGTATACATGTAGCACTAAAAAATTCAAACTAAATCCGGATTCAACTTACTTATGGCATTGTCGTCTTTGCCACATTAATAAGAAACGCATTTTAAAGCTGCAACACGATGGGCTTATTAAACCAACTGATTACGAATCATTTGATAAATGTCTCTCTTGTATATCTAGGAAGATGACAAGAAAACCTTTCTCTCATGTAAGTGAAAGGGCTAAAGATCTACTTGAACTCATACATACTGATGTATGTGGTCCTTTTAGAACAATGTCTAAGGAAGGTGCTAATTACTTCGTTACTTTCACTGATGATTTCAGTCGCTATGGTTATGTTTACTTGCTTAAACATAAACATGAAGTTTTTGAAACTTTCAAAGCATTTCAAAGTGAAGTAGAAAATCAACTCGGCAAGACTATTAAAGCTCTCCATTCTGATCGAGGAGGAGAATATATGAGTCAAGAATTTTTAGATCATCTAACTAGAAGTGGGATTGTCTCGCAATTTACTCCACCTTACACTCTACAACATAACGGTGTGTCTGAGAGGAGGAATCGAACCTTGCTAGACATGGTTCGATCATTGATGAGTCTAACAAATTTGCCAATGTCCTTTTGGGGCTATGCCCTAGAGTCCGCTGCACGCGTACTCAATATGGTTCCAACCAAGAAGGTTGATAAGACACCGTATGAGATATGGCATGGGAAAGTCCCTAATTTGTCTTACTTGAAAGTCTGGGGTTGTGAGGCTCTCGTAAAGCGGGACACACCGAACAAACTTGAGCCCAGGTCTATCAAGTGTATCTTTGTAGGATACCCAAAGGAAACAATGGGTTACTACTTCTACTACCCACCTGAGAACAAAATATTTGTTGCCCGGTATGCTGAGTTTCTTGAGAACCGTCTCATTTTACAAGAAGCAAGTGGGAGCACTGTGGACTTTGATGAAGTTCAAAGTGAAGATGCACAACCTTCAAATAACACTAGCGAGATTCATGCTGAGACCAAACATAACGATGTTGCATCTCAAAATGATGAAGTTCCCATTCGTAGATCTGCACGAACACCTCATGCATCTGACCGTTATGGTTATCATATCGATGCGGAGGAGCAACGTCTAGGGGATCTTGGAGAACCCCCAAATTATAGAGCTGCATTGTTGGATCCGGAATCTGATAAATGGCTTGAAGCAATGAATGCGGAAATGCAATCCATGAAAGATAATCAAGTCTGGGAATTGATTGATCTTCCTCCGAACAGTAAGACTGTGGGGAGTAAGTGGATCTTCAAGAAGAAGACCGACATGGATGGAAATGTACACACCTATAAAGCTCGTCTAGTAGCAAAAGGTTACACTCAAACCTACGAGATTGACTATGAAGAAACCTTCTCGCCTGTTGCTGACGTTAAAGCTATTAGGATTCTTATAGCCATAGCAGCGTACTATGACTATGAGATTTGGCAAATGGATGTCAAGACAGCCTTCTTTATCGGCCACCTTAATGAAGATGTTTATATGGTGCAACCCGAGGGCTTTGTGAATCCAAAATATCCAAATAAAGTATGCAAGCTTCAAAGATCTATTTATGGATTAAAGCAAGCATCAAGAAGTTGGAATAAAAGGTTCAATGAGGAGATCAAAAAGGTTGGTTTCACTCAAAACCCTGATGAGCCATGTGTATACCTGAAAGCTAGTGGGAGCACCATTGTCTTTCTGATCTTATATGTTGATGACATATTACTCATGGGAAACAACATTCCAATGCTACAAGATGTAAAATCCTGGCTTTGAAAATGTTTCTCCATGAAAGATTTAGGGGAAGCGACATATATCCTTGGAATCAAGATCTATAGGGATAGATCAAAGCGGTTGATAGGTTTAAGTCAAAGTGCTTACATTGACAAGATTCTAAAACGGTTTAGAATGGATGCTTCCGAGCGTGGAAGTCTTCCAATGCAACCCAATGTAAACTTGAGTAAGACTCAAGGACCGTCGACACCTGATGAGGTGAAGCGTATGAAGGTAATCCCTTATGTCTGGGCTGTGGGTTCCATCATGTATGATGTGAGGTGCACTAGACCTGATGTAGCATTCTCTCAGAACCTTACAAGTAGATACCAGCAGAATCCTGGTGAGAGTCACTGGACTGCCGTTAAGAACATATTAAAGTATCTTAGAAATACTAAAGATATGTTTCTGGTTTATGGGGGAGATATCGAAAGAGAGCTCACTGTTACTTGCTACACTGATGCGTGTTTCGAAACAGATCGAGACGATACTTGATCCCAGACAGGATACGTCTTCGTTATGAACGGAGGGGCAGTTGACTGGAAGAGTGATAAGCAGAGCACTACTGCAATGTCTTCTACTGAAGCGGAATATATAGTTGCGTCTGAGGCTGCTATGGAGGCTGTTTGGATACGAAAATTTATTTCTGGGCTTGGAGTTGTCCCCAGCAATGAAAAACCTATGGATATGTACTGCGACAATTCGGGTGCCATTATCATAGCCAATGAACCCGGAGTTCAAAAGGGTGCCAAACACTTTCTCAGAAAATGTCACTATATTCGTGAAGTTATAGAGATGGGTGAAATTCAGCTTCTGAAAGTACACACATATAACAACTTAGCAGACCCTTTTACGAAGCCAATGTCATGCAACAAGCATCTCGAACATGCTAGAAATATTAGGCTTCGACCTGCTAGTAGTCTTATGTAGATCTGTTTTAGTATTTAAATAATTGGAAAATTAAACAGTTTTTATTTCATAATGAATTAATATACTTGGTATGATTGTTTTCCTTTATATTAACTGTGCTCTATATTTGCATGTTTATATCCGTGAATATTTGATATTCTAAAATCGCCCATTGCCAGTTAAAGATACAGGAGTGTTATTGAATTAAGGTAAATGTGAGAGATAGGTGATATTTATTATGAATAAATATTAATGATGATGCCACCCAACTCACATGTTGTTCATTGGTGATGAACATTGGGCAGACCCGATTTTCAAGAGTTCACTGCATGGTTTTATGTCAACTGTGAATCTTGATAAATGGTTATATCATTCGTCCTCATACTTGAGATGCAAGTAGGTTTCGAGTGAGTGTAATGTCTAACTTTGATGTGATTAAACGCTGTCCTGAATAAGGTTGTTATAAAAGTCATTTTCAGGATAGATATGAAACTTAAGACGAACACGTGCAGTCAAGATAGGATTTGTTCCTCTATGAGTAATAGAGTAAGATACTTCTTGGGCCCCTCGATGAATTGAATGGATAGTGTATGGCCATACCCAAAGGTCATTATGATGATGCCTAATGAGTTTGGTAATCTATTTAATGTATGGATCGAGAAAAGAAATCGTATAGATAATTAGAATGACACGTGAGTCATGTCTAATATTATACACAGTATCTGAAACAAAAGGATGATTGATTTATATACCATTTAAATGAGACGTTTAAGAAACCAATCTCATGTGTCTCTAGGGGCATTGGCGTGTTGCTAGACGCTAACCTTTGCTTGTATAGTTACTTGTTATTATGACCTGCACAATTGGGAGTTGATGGATTATGCTCATGTCATAATATGATTATATGGCTAGATACATGTGAGCCTAAAGGGTCACACACTTATACATTGAGATACCAATTAATAATAATAATATAATTAATGTAGTTATATTATTTATGTAATGCAAAATATTAATTAGGCCTAATTAAGTATGGACTTAATAAATAAATTGTTATTGGGCTTAATTAATATATGGACTTTGTTATAAATTAGGAGATAATCTTTAATTTGAATTAAGGATAAACATGAACCTTAATATAGATTAAGGATAAACATGAGACTTAATTTGAATTAAGGATAAACATGATCCTTAATATAGATTAAGGATAAACATGAGCCTTAATAGGGATTAAGGATAAACATTAGAAAGAGATAAACATGAAAGAGTTTATATTTATCTCAAACTATTTTTCTCCTATATAAACACTTAAAATTTCGTGACCCCCTTAACATATATGAAGAGTTTTCAATTTTGATCTTAAAATTGGAGGGTTTTGTGTTCTTAATGATCCAAGCAACAAAGGGTTGTTCTTGGTGATTAATTCAAGCATTACAAAATGACTAGCATCCATGGTGATCAAGGAAGTGTAGTGTGGACTACATTAGAGGTGTTCTACATTGAACACTAAGGTTTCAAGGTTACACAACAAGATCCCGAATCGTATCTCTTACCAGCGATTAAAGGTAATCGATTTTTATATTTCGTTTGATTGTTTTGGCAATACGTAGATCCAGCTATTGGTGATGTTTGCCGTTGCGTTTATATATATTATTATGAATCATTTTCTTCTTTATCACCAACATTTCTGATAATTCCAGCACAACTTTACTAGGGAACGTACAACAATTGATCACATGACCAAGTATTCCACATTGGATACAACGTAAATTCTAGGGCGAGTAAGGCCCAAAATGAGAAGATCTACAATCTTTACACCACTGTAATATTTTATTAGACCCACCCGTCATAGGTTTAATCGGTTGACTTCCTTGTCCTTGACTAACCTGTATTTTCCATTTTTGTAAAGTAGTAACCTGTTCAAACCTGGGCTTCTGTTGAGGAATCATATCCTGGTTCATCATGCCTCTAGCCATTGCATCATTTCCTAGCATAATAGGATTCATACTACGACTGTACACAGGCGGTTGATAATCCAAAAATGGTCTATAGTCGTAAGGTTGTGTAAACCTCTTGTATGGATAAGGATATACTCCCTGAGGTGCAAACGGATAGTGAAATTGCTGTTGTGTCCCTCATGATGCAAAAGCAGACGGAAAAGTAACCGGAGGAGTAATAGTTGAAGAAATCTTACTATGTTCATTTTGCATAAATATCTGTTGTTCCAATCCACTAATAGTATCTCTTAATCTATGTATCTCACTTTCCAATTTATGGATGTACTCAAGCAAATCAAATTCAGATGTAGTACCTGCATCCTTGACATGAGTAGATGTTTCCATATTACTCATTGATGAAGTTCCAATCTTTGCTAGGGTCACAGGAGTCTCAGTCGGGGTCTCTTTATCCATCATATCTGTAATACTCACAAATTCTCGCCACTTATTAGATAAACCGTTAGTACATACATACTAATCACAACACGGAACAAACTCCAATCACTCTAATCCCCACACAAACAAGGAATGTTTGACTAGACTCGAGCCAAGATTTGGGAATTGAACTCTCTAACTGTGCACGCATCCCAAACCAGGGCTCTGATACCAAATTGTAACACCGCTATTTTTTTTATATCATTGCGGAAGCGAATAAAGACAAATACAAACCTATTCACATAGGTAGTATAAAATAATAAATAATTAAACCGACATCAAAAGACAAACAACCCAAAACCGGCGTTACATAGTTTACAACAGGCTCGACCGACACAAAATATCAGAGTGCAGTTCAAACATTCCCAAAAAGCAAACGCAACATCCGGCCAACAACCGAACTTACCGCAACCTGCAAAAAGGGGGGGGGTTTATGTGGGGGATTAACACAAAGCTAAGTGAATGGATATTAACTAACGAACAACATCAGTTACAACAAGTAACGATATACAATCAGATCACATAATTGCCATCAAACAATTATCACCCAGGTCATGCAATCAGGGATATCTAGATGACCGGCGGTTCTGCAGAACCTGCAACCAAATGCCGGCCTAGCTTAGGTTTACCGATAGCATATTGCTATTCGTTTCAGTTAACCATTTCTGTTGTATCGAAACACATCAGAAACCCTTAACTGAAAACCAAAAGCAAACAACGCCCAGCCTACAAAACTGTCACGGCTGACCTCCTTCAAAACAACTAAAAGTCCAGACATCACAGTTGTCCCCGATTACAAAACACGTATACAGATCATATCATGTTCTCATAACACAATTCAATGATTAACTATCATAAACAAAGGTAATCAAATTATCATACTAATCATTCTGCTTATAAAATCAAGCATATAAACAATTGCAACCGTAACCATTACAACCAGTACAACCCGTGAGTTAAAAGTCCACTCACCTGTGTCCTCGACAATCAAAGCACAGTGGTCTTATATTACTGAGTTTTCAGATCCCCTGACAACACAACATAACCAAATTAGTAATTCAAATCATAACTAACTCCAAAAGTCAAACCAATTCACTAACAGGTCAAAGCTTAACCATTATACTTAATCATGTATAACCAACAAGAAAATACATTCAAAATCATTCAGAATATCATTATATATGATACTAAACATGTAGCAATCAACAAGGCATTCATAAGCTTCATCTATCTCCAATTAATCCGTAAACATGTCAAACCTAACCCGTTAGGCTTAAAACACTAAATCAATTTGAAATATATCAAATACCATTTAGGAATGCTTCATATATCATATGGAACATATAGCAACCATTAAACATGAACACAAGCCATCTAGTTCCAATTCTAGAATTAAAGTACGCAACTATCGCCAATTTACTCATTTTTCAAGTAACTTAGACAAACGCGTCATTATTCAATCGTTACGCAAAATGCATACAATCAACATGGAAAACGCTTAGAATCATTTAAGATAATCATACAGGTTATAAGCAACATGTAATGCTCAACAAAACATGTTAACGACATATAATCATGAATTTATGTCATAAACGGGTCAAAACCAACTCATTAAGTTTTAATGCATCAAACCAACTTGACATACATGTTCAACACTTTAATATCATTATACATAATATAGAAATCATGTACGAAACAACAGAACACGCACACGAGTCATCTACGCCCATTTCTAGCAATTAAAGTCGGCATTTAACATCAATTTAGCATAATTAAATCAAGACTCTTCTAAGCATGTTTTATCAACAAAAGATCTTCATAATTATCATACAAACACATATATTACTAATACTAATCATTAACAACAGCATACAAGAGAGCACGAAGCAAAACAGAACGCAAAACACAAATCGGGGCTGTGCAGGGCTTCCGCGCCGCGACCCTGACCCCTTTTCCGCGCCGCGACAGCTGCTGAACAGCAGACTGTCGTCTCTTTGTTCCTGTTCGATTCCAACAGCCATAACTCACATAAAAACTCGATTTGCAGCAGTTAATTCACACTAAAATAGATCCAAATCACTTATAAACTATTACAAACATATTCTAATATATAATCTAACATTAGAATATGATTTAAACATCAATTCTTGAACTCAAATCCATCAAAACCACCATTAATGGATTTTTCATGTTCCAGGCCATAAACACAGGAATCATTCATATATTTATACCAAATCAGTGTATAAAAGCCTCAAGAACATAACAAAGCATGTAAACAACTTAATTCCTTAATTACTCAAATAACTACAAACCCTAATTGATTCAAGATGTTGATTTAAGCAAGAAAAACTAAAGCAATCATCAAGGATCATCTAAGAAGCATAATTACTAACCTTGATTTACAACAATCAGCTTAAATAACCAAGATGAAGCTGGAACAAGAGTTAATCTCAAAGGAATTGTACATACACCCTCTCCACAAGCTTCACAATGAAGGAACAAAGGAGTTTGACTTCAGAAAGTCAATTATAAGGTCTAGAGTCGGCTGGGAATTTTTAAAACACACAAGCAGTACAAGATACAGTTATCTGGCATACAAGAACTCAATTAAAGCGGTCCTATTCAATTTATTAACATGCAACGAGGTATTATTTGGAACCCTTGTGTAAAAACAAATCATATGGCATCAACTAACATATAAAATATTAAAACTAATATTTCACCTTTTTACCTCGCGGTCCAATTAATTCATCAATTAATCGTCATTTAAATAACAATTAAATAATCAATTCATATAAACAATTAAATAATCTTTTTAAAGAAGTTTTTGTGTAAATTTATTTTTAACAGACTTAAAGCCCAGCCCAAGAACACTTTTTCATGTGGACTATTCTAGATAGTGAAGGCTTCTTCCGAGTTACGACTTACAACTACTCTTCCTCCTCGAGATAAAACCCTATCGAAAATCCTGGATTCCTAGGCAAACATTTTGATCTGCGATTTCATCACCAATGGCCGGAGGTCGATTTCGTCAGCTACTTAAAAAGTACGGCAAGGTGGCCTTAGTTGTACACTGTTCCGTTTCCGCCGTAAGCATTACCGGATTATACGTTGCCATCAAGAACAACGTCGACGTCGAAGTCGCTTTGGAGAAACTTCGTTTCAAGCAACTCGATTTCGTCCTTGAAAAAATGGGTATGGGCGGTCCCAATCCCAAGGAAGAATTACAAGTAGAAACTACTGGATTTCCCCAATCGAATGAGGAAATTACCAGCGACGTCGCGAAGCCGAGGAATCGGACGGCTGACCTTGCGGCGTCCAGCGGCGGAGCATTGGCGCTTGCCGTTCTTTGTAATAAAGCTCTGTTTCCGGTTAGGGTTCCGATCACAATTGCTCTCACACCTCCAATTGCAAGGTTTTTAGCTAGGAGACAGATCATAAAAAACAGTATGCGATGATCATGATCTTCTATTTTATCCATGAATCAGAAAATTTTGCATACGTTTTTTTGCCTCTAATAGGAAGTCAGATGAAATGATCATTGTTAGAAATGCATACAATAAAACCGGATTACTCATCGAGTTGATTGGTACATAATGTCGCATTCCCTCAAATGAATTCAACTTCTAATTTATGTTTGAAGTTGTATATCATACTTTAATCTGTAGTTCGTCAGAAATTTATCATACATTTGTGACCTGATAGTTCCACCATACGAGCTTTAGTATTTTCCAATTTTATTCTAGTTGTGTACATAAAAATCAAATTATCAATGTTGTGAACATGTAGCTAGCAATTAGATCTAGTGTTTTTGAATTTGGACTGTCTTCACCCCCAGGATTAAGAATTTAGTTCTCTGTGAGATTAGTCAGAATTATATATAGTTACAGAATCACTGTATTCTCAAGTTTAAAGATTAAACATTTAAGGTTTCAGGTCTCAATAGACTGATCTCAGTTTTCTCCTTTCAAATTTTCATTACTCCTCAAGTTCAGGTAACAAAATGAATTTAGCTAATTAGGAGGTGTTTGGATTGCCTTATTTTTTGGCTCATGAGCTTATCAACTTGAGCTCATAAATTTAAATAAGCCTTAGTACTGCAAATTTTCATTGTTTTACATAATTGGTGACAATTTGAATGTGATCCGCTTTCATTTTTTCATCTATACTTACTTCTTGAGTGTTTTTAAATCGGAAAGTGGCATGCACCATGACCCATTTTCGTGTTCGCCCCATGTTTGCACCATGCACCAGTACTTCTATGGTGTCACAAGATACCCCAACTGCACGCATTTCTGGTTTTGCTGTTTTCATGTGATTAGATGATGTTTACAAATTGTCTCCTATTTTTATGATCTTAATGTTTTAGCAAATAACAAATCTACTACTCTACCAATTATCCAATAATCCAAAGCTCTATTGTTTCTCTTATTAAAAGGGGGCCGTTACTTTCTACAAACTGCCCTTATTAAAAACTGAATAAAGAAACATTATATATTGGGTACCGAAGTCTAGCCATTCTATATTTTTATGTACGTGTTGTGGAGGTTTCTTAGAACATAGGACAAACCAGTATTCGCTTCAAGACAGAAGCCGGAAAAGTGAGATAGCAGTACGTACTAGTTTACTACATAATCTATCTATATATATAAAAGGCTTACCAATTTTTCAAAAATAGCCATTAAATCAAGTTCAATTAACCAATAGAAACTCTCAATTTCAAAATTAATCATTCTCAAAAACAATTTTGGCAGATCAATTCAATTTTAAATCAATTGTGAGGGGGCTTAATGAAAATTGTGAGGGGATTTATGAAACATGGGAGAGAATTTTAAGAAACTATGAGGGGTTTTATAAAAGTTATATATTAATGTAATTAATTATGGGTTGTTTATAAATTATGTTTAGTAACTTGTGATATATTTTATTTAAAGAAAAATAAATTATATATTTACGACCGTCTCATTTTTATCTACGTTTCGGTGTAAATTTTATTGTAAAATGACACTTTTTAAATCAAGTTCAATTAACCAATAGGAACTCTCAATTTCAAAATCAATCAATTCTCAAAAACAATTTTGACAAGATTCAATCGATCAATTCAATTTTAAATCAATTGTGAGGGGGCTTAATGAAAATTGTGAGGGGATTTATGAAACATGGGAGGAAATTTTAAGAAACTATGAGGGGGTTTTATAAAAGTTGTTTATTAATGTAATTAATTATGGGTTGTTTATAAATTATGTTTAGTAACTTGTGATATATTTTATTTAAAGAAAAATAAATTATATATTTACGACGGTCTCATTTTTATCTACGTTTCGGTGTAAATTTTATTGTAAAATGACACTTTTTTAAAATTAGTATATTCTTAACTTTTTGTTATCCATTAATAGTAGTGGGTATGTAATTTTTTGTTTACCTAAGTGAGTTTTTTTAGATTATGTTGATGAGTTGAACAGTCACTTGGATATGTTATTCAAAGTGTTTAGTAATTTTAAAGCATTTTCAATTTTACTAGAAAGATGTATGAAACCTTATATTACATATGGTTTAAAAATTAAATGTATCATTAGAAGATGATATATTATATATGTTTAAAAATCTAAATTTAGAGATATAAAGATAGTTGTTCTTGATGATCCTGAAATTATATTAACAGTGTAGGTAGTTAACCAAATTTAATATTAAAATAGAAATATTAATTTTTTATACACAAAACAAGAAACAATTCTTTATTTTCTAATAATTAACACGTGAGTTATTTTTTTTCTTTCATTTGCAAGGTGTACAAAAATTCAGCTTTAGAAGTGAAAATACAATGGAGCCCGTTTTAGAGGTAAGACATGTGGTCACTAGGTAGCGGATTTAAGCATGTAGATGAACCTTTTTATCAACTAACTTGATTCATTAAATTATCAAACAATTCTATATTAGATTATGTTGTATTTCAGGTTTACTCATGTAATGCTCATGTGTACAAATTTGTATGTGTAGTTTATTTCTCTTAAACATGTGCACTTAAATCATCATTTATTTAATAGTTATGTGAATCTGGATTTCCATTTTCTCTATATATGAAAAACTTTTAGTTGTTCTTTATATTTGATAGTCTATACTGACTATCAATTTATTAATTTTTAATGACTATCATTTTATTCTTTCTCAATAATGAGGTTGATCAAGTAAAATGATTGTTTATTAAAATATTGTTGCTTTTGCTTGATTTAAGAATTTGTGTCTTGAGTATATTCGCTTCTTTTTCTTATTTCTAGATTGTCTATTGACTGATCCGTGCGATGATATGATTTGAGCATGTTTAAGCTTCTTATGTGTTTTGTTGTTTTATATATATTTTAAACAATTTGTATGTCTACCTTTTATTTTTTTTATGTATTAGTCTTTAATAGTTTGGTTGTTATCTACATACTTTAAACGTGTTTTATATTCAATTATGTTATTTTTCGAGTTAGTTGTGTATAAAGTACTTCAAAAAAAATAATTTGGTTTCTTATGTATGTATTTGGAATTTTTTGTATTTGTACGGTAATTAAGTTTTTTTTTATTTTTTTATAATGCATTTTAAGTTTACTTCTCTAATAGACTAATACGCATGAATGCAAGAGTCTATAAACCATCAAAGTGTTTAACAAAGAGATCTGGTAGCATCCTCTCTTATGATGGTGAAAAATTATATGAGGCGGTTTTCAGTTCAGAATATTATCTGATTGACTTCAACATATGAATTTACTGAAAATGACATTAGTTAATACATGTTCTTTCTAATTAGATTATTGTTGTTTTGGGTTTAGTAAATTATATTTTGATTTTTAACTTCTATATATCTTTTAGAGAGTTAAAATTTTGATTTGTGACAACAGTGGTAATGTAATGTTACTAACAAAATAACAAATATAGTCTACAAAGAAGTGCTTCAAAAAATATAGTCATTTTATTGTTAAAAATTCTAACATGTGTAGTTTTTGGTGAAATTTCATTTATTGTATTATTTTTATTTAAAATATTTAATATCTCAAATACACTTTCGAAATACCTGTACGTGTACGGGTCAATAAACTAGTTAATTAAAAAACTACTTCCTCTCCTTTTCTACCCAGTATGTTATACCTTCTATTTCTTTATCGAATTTTCCCCCACTTTTTTTTTTCTTTTTTATTCATAATTAGGGTATCCACAATGGGGGTTTAATGGGGGTGGTATGGGGGTAGTATGAGAGTTGAATGCATTGTGGAGGAAGTTGAATAAGAATTGAGTTGTATGCTTATACAACGTTGCATAGGAAACAAATGGCCCCACATTTTTTTCTTTTTTTATTTAAATGGTGGTATGGTCCCCACATGTGTCATATATATATATATATATATATATATATTAATTATTTTTTATTTACTTTGTATATTATATAGATACAATAATAAATTTGTATGTTTAATTTTTTTAATGTATTTATATTCTTAATAATTATAAAAAATTATATATATAGAACCTTGTATAAACTTGGATAATATTCTCGTACTTTTTATTTAATGAACGTTTAAATTCGTATTTATTATTTATGTATTTTCTAGCTCTATAAATATTTTATAAAATTATGTGTATATATATATATATATATATATTTATATAATGCTGATGTGGAAATCCATTAAACTATGTGGAGTTTAATGGAGTGCGGAGTTTAAAGGATGAAGTTGTATAGATAGTGGAATGCTGATGTGGCAATCCATTAAACTCATGAAGAGTTGTATGGACTGTGGATGCTCTTATAGTCATGAAGAGAGAGAGAGAGAAAGAGGGGAAGAATAGAGAGCGAGGAGAGAGAAAGATATAGAGATGGAAAGAAATAGGAAAAGAAGAGAAGGTTGAGTTTGCTTTCGGGTTGGGGTACCTGGTGGGAGAGAAAAGCTAGGGTGAGAGGGTGTTTTGCTCGCGAACATGAAAAGAGGACGGATTGAGTATAAGTAAGGGTGAGACCGGTTTAAAAACTACACCAGACTAAAAAAGACCGTATTGGTCCCTTTTGATTACTTTGTTTTGGGGGGAAAAAGGACTAGCTATCAGCCTTATTTTAGTTTTATCTGGGTTGTATATGAGAGTTTGAAAGATAATTTTAGCGTGCATTTATAAGGGTTCAAAATCCGATTGTTTTAGTAGGCGAAAGTGCTAAGTAGGTGTACGGAAGGTGGGTTTGGGTTGTGGAATGGTTTGGTTTGATATTGTTCAAGAAGAATGAAGGGAGGCTATAAGAATCTAAAGTTAATTATTGACTCTGTGGCAGACCTAGGATTTGTATAGGGTGGTGGCACTATTTAAGGGGTGGTAGCACCGCCTCCAAGAAATCGGAATTTACACTTTGAAAAATCGAAATTTACACAATGAGAGTTGCCAGAATGGTACTAACATGAGGGAAAACATGCCAATTTACAGGAACTGAAGTTTATGCTTGATGCCTTGGGTGCTATAAACTCTTTTCAATGTCCCCAAAGGATGTAGTTTTCACAAAAGTGTCCGGTGTCCCCTCCCCCTTACATGTAAGTCCGCCTATTGTCGAGTTTTTCATAACAATGAGATCGTAAAGAGGTGTGGTAGTCGAAAATGGGTAATGGGATCAACTAAGAGGTCAAGACGATTTGACGATAAATCAAAGAATTTAGTCACGAAGGTGACTAAGAATCTTTAAAAGTAACTAAATGGTCATCTTTGCATTAAAAAGTGTGCGTTTTACATGGAGATCATTCCTTGATATGTATGGATCTACTTAATCGAGGTATCGAATTTCTTTTCATTTTATATTGACAAATGGTTGTTTACTTCGGGTTTATCATACGTCTGGGATTCTTTGGACCCGAACCGATCTATCCCCAACGACCGACCTGCAGACAATGATCACATGTTTTGGCTGCCCGAGTAAGGGGTTAGGATTAAACCCGAGACTATTTTTCACAAAGTCTTCCTTACCGGACCCATCAAGCATTTACGATGGAGAAATATACCACTTTCATGTTGTAATCTCCAATAAAAATAATAGATCATATTTCTTTTCAAATTGCAAGAAGCAAAGAGTATTATATAAACCAACTAATTCATTTTGTTTATATGAGAGCTAGGAGATGGCGATGGTAGGTCTAAGAAGTAATAATGTAAATGAACCGAGCTACTCACGAGTTATTTGAGCTCGAATCATTAAAAGCTTGAAAAGAGTCAGGCCTTAACGAGCTTGAACCTAGATTAAAATTCATTTAATAAACGACCCGAGCTCGAGCTCCAAAGAGTGGACACGCGAGCTTAAACGAGCTCCATATATAATATAATTTCTATTTTATATGTTTAATTTTTAATAAATATATATGTCATTTTAATAAAAATACCAAAATAATACCCGAACTTAAACGAGTCTAGCTGAAATGAGCCTAAACGAGCCGAACCTGAGCTTCATAAATATTAAACGAGCCGAGCTCGAGCTTAATATCATAAGCTCTAAACAAGCCGAGCTCGAGCTTAAGAAAGCCAAAACGAACCCGGATCTATAAGTGTCTGGCGCAACTCGGCTCGACTCGTTTACTTTATTTTCTTTTATTAATTTTTTAGTTTTAAGTGATTAATGAAGGTATCATTTAAGTTTTAAATCTAGTGTGCTGCAGGAGAGATCACCAAGTGGTAAAGTAGTGACTAGCGAGTATTGAAAGATTAATGTGATAGTGTGATAAAATATATTACAATATGAGGGTCACTAATAATCATAATTCAACACTTGTTTTGATATTGAATAGTTACATATCTTTTTACTAAATCTTTGTTCTCATTTTCTTACTCAGTGAATCAAGATAAAATTAAAAGATGTTATAAGAAAAGGAGATTGATAGAAATCGTGTATTATAATTTAGTGCGTAAAACAGATGAACTATACAGATTTAGTAAGAAATAAAATTTTACTTTGATATTAAATTAGTTTATTATCCCGTGTAAAAACACGGGGATGTTTAAAAAAATTATTAAATTTATTGGGATGAAATTATAAAAGGTATATTAAAATAAGTGTAAAAGTGTTTCAAAAGTTTTTTAAAATATTAAAATTTTCAGATAATAAAAGATATAGTAAAATAAGTGTAAAAGTGTTTCAGAAATGTTTTGAGATATTAAAATTTTCAGATAAAAATAATAAAATATCACCAAACATTTACATATGTCAGAATTAAAAAAAAAACAATAACTAATTTTTTTTGAAGTACTATTATTAATGGATAACAAAAAATTAAGAATATACTAATTTTTAAAAAGTGTTATATTACAATAAAATTTATACAAAAACGTAGATAAAAATGAGACGATCATAAATATATAATTATTTTTTCTCTAAACAAAATGTATCACAAGTTACTAAACATAATGTATAAACACCGTATAATTAATTATATTAATATACAATTTTTATAAAACTCCCTCATATTTTCAGGCCTCTCTCAATTGATTTAGATTTGAAATTCAATAGCATTAATCTTTCTAAAATTGTTTTTGAAATTGAATAATTTTGAAATTGAAAGTTATGATTGGTTAATTAATACTCAATTTATCGTTATTTTTGAAAATTTTACATACCTTTTATATATAGATATATATATAGATAGATAATTATGAATGTATATATCATATTAACAGAGTCAAATTAAACTATTAAGTTAGTCCAAATAATTCTATCCTTTTCTAATCATTTTTCTTTTTCATACATATATCTTTTTTCTCGAGTGTTAATTGAACTAGTAAAAGAGTTCATATAGCTTTATCCGTTTTTCTTTATTGCAATCAAGGTCTTTTTGTCTGTCTCTACCTGGTGACCGACTCATCAACCTATGTTTGAAAGATAATGCCATCAGAGTTAACCTTTGGGACATCGACACGTGTCCAGTCATATTCTTTTCTTGAAGAGTAATTTGTCGTCTAGTGCATACTGAGCATGCAGGATGTCAGAATCGTAATGTCACCCTCACGTTTCCAAACAATCACACTTTTCATATCATGCTCTAGTCTCTTGTTAAACATTTAATTTCTTTTATTTAATCATTTTTTCGTTTTTACAATATAATTTAAGTCGTTAACAATATAATTTTCTCGTGCACATATTTAAGAATCATAGCGTCTAATTAAATAGTTTTTGTTATGCATGTTAATACTACACTAATTTATTTAGCAAAAAAATACATAGTAATATCTTTCATTTCCTTTTGAATTTCTGTCACTTTTTTGATTTTACAACTTATTTTAGTTTTGTTATTAAAAACATAATTTGTATATTCAATGACAATACAAACCATGCACAAACCCAAATCCTACTCCCATAAATCAAATGAAAATAAGACGATAAAAAATATGTTCAAAATTCGAACATTCATTGCATCATCTCTCAAACCACACAGAATAAAAATAAAACTCAAATATAAGAAGAAGAAGATAAAAAGCACCTAGTTGATATTTGATTTAGTTGGTAGGGTTGCTCCTGAATGAACCCAAGGCCTTGATGGCTGCAGCCCTTAAAATATACTGGTGGTATGCTGCTGCTGCCATTGCTCCCACAAATGGTCCAACCCAGAAGATCCACTGCATATATCCACAACCCCCCATATATATCATGAATCAAATTACTCAATTAATTTGGTTGTTTCATGCATCAACCGTTTGTACGGTACAAGTAATACAAGCATAACACCGAACATTCGAGACCAAAGAACTCTCGCATGTACCGAATCAAGACCCGAAACATCAAACTAACCGATCGGTATCATATGCATCGGTCGGTTTCATGGTACAAATAATAAATGAAAGACCAGGAACATTTAATGCCCAAATAATTTCTTTTTCTATGAATGAAATGAGATAGGCAAGTATCCAAGAAATAGCAAGTGAGAATATTTCGGTAGCAATGACATGTAATGATTTGAGATATAAAAAGTAGCGATCAGAAAACATAAATCAACTCAAGAAATAACGGAAGACATTATATAATAATCTGAAAACTTCTACATACGATTTTAGAAAATTTACGAGATTTATTGAGAAAAGAATCCAATAAAAATTATAAATCGAGTGAATTGCACAACTGGACCTTTTAGAATTCGGATTGTTTCACATTTGGCCTTTTTAAGTCAAAAGGTTACAAATTTAGTCTTTTATTCTGGAAATTCGAACACTATTAGTTATTTATTTTGAAAAATCTTACACTATTAGTTCTTTACTTTAACCATCATGAGATTGATAGCGTGAGATTTAAAAAATAAAAGACTAGATTTGCGACATTAAAGAATCAAATATGAAATAACACTGCTTTCAAAAGGACAAAAAAGTGTAATTCACTCCTATTAGTTATTTATTTTGGAAAATCATACACTATTAGTTCTTTACTTTAACCATCATGAGATTGATAGTGTGAGATTTAAAAAATAAAAGACTAGATTTATGACATTAAAGAATCAAATATGAAATAACACTGCTTTCAAAAGGACAAAAAAGTGTAATTCACTCCTAATAATTTCAAAAATCAAAGCAATGTATCATATTTCAATTTGCAGGGTACAACATTTAATGCGTACGGTACGGCAGTTAGCAACTTCAATAATGAAAACCGCTTATCCAAAATTAAATGTCCATAGTAATTAAGGATAAATCATACAACAAAATTATCATGACTTGTAACATTATAACTAATGCATTAAAGGTTGTACAAAACTCACATGCAAGGTTGTTACTAATGCATAAAAAATTTGGTTTGGATGAGAAAAGCAGCCCATAAAAAGCTAAAATCATCACACTTCAAAACATTGTACAACAATTAATGCACCACATACAAGTCATCATTTCTGAGGTTGTACATAATGCATTTAAACTTGTACATTACACATTCAACTATTCAAGCTTAAAAGGAAAAAGACCCTCCTCAAAAGAAGTAGGCTACTTTGAAAAAAACAATTAACCCCACAAAACCCATAAAGTTAAAATCATCAAAATCAAAGCAGTGTACAACACTTAATACACAAGGTACAAGTCATTAAAGAAGAGGAAACTCACATGGTCGTCCCAAACTTTTTCATTGTTATAGATAACAGCAGCACCAAAGCTCCTAGCCGGGTTGATCCCGGTTCCAGTAATGGGTATAGTGGCTAAGTGAACCATGAACACAGCGAACCCAATTGGCAATGGAGCCAAAACCTATAATTATCGAACCATTAAGCCACCCACACAAAAATGTACAAAAAGCAAAGCCAAAGGTACAAAGAGTAAGTATACATACAGGAACGTGAGAGTCACGTGCATTCCTCTTAGGGTCGGTAGCAGAGAAAACAGTGTAAACAAGTACAAAAGTGCCGATGATTTCCGCACCCAATGCGGTCCCTTTGTTGTAGCCTGGTGCAACCAGGTTGGCTCCACCACCCAGTGAGTTGTAAGGGGATCTCATGAACGCTTTCACCAGACCCGCACCACATATCGCACCCAGACACTGAGCCACCATATACGCTACTGCCCTTATTAACGACACCTTTCTTGCTAGAAATAACCCAAATGTCACCGCTGGGTTTATATGACCACCTGTAAATCATAACACGTAAAAATCGTATATATTTGTAATTCTTGACATATTTTTCTTTTTATTTTTCCTTATATAGACATTCTTACATCTCTTCATAAATATTAAAAAGTTTTGAGTAATATACAAATACACAACATGTGAAAGTATAATTTACAAAATTGTACATATTATAAAAGTTTGTAAAGTAGTATTTGAAGGAGAAAATGTGTAAACATTCTGTACGTAAAAAGAAATAAAGACGTAAAAATGGAAAGGTTTAAAACTTAGAAGAAAACTAGCTAGAGTGGATAATTTATAATTTTAAACATTTAAATAAAGAATGTTGAAGAGAAAACGTGGAGTTAATTAACTTCTTGTTTGTCAATATATTTTTTTGGCTTACCGGAGATACCGGCGGTGCAGTAAACAAGAATGAAGATCATGCCACCGAAGGCCCACGCAACGCCGAGAAGGCCAACGCCGCCACATGGGTCGGCCTGGTTTTTGTAGCCGATGACGGTGGCGACGGTGATGTAGAGGAAAAGGAGGGTGGCGATGAACTCAGCGATGAGGGCTCTGTAAAATGACCACAGCTTCAGCTCCGCCGTGTCGACGATGGGTGCCGGCGGCGGATCGACGTAGTCTTTCCTTGCTGTTTCTCCGACCTCACTCACTTCTTTCGACATCTTTTCTCTCTCTAGAAATTATGTCTCTCTCTCTAGAAGGTGCTACTCAGAATTGTTGCTTTTGGTGTTTTTTGAGTGCAATGCAAAGATGGTGTTGGTGAGTTGTCGTTATAAGAGTGGGAAAGGAAAAGGTGGGGTATGTGATGGAATTTGTGGATATTTGAAGGGCTATTTTTGAACAATTTTGAATCAGGTAGAAATTGAATATTTTAAATAAACCCTTGTAGTTTGCGTGATTTCCTGAAATTTGCTACTTGCTTTCAATCAATTGCAAATAAGTCCCTAGAATGTTTAATTTTGAACTGGGAAACTTTGTTTTCACTAATGTTTCGAGAACTAGAGTTTCGGACTTTCAGTATTTATATGTAAAATTTGAATTTTTAATTATTTAATGAATAACACATTATACGATATGTATTTTACTGAAACAAAGGAAAAATAAGGTTAATTAACATAAACTCAACAATTGTACTCGAAAATTGAATTACAATATTTATTTAATCACAAAAAAGTAAAGTTGAAATAATTTAAAATTTAAACATAAACAATTACATATCAATACTAGCCATATAAAAATTTGCTACTAAATAGTTGGAGAATATAAATCCATGGCTAAGAGCGCATTTAATCTCCTTGTTGTTGAACATGTTACGTACTTCTTTAGAAGTCTTCCCTTTCGTTATATCAAATATTCTTCCACTTGAAAGATCTAATAGACCCTTTATCTTTAAATCTTTTGCAGCCTGTAACAAAAATAATGTATCATCTTTTTCTTATTTTCTTACATTATCAGTCTTAAGGGATTAGGAATGTATCAAGTGTTACAATTTGAGATTTCAAAATGTGCTAGATTTGAGATTTTAAAGCTTCCTAACAAATTAAATCCAATTGGAGTACGACTTCAAATGTGCTAGATTTGAGATTTCAAAGTCTTCGGATTAATGTGATCATCATAATATATAATATATGTTAAGAAGTATGATAATAACAATTTGTCTTTTAGTACAAGTATTTATATATAAACAGGAAAGCATAAAGGTTAATTGAATTGCTAAGTACATAAGTAGTAAATTATCACACCAATAAAGTGTAGAACATGCTTCAAACTCAACCCATCTATTTATAATTATTTTTTTCTACAAAAGTTAAACAACTTTTTTTTTCTTTTTATATTTCTTTTTTTTCTATAATACTTTGTGATTTATAGTGGTTTTTTACCAGGGAGGGTTCATTCGAAAACTGCGAGAACCAATCTCAGCCGTTCATTGGATATGGGAAGATCATGGATAGAGAGCGTGGAGGGATAGAGTGTGGCAGGGTGCATGTGAGAAATTCATGGGTGAGCAATGACATTTAAGTATGGGGAATTGAACGACTCAGATTGATTTTCGCAGTTCTCCGCTAACAACGGGTCTCGCATGAATTTCTCTCTCTCTCTCTCTCTCTCTCTCTCTCTCTCTATATATATATATATATATATATATATATATATATATATATATATATATATATATATATATATATATATATATATATATATGTGTGTGTGTGTGTGTGTGTGTGTGTGTGTGTGTGTGTGTGTGTGTGTATGTGTAACACCCTATAAATGGGCCTAGCAGTAGTGATTTGTACCTAGTGTTTAAAAGCTTGTACGTTGACTTTAAGTGACTATTTTAAAGTGACTAACGTGTTATGTGTTAATTATGTGATTATGTGAAAAGTGTTAAGAGTGTCTAAAAGTGATGTCGTGTTATACGGTTTTGCGTAATGATTCCGTAGATATTCCGTTGGTTAAAACGGGATGGCGTGTGTTAAATTATAAGTTAAAAAGGGGAACAAAATACCCCGTGTTTTAATAATAAAACCCAAGGTCGGCTTAAGTGAAGCCTTATCCCCTGGGTCAGCCAAAAACACACACCAAACACACATACTTGCGTACGAACACACATACACACACTCAATCTTGGAGCTTTTGAAGAATTGATCAAGAAACAAGTTGATATAAGTGATTCCAGTATCGAATCAATAGCTTGTCCACTGCTCTTCTTCTTCCTTGTAAGTGATTTTCACCATGAAATCTCGTTTTTGTGTTCTTGATGAGAACACACCATTTGGATGGTGTTTGAGGTATTTGTGTGTTGTTAAATTGTGTCAAATGTATACCTAAGTTATAATGGATGTCAAGTCATATGTGTAAACGATTGAATCGGGTTTCAATCGAGTTTTGGTGTTAAAAATCGCGATTTACAGCAACTGTGCGAAACAGGGACGAAGACCTGCTGTGCAGGTACTTCCTACGGGCGTAGGACATAGTCCCTACGGCCGTAGGAGGCCTTTTGTGTCTTCTGCGGCCGTAGGCAGGGTTTCTGCGGCCGTAGGATGTGTTTTTGTGTGAATTACCGTCTACGGACGATGGGACAAGGTCTATGGGCGTAGGTACATAACCTACGGTCGTAGGTCACCAAAGAATAGCTCCTGCGGGCGTAGGAATAGGTTCCTACGGCCGTAGAGCATGATTCGTTGGAAAGAAACTCTACGGGCGCAGGGAGTTATCCCTACGGCCGTAGGGATGGTTTGATATGTGTCCTACGGCCGTAGGAGACTGTTTTGTGCTGACAACTTGTGTAACTCGTGTTTTAATCTATGTGTGCTATGTGTTAGTGATAACCAAGCCTGAACCTAATGTGTTAGGTGAATCGGACAACTCTGAGGATTCTTGGGATTTCCAATTTCATTTCTGCCTTATGTGATATCGAGGTGAGTACCGGTTTCCCATGAGACTCAGTAAGCAGGGCTATTGTGTGCCAGTGATATGTGACATGCGTATATATGTGAACGTGCGAGGTGTGACGTGATATAGTGATACAGTTTTACAGTGACATAGTGTTATAAGTGATACCATGTGATGTAAATTGTGATATGTGATCCGCATGAGTACTGTGGACCCTATGGGTCAAACGTGTTTATGATTCCTGTCCGGACAGACGTAGTTGTAACACCCTCTTACCCGGCCTAGATTATTTAAGGTATTAATCAAGTTTAGATGTGGATTTAAATTAATTATGTGAATTAATTGATTCTTGTGATTAATTAGTTGATAAATTAATTTAGTTTATTTATTTGGTTAGTGGTTTGTGAGGTGGCCGGTTTTGGTGGTATTAGTCACCACCTCACCATTTCATTTTCAATTACATGCAATATTATCAATTAACAAAAGGTGTGTGTGTGTTTTACCCTTTCGGCCGAAATCGAAGAACAAGAACAAGGATTAAGCAATTTGATCTTGGATTGTTAATGCTCATTCGTGACTATTATGACGAGACCCTGGTATACGATGATGATATGTTTAGGCGACGGTCCCGAATAAGCAAAGTTTATACGAGCGTATAGTTCACGATCTTGAGGAAGCGTATGCATTTTTGAAGTGGACATGGGATGCTAGAGGCCATAAGTGGTTTTCACGGCTACAAAAATGTACTCCTGCTATCCAACAGGTGGCATACGGAACGACTACTGATTTGCAGTTTTGATGATTATGACGTTGTAGCGGATGATATAGAAGTAACTATCAGCGAGGAACAACGGGCAACAAACGTTCAAGAAGTAAAAAGACTGGGAGACTCATCACAACATTCGGTCTAATTTGGCCGAATACATTTAGAGTATTCAAATGCCCGAAAACGGAGGCAACTAGTTTTTAGTTTTTATTATTATTATTATTGTTTTTGTGTAATTTGAAAATTTTAAATTTCTAAAATTTATTTAATTTAGTTATTATTATTTATTTTAAATTTCTAGAATGTTATTTGAAATTTATACTTTATTTATTAATAAAAAAGATATTAATCTAATCCTTTTGTTTAAATGAAAAAAAGTAAAAAATAAATAATGTGACGTTGATGTGGTGTTGGATAAGAAACAAAAGAAAGTATAACTCATGATCTTATATATATTTTTAAATATAATTTTTTTTCAGGCAATTTCATCAAGATTCAAGAATAGGCACCCTTGTCACAACACAACACATGCTATTCAATTCCTTGACTTAATCTTTGTGCAATTCGAGTAGATTTGGGGAAAATTAAAGAAAGGCAAACATACCAGAATAAGCTTAAAGAGAGTCTCGTGATGAACTTCAACAAACTGTGTATCAAACGCTCTAATCTCATCGACGGCGGTGATGTTACTTCCGGCACCCTCACCGGCGTAATACGCGTGTTTGTTACAGTATTCCAACACTTTGGCCATGGTTTCACCGGTTATATTAGAAAAAGACAGTACAATCTCGTCGGAAAAGCCTCCGTCGACGATCATTTGTCTAATCGTCTCCGACTGCAGCGCCACCTGTAACGGCACATCGAATTTCTCGCCACCGGAGGTCGTCAAAACCACCGATGAAGACGGGGCAATGTCTTGTTCAGGATGGGTGGTAGTTGGGCGGGAAGAAGCCATAATAAATACTTGAATTGAGGTAGAAATGAAGAGCAGTGAAATCAGATGAAGGAAAGTGAGAGACATAACTTAATGGAGTAGAATAATGATGAGGGAGGGTAATGAAGAAGAAAATGACAAATGTGGTGTTAAGTTGTATGCTTATTTTGACTTTTGTTGGTCAAGACTTTGTCATACCGCGTGATATAAAGTCAAAAAAGAAAGTTTCTGGACCATTGAAGCGATCAAGCCGATTAGCCAAGCCAATGTTTAAGTAGAATATATTAAAGGGTGTTGCTACTTTGCTATATGCAGGATTTCCCAGCAGATAGCAAATTATGGGCTCACTTTCTCACTTAGACTATTTATAGTGCAAAAATTCTTAGAAACTAAAGTTTGATCCTTTCTATGGTGTCTTATTCAACTATATAAACCTTTTTTTTGCAATATACTGTCTTTCCTTTCACTTGCATTTTTCTTGGGTCTCACCAATTTTACATTACATACTCGTATAATACACGGATTAGTTTTATAAAATGATAAAATTTAAACATTAATATAAAGTAAGATATCACTTAATTATAAAATATGAAAGAAATGTAAAAAAAAAGACGATAGACGGTGTTAACACACAGACGTTAACACAGACTAACGATGAACGAGTTGACCCAAATTGGAACCGGATATTTGCGCAAGGAGGACAATCATAATGACAGAAACATTATATCATAAGACAAAAAAATGTGGTTGTATTTCTAGTATAATATATCGATCATTTTTATTACAATTAGCGACAATTAAGTTAATTATTTTTTGAATATAATTTAAAATGATTATAAAATAATGTAAAATAAACATTTTATAAATATATCGCACGATGTCTTAATCTAATAACCCAAAATATTAAAAAAAAAATTACTTATTACTTTTAAATTCAAAATGTATTTGCTTTAGTTTCACCTTTAAAAGTTAAAATTGATTTTTTAGTTTTAAATAAATAGATGGTCAAGATTTTATAAGCAAAATAAAAAATTTAAATTAAAAATTAAGATCACACAATAAATTTTATCTTAGTTAATCTTTTATTTATATTAGAAGATTACATAAATACAACAATGCTATTTTTATTACAGTTGTGTATTCTTAGACGTTTGTTTTTTATTAAAGTTTATATTCACAACTGTCGGTCTTAAATGATTGTTTTTTTAACCACTTTATATCATATGTGTGAGATGGTCGTGGACTGTTGAGGGCCCATGATTACTTCCTTCCTTCAAAGTGGTTTGTTCAATATAATCTATATTTGATTCATAGTTTTAAAAAACTAACTTTAGCCTTTGAATCAAAGAATTAATGGTTCATATTGTCTTTTAAAATTTTGGGTGGCGGGGTTTTTTCGTAATTCACATGTAATGTCTTTCCAAATCACATGTGACTATGTACTGAATCATCTGTGATTAAATTTTAGTTAGGACTATGTTTTTTACATTAACTTTATTGAACACAACTCATCCTTCAAAAAGTAGTGGAATTGAGGAGTGGGCGAACCGGCCCACAAATACAGGTCTCTTCACAAATGATGCAACGCCTGCAAACCTTTTCTACTATCGTCCGTTAATGGTTTTTCATTTTCAAAAACTTGAATTGCGGACCTTGCTGATGGGTCGGGTCTTGTTTAGAGCCCCTGAACCTAGGGTCATGGTCCACAAAAGCCTGAGTTACCCATAAGGCCCTTAAGAAAATTTTAATCTCTTTCTACTTTATCTTTTATTTTATCCTCTAAACAACTAAATTATAATATGGAGATTTCATTTATTCTAGTTCATAATATTCTTTCTTGATTTTAACACTCGTCTTGATCTAGTGCATGATCAGCTTAATTTATTTTCTATCCAACCCTTATTAAGCTTTATATGAAAACTAGCAACTTAATTACGGCCAAGGGAGTGAGTTTGATTTTGAACCAGAACCGAACCGATAGTACCAAAAATGAAGGATGCAACTAAGGCGGAGGACTGAATCGAATATAGTAGGTTGGTACATGTATTTTTAGTATAGGTTTGATCTGTACTGTTTTTCCAAATGGCGTTAGGGAGGCAATTAAAACACACACACACACACACACACTTTACTTCTACACCCTAATCTATGTATATGTAAGTTATCTAGATAATATATCTAACTATTTCTAGTTATTATGTATTGAGTAAACCTAATTGTGTGAATTATGATTAAAGTGTATAGAATTACACCCTTTGATGGCAATGTGATTATTTTAATTAAGAACACACTAGCTAATGGCAGAGAATTAAGTTCGATTGGCGCCACTATATATGATGTTAACCTGGTGAAGAGTCTTGCTTGTACACAACAGCAATCAAATGAAAAAAAGGGAAACAGAACACAACACACACACTTCCAAACACCCGAAAGTAACTCACATTGGATTTCATCTTGAAAAGTTTCTCATATGGCGACACATAATAAAGACCTTGTTGCGGGATACGGTTGATTACGTACGCTGCTGTGTGCATTGCCTCTGCCCAATAGCGTCCCGGAATGTTCTTATCATGGATCATACTTCTGCACATCTCAGCTAGATGACGATTCTTGCGTTCCGACACTCCATTCTGTTGTGGAGTGTTGGGACAGGTTAGTTGCCTTCTAATTTTATGATCCTTTAAGTACTCAACGAACTCCTTATCTAGATACTCACCACCATTGTCTGAGCGGATTATTTGCACGACCTGTTTAGTCTCCCGTTATGCTTCAGCCTTGAATTCCTTGAACTTAATGAAGGTTTCTGACTTGTCCTTCATAAAGTATACCCAAACAAATCGTGAGAAGTCATCAATGAAAGTCACCATATACTTCATTCCCCCCACTGATGATTGCTTTACTGGTCCAAAGACATCAGAATGCACCAACTCTAAAAGAATTTTTGCATGATAGGCTGATCTCTCATATGGGAGTTGATGAGCTTTCCCATATTGACACCCTGCACAAACGAGATCCTTATGAACTTCAAG
This sequence comes from Pulicaria dysenterica, assembly GCA_947179395.2. Lineage (NCBI taxonomy): Eukaryota > Viridiplantae > Streptophyta > Magnoliopsida > Asterales > Asteraceae > Pulicaria > Pulicaria dysenterica. The sequence goes on from OX359288.1 coordinate 88,902,001, forward strand.
CTGAGGAATACCGGTTACCAATCTCTTCTTCATCATCATCATGTCGAGTTTGTCATAACTTACATTACTCAAACGCCTATGCCACAAATCGACATTTTGGTTTCTTTTTGTTTTGTCTATATACGCTGTTTCTGCCGACATAACGTAAATAGACTCTTCCCGACGTCCTTGCAAGACTGGTACGGATGGTGTCTCAAACTTGGTGTATAACTTAACATTATATGGGCCAAATAACACACTGTAACCTGCCATCGTTAACCGGGACACGGAGAGTAAGTTCTTTTTCATACCTGGTACGTGATACACGTTTTATAGTGTCAATTCTTGCTTGTTTTCTTCTGGGCAGAACGTAACATCACCGACATGAGCAATAGACAACCTCGAATTATCAGCAATCACAACAACCCTACTACCTTCATACTTAATCGGGTTTTGTATGATCTGCTTCTCTCCCGTCATGTGATTCGAGCACCCCGAATCCACGATCCATCCATTTAGCTTGTTACTTCGAGACTCCATCGTAGCCGTGAGAGTCATAATTTCTTCTTCGTGTGCATAGTGAGCTTCAGCGTCCCATGGTGTCTCTTCTTGAAATGTTGCAGCGTTGCTCTCTTCCATGGGTGCTGAACGACAATTTCTGGCAATATGTCCCTTACGACCACAATTGTAGCACTTGAAAGGAAACCTCTTATTCAAGTACTCGTTTCTTTGCTTCTCGCCGGATTGTTCTCCCTTTTCTAAATCTCTTTTATTTTTGTCAGAACCATTGCTCTTATTTCTCTCCGTATTACGTTTGTAACTAGATTGAGATTTTGACTTAGACTTTCCTTTACCTTTTTCAACGTATAAGGCTTCCTCATCAGTCTTCAAAGTCATATTTTCCATCTGTTTTGCAAGTGCTTCATGCCCTGCCAACAAATTTTCAAACTCAACCAAGGATGGTTGGGTAGGCCAACCTTGAATCGCAGCAACGAAGCTTCTAAACTCAGCCTTAAGCCCATGTATAATAATCCGTTTCATCCTCGATTCTCCAATTCTTGCTTGAGGATCGAGTTCGGCTATTTCCCTACACGTAGTCTTCACCTTGTGGAAGTATTGTGGGATGGTCATCTCCCGTTGCGACATGGACATCAACTCATTCTCGAGCAATTGAAGCTTAGTGTCATTTTTCTTTGAGAACAACACTTGGAGAGTGTCCCAAGCTTCCTTAGGGGTTACCGCATCCCGTATGTGCTCGAGTACATCTTCCTCTACCGTGGTCCTAAGGATGAACATTGCTTTCCCTGCCTTGACCTTCCACTTCCGTAACGTCCCCGCGTTGTCTTCCCTCTCTGGTTGTCTTGTCTCATGACCATTAACAACTTCCCATAAATCCTGCCCTTGCATATACGACATGATACAAGTAAACCATGAGTTGTAATTTTGGTTGTTGAGTTTCTTGACACCACCTACAACTTGGAGATCGGCCATCGATATGGCTCTGATACCAGGTTAACATATGATACCATTAACATCCCGAAAGATGGAACATATATGAATTAAAATTATGCATGTTAAATCGATAATTGCCTTAATAGGGTTGATGCTTCTTTTCATGGATAATATATGGCAGCAATTCCTTGTATATTCATCGATGAAAGTGATGCTATGATTACAGGGTTTGGAGGATTTCTTTCTTGATTGTTCAATTCTTTTACTCTAACAAAAGTTCAAAACCACGCTCAAAAAAGTTGTAAAAAACAAGATTTTATGAACTTAAAACTCAACTTGTTGTATTCAGTCTATATATGAGAATCAAAAAGAGCACGTACTTCAGCCATACGTCGAGATAACAAACATGGACAAAGATTTAAACCCAACAACAAGATGAGAACCACATTCAACATAACAAAAACATTCTCCACATATTTAACGACACTAACAAGGTTTAAAGGTTCCATTTTCTTACCAAAAAAGAGCACCAAACCCCCTAACATTATAACGATCTTATATTTATATATAGACAATTTAGGGGTTAATAAATTTTTACTCAAAAGCCCAGGCATTCTCCCTGCGAACTTCATCTTCCTCCTCAGGAGTGCAGTCGCTCTTGATGTTGAATAACATGCGAATCTCTTCAGGAGTCTTACCCTTCATCATGTTACCCACTGTTTGACTCGTAAGATCCAGTAGGCTCTTGATTTTCAAGTAGTCTGCAGCCTAAAACAACCAACAAAACAATCACCAGTCAAAAAATGAAACAATGAGAATTTATGTCATCATTTACTAAACATGCTTTGATAATATTACAGTACTAATGCTTCTATACTTCTAATTTGGGGAAAGTTTGAAGAATCAATTAATCAAACATACCAGAATAAGCTTGAAGAGAGTCTCGTAATGAACTTCAACAAAACTGTGTATCAAAGGCTCTAATTTCATCCACGGTGGTGATGTTACTTTCGGCGCCGTCACCGGCGTAATACGTGTGTTTGTTACAGTATTCCAACACCTTGGCCATGGTTTCACCGGTTATATTAGGAAAAGACAGTACGATCTCGTTGGAAAAGCCTCCGTCGACAATCATTCGCCTAATCGTGTCCGATTGCAGCGCCACCTGTAACTGCACATCGAATTTCTCGCCACCGGAGGTCGTTAATAGTATGGTCGTCGCCGATGATGATGTGGCAAGGTTTTCTTCAGTACCTGTGGTGATTGGGCGGGAAGAAACTATAAATACTGAAATTGAGGTAGAAATGAAGAGCAGTGAAATCAGACGAAGGAAAGCGAAAGACATAATGTAGGCAAATGAATGAATGATCGAGGGTGGGATAATGAAATATTAATATATCAACGAAGAAGAAAATGATGAATGCCGTATTAAATTATAAACGTATAATATTGTCTGCTTAGCTCGACTTTTGTTTGTCGAGACTTTGACTTACCAATTGAATAATAGAAAGAGTTCATTACAAAAATCATCATTGTACTTTACTTTGAATTTTACACTTCCGATTTTAAGATTGAGAAAATGGAGGCTGCCATCCCATTGTCTGCGCCTCCATCGGCACTGCCGCCATCGCACCAGCATCCTCCTCTGCTCCTTTTCTAGCCGCCTCCATCACCACTTGCCATTTCATCACCTCCTTTTTAGCGGCCTCCACCACCACCGCCATCATCACCCTTGAATCGATTAGGGTTCGACAATAATTTGTTAGGTGTGTGTTTACAATTTCTGACGGTGATGGTGGTGTTGTTCGTATTTATCGGCAGAGAGAGTAAAAGTGTGTTACATAGAAAGAATGGTTGGGAAGATAGGAGAGCGATCAGATCTGTAGTAGGAGAGAGAGAGAAAAAAGATGGTGGTGGTGTTCACAGCGGTGGCCAGAGTTAGCAGATTTGGGGTTTTATTTGTTTCCGAAAGCCCCAATTTGATTTGTTTTTCGATTTGATTTTGAAAACCATTTGTGGACATCATTTTGATTTGTTTTTCGATTTGGTTCTGAAAACCATCTGGAGGTATACAGATTTGGGGTTTTATGTATTGAAGATGAAGATGGAGGTGGTGGTGGATCATTTCAAGATAAGAAGGAACTAATAATACAAGAGATTCGAGTCGGGTGAGAACAAACCTGTAAACTAATCGAACCCGAAGTTCATATCCATATTTCTAGTAAATCATAGAAACCAAAAATGTAATTAACTCTAACATTTAAGATGTAACTGTATTTACAGAGAATTTTAACTTTGTTATTTAATCTCTTATATATATTAGCACATGATATGATTTAAATCAAATTAAGGACTGTAGAGAAAATCTACATACCATATATATATATATATATATATATATATATATATATAGGAAAAAGTTAATGCGAGAACCATTCTTAGTGCGAGAACCGCGAGAACCAATCTGAGCAGTCCAATTTCCCCTCTTTCAATGTTATTGCCCACCCATGAATTCCTCACATGCACCCTGCCACACTCTATCCCTCCATGCTCACCATCCATGAAACTTCCCATATCCAAGGAACGGCCGAGATTGGTTCTCGCGGTTCTCGCACTAACAACGGTTCTCGCATGAACCTCCCCTATATATATATATATATATATATATATATATATATATATATATAGAGAGAGAGAGAGAGAGAGAGAGGAGGGTTCATGCGAGAAACCTTATTATTGCGAGAAGTGCGAGAAACATTTTAAACCGTTAGATTTTATCAATCAAGATCTTGGTCAAAAGGATAGTTATGTCTTTTTATATTATTATAATTAATACACTATTGACCTAAATTTGGTAATTCCTTTATTTTCTCTTCAATTTGGTTAATTATTTCAAAGCCTGTTATAATGATCTTTCCTTTTTTTATTCATCTTCGTAGTCATTTTTTCATCCATTTTCAATTCATTTTTCGATTCTTAGTTGTTCATGGATCTAACATTACTATAAAAAAATTAATTTTAGTTGAATAACTATTTGTTCACTAATCAACAATAGTGAAACCATATATTTTTTACATCGAAATTTGAAAAGGTATTTTACCACTAATTATTTTAGTTGAATGATGTTTAAAGTAATAAATACAAATAATTATTCAATTGAAATTAATTTTTTAGTTTCGTATTATGTTCATCCGTTTTCAGTTTCGTATTATGTTCACGAGTGAACAAGTAATAAGTAACAAAATTTCACAGTTATACAGTAATGAACAATAACAAAAAAATACAAATTTGTGAAGGTTAAAAATATAGTAATCTAAAACGCCTCAAAGGCAGCAAATACATAGTTTCAAGACCCCTTGTAAAATAGTAAAACTGATAAAAATTATAAGAATTTTTGTAAATTTTAACCCCCAAAAATTATTATTATTTGTAATGTTAGCATACATGTTCATTCATGAACTTTTAAATCCATAATAATCTAGAACCCAAAATATTTCAATGATTCTAAATAATTAAAAACCAAAGTAGATTTTTTTTCTTGAAGTTCATTAATAAACCAAAATAGAAAACTATATTTTTAAGTTCTTCGAGAAACTAAGCAAAAAAAAATCATAACGTTGTTATTCACTACTGAACCACTGTGCTTTAAGAGAAATCATTTGCTCTACAAGTTTGCTAATAAACTACCCAAAAATAATCTGATTGTTTATTAATGGCAAGCATGGCAAAATAAAAAACAAATTTCCCTTACAAGCTAATAAGTTTATAGAAAATGACCACAAATGACTTAAAAAATAGTTTTTGTTGTTTTCACTAGTAAACAACTTACTAATAGTTTTAAAAAAAATCCACGATCCATTATATGTTTTACTTCTGTATTAACATGTTAATAAAACCAAAGATAATTTAATCTTTAGACAAACCAATTGGTAATGTAAACTAAAGAGAAATGATGAATACAAGTTAAATAGAAAAATACATGTATGTAGTGAGGTTACAAATATCAAGCTAAATAATAAAAAGGATAATAGCAGGCCATCGCATGTGATTGATGTGGTTCAAATACGTGGTTCAATTCCAAAATTCTACACACTTGTTACCCTCGATCAAAGCCTCGTTAATGAATTTGTCAACCAACATACATAGCCCTTAGAAAAAACATGCAAACCTATACCTTCATTAATTTCACGCAGACTACATAGTTTGGTGGCCGGCGACTTGAGGAGAAAAAGGAGGAGCGGCAGTGATAAGGCATAGATAGAGAAAGTGATGTAGAGAAGTAGGGTTTTCTAATTTATAAATGGAGAGTCTGATGGTAAAAAGGAAGGAGGAAGGAGAGAGGAGAGAGAAGAGAAATTTGTGGTGTGGAAATTTCAATTTTACCCTTTTTTATTTAATATAATAGCCTTTAACTTCTTTTTAATTACAAAAATACCACAAGTCATCATAACCACTGATTAAATGATCAAACGGTTCAAAATTCTTCTCGCAGTTTTCGCAATAATAATGCTTCTCGCATGATCCTTCCTTCCTCTCTCTCTATATATATATATATAGGAAAAAGTTCATGTGAGAACCATTCTTAGTACTAGAACCGTGAGAACCAATCTAAGCCGTCCAATTCCCCCTCCTCCAATGTTATTGCCCACCCATGAATTCCTCACATGCACTCTGCCACGCTCTCCATCCGTTTAACTTCTCATATCCAAGGAACGGCTGAGATTGGATCTCGTGGTTTTGGCACTAACCCTCCCCTATATATATATATATATATATATATTTCGAAAACAAGATCACGATCATAAATGAGATATCTTTTATGTTAAACATATTTTTGAAATAACAAATTAAGTAATTTTTAGTATATAAAAAATGAAAATATGTTGCAAAATCCTAGCCAACTTACCAAATCATAAATCCACGTGTAACCTACTTATTCTAATGATATATGCATATACTTGGTCAAAGACAAAAATAAAGTCAACTACTTATTGTTTAAATAAATGTTTGTAAACGAGTTTTTAAGGGGATGAAGAAAGCTATCAAGTGTCTTGTTTCTTGAAGTATTTAGCGAGCTAATGGTCATATCGAATTGAACAAGGAACCACCAATGTAACATATGTAGTTTATTGATGAAAGTAATTCCGACAATCTTTCATCCATACATCATATAATTACAAAACAACTTACTGAGTTAATAAGATGCATATGCTAGAGTTTGATGGATTCGATGAAGTACTTGACTTGGAGTTCAATGGATTTAATGAAGTACTATAGTATAATGCATCGTCTTTTTTAACAATATCGAAATGATTATACCTATAGGCCATAGCCAATGGGTTTAGTGCGACTCTTAACTTTTCAACCAGTGAAGGGTGTTTTTCTTTTTTTTTGGAACAGCAGCAAAATTTATTAAATAAACTAGGGAGACGCTAGAGGTAGAATACGAGAAAAGAAAATGAATTACAATGGGACTTCAAGCAAAGGAGAAGTAATCCGTTTAACTTCCTTCCTAGTTTACTCGTAGCATGTAACCAAATGAAAGCCAAGCTTTGAATTGCCCCAACCATGTCATTTGAGTGACCATGCTTTGCTTCCTGGGAAGGCCTTGTATACTCGACACTGTATAAACAAATGGTTTTCTGATTCAATATATGACATAGATGGCATAAATCAGAAATAACCATGATCCCCCTACGACTACGAGCAAGATTCTAAAGTGTTGGAAGCCTTTCTTTTCTTAACCTCCAAATGAAAATATTTACTTTTGCAGGAACTGAATGAACATTAAAGAATAAGTCATCTAGAGCGATCCGTAATGATGATACTGAAAATACTTCCAATGCCCACCTCCATATACCTTCTTGATCAACATCCAGATTTACTTCATTAATTGAAGAATCGATTGATGCGATCGATTTCCAGGCCCCTGAGTGATTTCTTTGTGGGTCTTCTCTCAAATTCCCTTTAAATCCATTAATCACCTTGAAGCAGATTGCATTGGAGTCAAGTTTGACTCTAGTCTCCACCACCATTTTGCCAACATAGCGAGATTTAGAGCCTTTAAGCTATTAATCCCGAGACCACCATTATCCAGTAACTCTCTCCCAAGCAATCGAATGAATTTTAGATTTAGATTGCCCACAAAGCATTGTCAGCAGTTTGATGTAAAACTTTGTATATCTCACGACTTCGCGTCTAAAATATGATAAACTCAACACTTGGTGATTTTGAAAAGCATTTAACTTGTATATAAAGTATATATAAGATTAGTTTTTTTATTTATTTATTAATTCTTGTGTCCGTATTTTTATTTTTATTATGAAATATGTCGAGGATAATTAAACGATAATATAGGTGATAATAATTCAACAAGGATTTAATACAATTCAAATTTTTAATTAAACCGAAAAAATAGCTATAAACGATTTTTACAAACAAGAAATACAACCTATCCTCGATGGATAGGCTAACCACTCTCCATAAAGATAGATGATGCCAAGTACTTTAACTCTCTCAAAATTTAAACTAATTTCAGTTAAAAACATATAAAGCTTGAAATTTGTTATAACACCATGCAATTGATGCTTAAAGCTCATCAAGCATCAATCATCTGTGTTATGCCATGAGAAAACTTCAAACTTAAAAGCTCGAATAATCTTCAAAATAATGCTAAAAATATCTGGAAAAACTATTCGACATCAAAGCCAAGTAAAACAATCTTAATACGAATCCAAAACAAGATTTAACCCAACCACAAGATGAGAATTAAAAAGAGCATTCCGGCTGTCGAAATAACAAACAGAGAAAAGATTTAACCCGAACCACAAGACGAGAACCAGATTCGACATAACAAAAGCATTCACTACATATTTAACTGACATTAATAGTATTCAAAGGCTTTGTTTTCATAAAAAGAAAAAGCATTAAACCCCCTAACATTAAAATGGTCTCTTAATATGTATAGACAATTTAGGGGTTCGAGAATTTTTACTCAAACGCCCAGGCATTCTCCCTGCGGACTTCCTCCTCCTCCTCTGGGGTGAAGTCGTTCTTGATGTTGAAAGTCTTGCGAATCTCTTCAGGAGTCTTGCCTTTGATCATGTCAGCCACTGTTTGACAGGTGAGATCAAGTAGGCTCTTGATGTTCAAATAGTTTGCAGCCTAAAACAACCAACAAAACAAACAGGAATCACACAAACAAATCAAATATATGATTCAAGCTAACATTTCAAACAACAATCCGACAGGAAAGCTAACCATTTTATATAATACAGTTACTAAGCATGCTTTTACACTACTTGTGTTTGTGTTAATGGTGATAATGTAACATTGGTCTTTTAGAGTCAATCAATGAGTTGTTATCCACTTGTTCTCTGTTCCAATAAGTGTTTGAATGTGACTCTACCCCATAAGGTTTCAAATTAATCAACAGTTTTGTTGCAACTTGCAACTAGCATCAATCTCATTATCTAGAACTTATTTGGGACCCAATATAATCCCCAAATCATATGCAAAACACCAGTTGTATAATCCCTGTACAGTTTAAGACTTCTTATTCTTCTAGCATCTATTTGTCAATCACCAATTTCTGCTTGTATCTATCATAATTTACCTTGAATAAGAACACAGGGCCCACAAATTGACATGAAAATTTATAAGGAGCGTAAGATAGATACAGCAAACGAAAACCTAAAACATCTTTCACGAAATAATCAAGCAATTATAACAGAAAACCAGTAATAGATCTAATAATAGTCTAACCGAACAGCAATAATCAAAAATCTAAACTGAATTAACCAAGCGGAAAACGAGAAGAAACGAACCAATATAAGATCGAAGAGAGTCCCTTGATCTACGTTAACAAACTCCGAATCAAACGATTTCAGATCCTCCTCAGCAGGCTTATCATCGGTTTTGGGTGATTCCACATGCCTTTTACAATACTCGATGACCTTAGATAGGATCTTACTTGTGACATTAGGGAGGGGGATGGTAGTGTCGGCACAGTCATCTTCGATCATATGTTTGATCGTTTGTGATTCCAACGCCACCGCCTCCTCGACCTCGAAGGTTTCGCCGTCGGAGCTCTTCAGAACGATGGTCTTTGAAGACATGGTGGTTTGATCGGCCGGAATTTTTGTCGGAATATATTGGGGATGATGAGAACCCTAGATGGAAAAGAAAAGTCAATTTAGTATAGGTATGGATGGGGGTAATGTGGTGTTCTTATATACGCTGAGAAGATGAGACTTATCAGCTTTATACGAGTTTTGTTATATTTAATCCTTTAACTTTTTCTGAGGAAGTTAGTTAAATACGTAAAATTAATCGGGATAAAAATTCTACTCCGTAATATTTGAGATCGTAAGTATGTACTTACATTATTTTAGAGAGTTTAAACATAAACCGATTCAAGTTTATCTTTTTTTTTTAAAAGGATAATCATAATTTTAACTTTTTAAGGATTAGGATAAGAATTAAAGATATGTTATTTTTTAACTTTTAAAAATATAATGTTATTTTATGTATAAAAAGTAAAAAATTAATTAAAAATTAACTATGAAAATTATAGAATATATTTAAAAGATATAAGTCTGATTGTTAATTTTAAATTGAAATTATCTTTTTATTCCTATCTAAATCATCCTCCATTTTGTTAGAAGAATGAGAAGGGCTCTTGCTAACAAGAGAAAGTTAATATTAGTTTTCAACTATAACAATTATAACTCATGTTTTATAATTAACTTTTTATTTGTAAAAAAATTACTTTAATGATCTTTTATTTAGATTTCAAATTTTCATAAATAAGTTACGATTGTCATTTTTAATAAATTAATTTTATATATTTTTACTTTTATCCACAACTCTTAAAAATTTGGCTGTCATTTTTTTTAAAATTAAAATTCACAAAATATTTAATACATGATTAAATATTTGTGTAATATACTAGTTTTAAAAATATTAAACGTCAATAAAATATTTATAATTATTATAAAATGTAAGATAAATGAGTATTTAAAAAATTGACAATAGATAAGGTCAACACCCTGACCCTCCTGTATGCGTCGACGTGAGGGGAGAACATATGTAACAACGGCAATGTGGAATCATGATACGAAAGACGTGATTATATTTGTTTTACAAATAATCGATGATTATTGTTACAGTATGGATAATAAGGTTAACCCTTTATTAGTTATAAATAATAAAAAATTTAAAAAAAAAATTAAAACGTTAAAACTATAAATTTAGTTAAATATGAATTTAGATATGTTTAGTTGTCCAACAAATAGCTAACTAGTCTTTGCTTAAGTTGTCCCACATAGGTTTGTTGATCAGTTGTGTATCGTATTGCTTACTATGTTTTCTAATGAGTAAAAGTTTATTTTGTCACGGCTAAACATGTGTTGTTCATTATAATCTTAGATTTTCTTTGTATAATGTATCGGCATTCTAAGTTTTGCCAAGTAAGACTTAGCTGATAGAATTAAGATATAATGAAAAAGTTTAAAATAAAAAATAATATAAAGATCTCAAAAATCTTGACTTAATCAAGTGACCGACACCTTCACACTTGGTTAACCAAGATATTGAAAAACATTAAATACAAGATCCAAGTATTAATGATAAGATTTAAGCTTAAACCTAAAGTATAAAGTTCTATTATTAAATATAGAGTTAGAGATAGTATGCATAAAATAAAGTAAAAAACACTTTTTACTATTACTCAAAAAAACATGATGTCCTTTTTAAAAGTATCATGCTTTCTCTCTTACCAACCTTGTATTTTGATATGACATATACTCCAAAATCAAATATTCACTCTACAAATATGAAGCTAAAACTCTATTATAATAACATACAATTACAAGGAAAAAATAGTTTTTTAAATAAATATTTAAAGTGGAAAGATTACCCAAAATGACTTACGGATGAGATAGATAAGGCGTGTGTATGTCTTAGTCTACAAGGTCTTGAGTTCGATTCCCTGCAAATGCATTTTTTTTCTAACATTTGTTTCCTTCTAATTTTCAATACTAACCCTTTATCTTTTCTTACATTTCAATAATAACCTCAAATAATTTTTAAATTATAATTAAACACCCAAGTTTACTATGGTTTATAAAATAACCTTAGATAGTATGGTTTATCAAAAATAAAAATGTTTTTGTACTATTTATAAAATAACTGTACATGAATTTAATTTTATGTTACATATACATCATGATAAATTTTTGGTTTTTTTTCATACATATTTCCATAATAACCTCAAATAATTTGTAAATTATAATTAAACACCCAAATTTACTATGGTTTATAAAATAACCTTAGATAGTATGGTTTATCAAAAATAAAAATGTTTTTGTACTATTTATAAAATAACTTTACATGAATTTAATTTTACGTTACATATACATCATGATAAATTTTTGGTTTTTTTTCATACATATTCAATGAAAAAGCTAATTCTAGATCTTTGTATAGATTTAATACACCTATATAAGTTTACATAATATATTTTTTGTACTCGAGTGGATTGTAACTTTCTCTTAATAAAAAAAGAAAATCTTAAAAACTTGAACCATAAAATATAATCAGACATGAAAAGCTAAAATTCAAAAATTCATATGTGTAAATAGTACAATACGTATGAAAATAATTCAATACACCTTCTATAAAAAGTGCAAAACTAGATTACGTAACTATGTGATTAGTATATTAATAGATTTACATTAGAAAAATACTTTTATTAATTTGCTAGATATCTTAACTGAAAATTTAATATATATACATAACTCGCGGCGAAGCGTGAACCCTTTAACCTCATTGTTACCAATTTGCCCATCTTGATAGAAATTGTCTTGTAGATTTTTAGAGACTAGAGAGAGATAGCACTTCGTCAAATTTGTTCATGTGTGAATACTCTTAAACATTAGTTGTTTTTGGTTTAACATGTCTATGTGTTAGACGTGGATTAATTGTATTTTTATATAGTGTTAGAAAATTTTGTACCAAACATTTATAATTCTTGATTTTTAATAAAAATTATATAAAAAGTATCATATTATCTTATTATAGTAAAAAGCTTAAGTTGTTGTTTTTACCTAACGAGCGTTACACATCCGCGCTTTGCTGCGGATTTTTTGAGTTTAATTAAACAAAATAAATTTAACTTTACACATTTTGCTTAGGGATGTAAACGAGTCGGGCCGAACCGAGCCAGACACTAATCGAGCCGGGCTCGTTTAGGTTTTTTTAAACTCGAGCTCGAGCTCGGCTCGTTTAGAGCTTATGATGTTGAGCTCGTGCTCGGCTCGTTTTGAAGGGTTTTGAAGGGTATAAAAACATATCATAAACATGCACAACGGAATAAAAACTCCCTCCAGTGATCTCATCTAACTCGTACAGAAACTTAGAAGTAGAAGAGGATTAAAAAGTTATACCTTGATGAAAACCAAAAACTTTTCCTTTAAACCTCTAGACAGCTGCAGGTTATCCACCGTTACTGCACCACCTTGAACTGGCTGCTAGACCGCCTAAGGATTAAACCTCGGATAAAAAACGTGACCCGCGTGTGTGTGTTGCGTTGCGTTGCCGCCGGCCACCACTTGTGGTGGTTCGGTTTTCTCCTTGCGCCGCTGAGAAAGAGAAAGAGAAGAGAGAAGGGAGAGATTAGGGTTATCTTCTTTTTTTTAATTGACTTATGTGATTAATGAGGCTAAATAAGGTTTATATATAATAAACCTTATTAGGCTCAAGCCCGTTTAATTAAAGTCCAACTTTAATTAAACTATTAATCAATTACAAAAATTACCCCTTGACCTTTCAAATTAATTAATAACTATTAATTAATTGGTCCCGTTAATATTTAAACTTAATATTAACTTCTCCTCTTTAAATAATAAATAACTATTATTTTTTTCTCTTTCTCAATAATTAGTTAAACTATTAATTATTGTGATACACAAACAGGTAAAATCCAAAAGGTTCTAATTGGGTGTGTAGCAGTGTGATCCTTTAGTGTCACATAGTATTGGACACGATGATACATGTTATCTATTTCTGCACATAATCTAACAAACTCTCACTTATGCAAGATAAGTAACACTCCTTGTACATCGTTGGCCTAAGGAGGTCCCTATCCAGACGCTTAGGTTAACCAGACTATGAGATCTCTTATATCTAGAGACATAATCCATGCCTTGGATTATCTAGGCTTTTCCTTTTGCATCGCGATATTCCGTAATGTGAGTATTTGACATGGAGCAGGGATCTTATTAAATACTCAGATTTTCTCGACTCTGATTTCGACACTCTACAGTTATGGTTTACCGAATGAAAAAAAACTACCATTCTAACCGAGCGCGGCCACGCATTTTCAGTAGTCTTAATCGTCGAGAAACTCAGAAAATATCTCTCCTAAAAAGGAGGTGCAAATTCCATCTTGACTATTTGCAATTTGAGCACATGGCTTCCGCTGCACCTAGACATGCCCCTTATAATCACCCTGTTACGGCGTGACGTTAGAACACGCTAAAGTACAGAAGTTACCACGCCCCAAACCAAATATCTCAGGTCTAAGGACAACCTATCAAGTTTACTTATGTTAACGCTCCATGAAGTAAACTCGATGCGGATCACCCCAATATTTATCCCCTGATAAATATCTATGAATATTTAGTCACAACCTTGTGTTTTTATTCATACTCGAATAAATCATCAAATATCCATAATAGCGTTACCTCTCTAATGTAGCTCCCACTACATTAAGTAGCTACGGACATTTAGACAATTCATCACTTGACTTGTCATGGATAGGTTAAACATGCTAAAAATAGACAACTAGAAACAATTATGTAAAAACCTCCTATCTCAATCCCATGAAATGTAATTACACAATTAAAGAGTTTCAAGTTACATCTATAGTAATAATAAAAAACACGAACTAGCTGCTATGTTCTAAGTACTGCATTCCTATAGAACTTGCATGCCTCTCATGCTTAGCCCTAGCTAGCGGCTTCGTCAACGGGTCAGCAACGTTGTCGTCCGTCGGTATCTTTTGCAATCTAATATCATATCTTCCAATGATCTCTCGGATGAGGTGATATTTCCTGAGTACGTGCCTAGTCCGCTGATGATCTCGAGGCTCTTTAGCTTGCGCCACAGCCCCTGAGTTGTCACAGAATATATCGATCGGTCTAGAGATACTGGCAACAACTCTAAGACTCGAGATAAAATTCTTCAGCCAGATAGCTTCCTTTGCCGCATCACTTGCCACAATATACTCTGCCTCTGTAGTAGAATCTGCTATTGTATCTTGCTTCTGACTCTTCCAAGATATGGCTCCTCCGTTTAGGGTAAAGACAAATCCTGAATGTGACCTGAAGTCATCCCTGTCGGTCTGGAAACTAGCATCAGTGTAACCAGTTACACTGAGCTCATCCATCGAACCTCCATAAACTAGGAATGTGTCTTTCGTCCTTCTCGGGTACTTGAGAATATTCTTGACGGCTACCCAACGAGCTTCACTAGGATTTTGCTGATATCTACTCGTGACACTGATAGAATAGGCAACATCGGGTCTAGTACACAGCATCGCATACATGATTGAACCAACTGCCGAGGCATATGGTATCAATTTCATCTTGTCCTGATCTTGACTAGATACATGACACTGAGCCTTGCTCAAAATCGCGCTAGATTGCATAGGAATAAATCCTTTCTTGGATTCATCCATCTTGAATCTTTTCACGACTTTGTCAATATATGTACTTTGACTAAGTCCGATAAGACGCTTAGATCTATTCCTATAGATCCTTATACCCAGTATATAAGCAGCTTCTCCCAAGTCTTTCATCTAGAAACATTTACCTAACCAGGATTTTACTCCTTGTAATACTGATATATTGTTTCCTATTACTATGTCATCTACATACAAGACTAGGAAGGTTACCGCGCTCCCACTGAATTTAGTGTAAACACATGACTCGAACTCACTTTTGGTAAAACCAAACTCTTTGATACGCTCATCAAAGTGTAAGTTCCAGCTTCTAGATGCTTGCTTTAGTCTATAGATGGATTTAAGAAACTTGCATACTTTATTAGGGTTCTTTGGATCCGCAAAACCATCCGGTTGTATCATATATACATCCTCTGTCAGTTTCCCGTTAAGGAAAGCGGTTTTGACATCCATCTACCATATCTCATAATCAAAATATGCTGATATGGCCATAAGGATCCTAATAGTCTTAAACATTGCCACTGGGGAAAAAGTTTCATCATAGTCAACGCCATGAGTTTGCGTGAAACCTTTTGCCACTAGCCTTGCTTTAAAAGTATGCACCTTTCCATCCATGTTTGTCTTCTTCTTGAAGACCCATTTGCACCCAACAGCTTTATTGTGTTGAGGCAAATCTACTAACTCCTAAACTTGGTTTTCATACATGGATTGCATCTCTGCCTTCATGGCTTCTAGCCATTTCTCAGATTCTAAACCTGAGGCGGCGTCTTGGTAGGTAGTGGGTTCTAAAAGATCCCCTTCGTCTTGAGCAACTAGGAATCCCAGATACCTATCTGGCTCATTACGAGGCCTACTAGACCTGCGAAGGTCTTGTGTTTGCACCTCTTCCTCAACCACAGACTCGGGTTGGGATTCAACAATTCTTTGTTGAACCACAAGTTCAATTATCGGTGGTGGTGTAATCTCCTCCTCTTCAATTTCTTGAAGCTCTATTTCTTGTCTTGGAGTTTATGAGTTAAGAAATTTCTCCTCCAAGAACACCCCTTTACGAGCAACAAAAACTTTGTTCTCATCTGGGTTGTAGAAATAGTATCCCATGGTTTCCTTGGGATAACCTACGAAGATACATTTGTCTGATTTGGGATTGAGTTTATCCGTGAATGTTCGCTTAACATACACCTCACATCCCCAAACCTTGAGAAAAGACATTTTGGGCTTTTTCCCCGTCCATACCTCGAACGGTGTCTTTTCAACCGATTTTGTTGGAACCCGGTTCAGCATGAACGCCGCTGTCTCGAGTGCGTGTCCCCAAAACGACAATGGTAGTGAACTTCGACTCATCATTGATCGTACCATGTCGAGCAATGTACGATTCCTCCTTTCTGATACACCATTCATCTGAGGTGTATACGGAGGTGTGAGTTGTGAAACAATCCCACATTTTTTCAAATGATCGTCGAATTCCTGACTCAGATATTCGTCACCTCGATCCGACCGAAGCGACTTTATCTTCTTGTCCAGCTGATTTTGTACCTCATTCTGAAACTGTTTGAACTTGTCAAAACTTTCAGATTTGAGTCTCATGAGGTAGACATAACCGAACCTACTGAAGTCGTCAGTAAAGGTTATGAAATACCGGTATCCTCCTCTAGCTTCTGGAGTAAAGGGTCCACACACATATGTGTGTATAATCCCTAATAACTCGCTAGCCCTTTCATTCTCACTGTTGAAAGGCTGCTTTGTCATTTTACCAGACAAACAAGATTTGCAAATATCATATGACTCTAAGTCAAATGGTTCTAGAATTCCGTCATCTCGGAGCTTCTCTATGCGTTTCTCGTTTATATGTCCTAAACGACAATGCCATAGGTAAGTTTGATTCAAGTTACTCTTGGATCTCTTACTTACATGATAAATGTCATTGTTATCTAGATTTAGCGTATATAGACCATTTTATGGAGTAGCTTTAAAGAAGAAAATATCATTTTTAAAACATGAAATAACTTTTTCATCCAAAACATAAGCAAATCCAAAGTCTATAAGCAAATCAAACGAGATAACATTTTTAATAAGTCTAGGAACATAGTAACAAGGTTCTAGCTCTAAGACCATGCCCGAGGGCAAACTAAGACAATATGTTCCTACAGCTTCAACACCAACCATGGAGCCTTCGCCTACCCGCAGGTCCATATCTCTTTGTCTCAGCTTATTACTTCTCTTGAATCCCTGCAAATGATTGCATATGTGATGACCACATCCGGTATCCAATACCCATGATTCATAAGAAGTAATAAGACAATCTATCATAAAGATACCTGTATCATTGGGCGAACCAATGTCCAGCTGATCTATGTCGAGTGAGTGCTCGCATGAATCCTTGCTGCCACAGTCTGGGCAACAAATCTCTCCAAGTTCTTCCAGCCAGTCATCCTCCTGCATAGGGTCCACAACTGTTGACTCTAGCTGCTTTGGATTCAACTCATCGCTGATGCACATAAGGATTTCGTGCAACCCTACGACAGTCATCTCAAAATCACCGAGGACATACATTACTCTTTTCTGGTAATAGTCCGACAAGGAACCGAACAAGAGCATAACTAGCTCATGTGGTTTTGATCTTGACCCAAAATTCTTATAGCAATCTAAGAGCCTTCTCATATTAATGAGATGATCACTAATTGGCTGGCTTTCTTTCATTTTAGCTGAAAGAATTTCCTTCATTAATAGTATGCGACATATCCGTTCACTATACTTGAATTTCTACTCCAGTCCTTGAACAACCTCATAAGACGACTTCTCACGGAGATCATCCTTAAACTCGGATGATGCTGTGAGAATGAGAATCGACATAACGTCAGACTCGTCATCCAGATACTGATAGTAAGCATCATACTCACTATCCTGGGCATCTACTCCTGGTCGCTCTGGAGGTATGTCTCAATAATGTGAAGCTTTCCCTGTGCATCCAAAACATTTTTTAGATGCATCTTCCAAACAGCAAAGTTTGGACCTGAAAGCTTCTACTTGCTAGTGATGAGACTTAGAGATTCTCTTGGTGAATAAAACGGAATAACAGATATATATAAGACATCTGCAGAAAAAGAAAAAGAAAAAACCGATTCAGTATTGATTACATCTTCTAATAATTATTACCTTTTAAACAATAAATTATTAGACTAGGATCCATATTTCACATTTCCCGATGCAAGGTTTGGGCACTTCCCACCGGGACAATGCTATTTCTGGTAGGTAAAAACTATATCAATCGTATCCTACATGGACACGACTCCTAGATCCGCGGGACATCGGTTACAAGAACCGTGCATGTGTAGTCCCTCTAGTGCATTTTAGGCCGGGACTCCCGATTATCACCAAAATAGATCGCACCACCTAAGACAGTGTGAACTCTGGCCGGGACTCCCGATTATCGCAGAGTCTTTCACACCCTCCCCCGCAATGGTTTGAACCAGAATGCCCAAGGTTTGGTCACTTCCGACACCCGAGTACCGTTTAACAGGAAATGTGTACCATTAGATGGGTAACACACTGATCTAAGATTTTTCTAAAAAGGATTTCTAAGTTTTTGACGAGAAAAACTTTAATACCAGTTTTCTTTTTTAAAAAAACATCTGTTTAATAATTAACTATTATTAAAACCCTTGTTTTATTTCATCGTGAGAATCACAACCACACATATATAATATGTAAAGAAATAAAACAACCACAATCAACTATGTCTTAGCCTTTCCCTTAACTAATGTCGGTTTCGTGAGCCATACGAAAAACCCGACGGTCAAAACCTAAGTGGAAAAAAAAACGCAACACACATGGCATGACATTCTGAAGCTCCCACTGGCTCCAGCATCCAATCTTTCTCCTTGCTCCTTGCTCCTTGCTCCTTGCTCCATATATATATATATATATATATATATATATATATATATATATATATATATATATATATATATATATATATATATATATATATATATATATTCTAAAAACCTATTCTATTATATTGTCTAAAAACTAGAAAAAATAAAAGTACAAGATATACAAAGGCACGCAGACCCGCTATTCTAAAACTTTTACAAAAAAGAATAGGGATTGTAAGTGGCACGCAGGTCTCCCCACACCATAGAATAATAAAACCAGAACAAACACAAGTGCAGAACCGAGCCAGACACTAATCGAGCCGGGCTCGTTTAGGTTTTTTTAAACTCGAGCTCGAGCTCGGCTCGTTTAGAGCTTATGATGTTGAGCTCGTGCTCGGCTCGTTTAATATTTATGAAGCTCGGGCTCGGCTCGTTTTGAAGGGTTTTGAAGGGTATAAAAACATATCATAAACATGCACAACGGAATAAAAACTCCCTCCAGTGATCTCATCTAACTCGTACAGAAACTTAGAAGTAGAAGAGGATTAAAAAGTTATACCTTGATGAAAACCAAAAACTTTTCCTTTAAACCTCTAGACAGCTGCAGGTTATCCACCGCTACTGCACCACCTTGAACTGGCTGCTAGACCGCCTAAGGATTAAACCTCGGATAAAAAACGTGACCCGCGTGTGTGTGTTGCGTTGCCGCCGGCCACCACTTGTGGTGGTTCGGTTTTCTCCTTGCGCCGCCGAGAAAGAGAAAGAGAAGAGAGAAGGGAGAGATTAGGGTTATCTTTTTTTTTAATTGACTTATGTGATTAATGAGGCTAAATAAGGTTTATATATAATAAACCTTATTAGGCCCAAGCCCGTTTAATTAAAGCCCAGATTTAATTAAACTATTAATCAATTACAGAAATTACCCTTGACTTTTCTAATTAATTAATAACTATTAATTAATTGGTCCCGTTAATATTTAAACTAAATATTAACTTCTCCTCTTTAAATAATAAATAACTATTATTATTTTTCTTTTTCTCAATAATTAATTAAACTATTAATTATTATGATATACAAACAGGTAAAATCCAAAAGGTTCTAATTGGGTGTGTAGCAGTGTGATCCTTTAGTGTCACATAGTATTGGACACGATGATACATGTTATCTATCTCTGTACATAATCTAACACGTTTTAGGCTTGTTTAGGCTCGGGTATTATTTTGATTTTTTTAATTAAAATGACATATATATATATATTTTTAAAAATAAACATATAAAATATAAATTATATTATATATGGAGCTTGTTTAGGCTCGTTTAAGCTCGCGAGACCACTATTTGGAGCTTAAGCTCAGCTCATTTATTAAATGAATTTTAATATAGGCTCGAGCTTGAGCTCAAGCTCGTTAAGGCTCGGCTCGTTTCGAGCTTTTAACGATCCGAGCTCGAATAGCTTACGAGTAGCTCGGCTCATTTACATCCCTAATTTTGCTATTATGTTTTCAATTACACATCAATAATTAGACTCTCAAAACTTTAATGCATCTAGTTTAAAATTTTAATATATGCAATAGTAAAATATTTAAAAGTCGATATATAAAATATCATAATTTCTTTTACTTTATACAAAACTACAAAACTTTCTATCAAATTGGATATAATATTTGAAAGGTAAAAGAAAAATATAACGTTTTCTATTTTATATAAATAAAAAGAAAAAAGGAGTGAAAATAAATGATTAAATAAACAAGAAAGGAAGATAAGAGGGGAATACAAATTAGAAAAAAAATTAAAAAGTACATAAGGAAAAAAATCAAGATATTCAGAAAAGAAGATGATAATAAAAATGGAGAAAAAAAATATGAAACAGAGACAGAGAACGTAAATTAAAAGGGGAAATACGGAGTATAAATTGAGATTAAAAATTAAATTCTTAAAAAAGAGTGTGACATGAGTTGAACTTGCAATCTATGGGGAAGGAGATATAACCAACCACAAGGTGATAGCCAACTCAACTGCAACAGATTAGTTTTTCATATTTACAGACCTTTATTATAAATATTAAATAAATGCGCAGGTTATAAAAACCCTGCCATGAACAGTAATAGGCGCAGGTTAAAGCTGTGCCGATTGTATATATTAAAAATATAGGACAAACACCTAGGTCCCGTTTGTTTCACCGTAATGTAAAGAAATGTAAATGATTTTAATTTCATCCATGTTAATTATGGAATGACATTCTTTTACCTAGAAGAACATATATACTTAAAAGAACTTAATTCATTTTCAAATAATGTTACCAAACGTAATATACAACGAAATTTGATTTTAATTCCATTACAATCCTTACATTGCGGTGAAACAAACTGAACATTAGTTTTACTACAGGTGACTCATCTGTTATGATATAATTTAGTACATATTGTAATGCCACATACTAAACAACAACCATGAGTACTAGATTAAGGTACTCGCCTCAGGGTTGGATGTCGATCACAACCAGGCCACTAACTGATCAACCGATCCCAAACAATATCACAAATTACCTGCAACATAATCCTAACCTATTTAGATGGTACTTTCTACTTTAAGCAACTTAATTTAGAAACTATAAATGTCTAAAGTCTTTCACTATAATGAAGCCTTTTCTTCACTCCCTTGAAGGTCTTTACACCTTCACTCCCATGAAGCTTTTTCTTCATGCCTGTGAAGTAGGCATGCAAGTTTGTGTTCGACTAGAACACATTGACCTAAATCAACTCGACTTCTGACTCATCTACACTTCAATGCAACCTTATGTAGGCCATCGGGGACTCTAACAACAACAATGTTAACAAATCAAATCAACCGATAATAGCTTTAACCAAAATTTAGGTCGCTTGACCCATTAATAAACCCAAATAACCTAAATTTGCTATTCAACTATTTTAACCATCAAATGACCACCAATGGTTCATAATCTTAGCTACTAAAACTCATTCACAATAAGATGGGAAACGTACTTTGAAGTCAAATTTCGATTCCACAAGCCTCTAAGCTATTCACAATTAGAATCCAAGAAGCATATACACTTCCATCTTCAAGAATGAGTCAAACACATACAATAACGCTTGAGCACCAGTTCATCACAAAACCAAGTGAACAAGACTTAATTTTGAGTCAGACAAGTCAAATACAAGGTATTCAACACTACCATCTGCAAAAAGGAACACTATAGTTCACTTGTGACCTCCAACTTTCAAATAACACCTGCTCTTCTAAGTTTGAATGCTTATAATCTAAAATCACAAATAATTTACCCCCGACTTTAATCCAAACATGCTTATAAAACTTGTACTAAAAGTTAAAACACTGATAACATCAACACTTTTAGTTATATTTCTTTCTTGAAAATAACTTCATATCTCTAAACTTTTGGTGTTACATGATAACTTTGTTACCTTTAAGTCTTGACGATCGTTGGTTATTTTGATATACAATTAATTAATCACCAATTAGTCAATATTTATCACTCAAAAACTATATAATTAACTTCATTCGTAAAACCTGTTTATGAATGGGTCTAAATTGTGCCCTTTACGGTCGTGACGTACATAACAAGAAAAGTGGGGTTTTTGAACCTCTACTTACTCCCAAACAAACTTACTCTAGAGTCTAGCCTTATTATGAATACCAAATATACCATTAGCTCAATCAAGCGTCTTTATTAACTTAAAAGATATTATTAACTAAACATTTTAACACCACAAACAAAGTTGTAATTAAAGTATTAAATCATCAAATATTTTCATGTATCAAAGTACTAATCGTATAAAAAAGATTCGGATTACACATTCAAAATCACGAGAATCAAAAGATTATACATGTTCTCTAAAAGATATAAACAAAGTCTAGAGACCACTATCATGCTTCGAGTTCTTGTAGATTTTGCCTCTATTCAATCTTGTTACAACTGAGAGGAAGAAAATGATTACGGAATTGTATGTAAGCGTGGACTGCTCGAAGGATCGTGTGGACACTATCCGAAATCTGATTTTTTTACCCTATGCTTGGGTTACTCAAAATCCGATTACGAGGATAATCATTTAAGAAACAACTCTTATCAAGATTCTAATATGAGAACATGAACTATACCAAAATAGACAAGTCATTTTAAATACCGATTTTATCCCACATGACCCCGCAAGAGGGCTGCGGCCCCTTCACCCCCGCGGCCCCGCCATTGGGTCAAACGGAGATCAAACTTATTTTGTGCAGTCGGCACCTCCTAATACGTCTAAATCAAGATATGACCTTATGACAAGAAAATTACCAACAAATATCCTAGCCCTTCCGGATGCCAACGGTGTTAAAAAAACTGATTTTTACTAAAATAAGCATAAACTACGGCTATTGGTCTCGGAAAATAGATAATTGGCCGCGTACTTACAGGACGCGAAATTGTGTGACACAAGTTATAAGCACTCGGATTTGGTCTAGTAAAAAAAAGCTTCGGATCAAAAACAACCTGTATTATCTTTAACCCAAATAATTATGATACTCATCGTTAAAGATTCAAGTATATAGACTCATGTATTGTAATCCGTTGCGTACAAATTCTATTTTGTTCAGGTATACATTAAACCCCTATATATATTCAAGTATACATTGAGTATTTCTATTCACCCAATGTTTAAGACTAGTGTTCAATAATTATCCATGCTTGTTACATATTTTGCCTTATTGCCTAAAACGAGTACCGAGTATAAATCTCTCGGTAAACGTGTCAACAAAAAGTTTGTTGGTTGTTTATTAACACAATTAAATTTTAAAACGTGAATTAAAAATTAAAAGATAAAAAGTTTAGGCAAAGTAGCATGGTCTCATTGCTAATTTGCTATATCTATTAGACTACATGCATCATGTCGTAGGATGGAACGTTAGCCACCTTCAGACTGAGTAAGGGCCATCCCCCATTCGCTAACTTTTAGAGTGAGGGTCTTCATGAGTTTAAACTCACGTTCAGCGTGAGTCTTCCCCTCTCTCAAGATTTATTATTATTATTTTTAAAATAGGAATGGTTAAGGGGGTGAATGTGAGGTTAGTGAGATGAAGGAGGATGGTAGGGAAAAATAATGTGAAGATGATGTGGCAATAGGAAGTTGTGAGATGGATGTACATAGTCTTATATATTTTGTATTAAAAATTTTTGAACGCATAAAAATACCTAAAATCATCAAAAGAAGTCGTGAGATTGACTAGTTGATAAACTTTACGATTAAAATGAAAAGAAAAATATACAATCTGGTCAAATTGATTTGTACTGATAAATCAACCGGCAAAGTTCGGTTCAAATTAATACCGAATAACTTACGCATAATTCAGTCTTTGATATCTAACATTGATATATTTCAGACTTTAACATGTTTTGATTCGTAACATGTTTACTCCAATTGTACACCGTGCATAGGCCCGATTATAGAAAAATGAAATGGAAGTTAACTATAATGGACAAAGAAGATATGTTGTTTGTCGCATTTAAATTAAGTATTATTATACTCACATATATCTTTAACCTTTAATATTAACATAATAAAATTATTTTTTATTAAAAAATACTTAAATATGATAACACTTAAGATATAGGGTGTTACTATCGGACCCTCCTCCTCTCACATACAATATACATCAATTCTATCAATTATAAACTAGTGCTATACTCGTCCGTTGGCCGGGTCAGTTTTGCTAATACATATATATGCATGTCTATGTGTGTTAGTTTTGCTAATACATATATATATATGTACGTGTGTAAAATTTTCGTACCTATTTTACAAATTTAAAAGATGAGTAAAAAGGTCATTAAGCTGAGCTATACCCGTTCGTAAAATAGAAATATTTAAAGTTTACATATCACATAATGGTGCATAAAGAACATAAAATCCATAAGTTCTTTATCCAAATACATAAAATTGTACACCAGTGTTATATACCCGTTCGTCGTCTGGGACAGTTTTTCTAATGTATATATACTTGTGTCTATATCAATGATCAAAGTCGTTATAAATCTACAGTATTAAGTACATGTTTTATACATAATTTTAAATCCGATACATATATAGAAAAAACCTCTATAATTAATCATTTTTAACACTTAGATATTCAATATATAATTTAGTAGATATTACGTATAGTAATTATACAATGTATATACATGATTAATATTTATAAAATATATATAAAGAGATTTCTATAATTAAAATTTATATTTTTGTTATAAGTTATACAATGTCTACAAGCTTGCATAATTATCATTATATAAAATTAACTAAAAGGGAAATTAGTTACTGGGCTAGTACGGGCCTAGAAAAATCAAAACGCATTTAGGCCCTTTTTCCAATTTGAGAAAAGAGTCTAGACAGATTATGAGAGCTGCAAGTTGATATTTCTTATATCTTATAATCTTATAATGTATCATCGTAACAATATATTCGAGATAAGAGTTGGAGGGCGTCAAATATTTTTTATAGAGTTCAAATGGAGGACTTTTTTATGGATTAAATCCAAATTCATAAATGGTAATCTAGAATGGAATACGTGGTGTTTGGACCGAAGATCGATTTTAAAAAGAAGTAAATAGAGGTTTAAATTGTTTGTGTTTGAGTGTGGTGTCAATTTTATATTTCATATTCTATGTCTTGCAGAATAGGTGTATAGATGTAAGTTCGAATAGTATAGTGAAATTTGGGTCTCCTGTTTTTTTATCGTTGTAATATGGTATTTGAGTAGTAATAAAAACTAAATATTCAACAATTACCTATCTGTTGCTCTCGATGGATAAAACAATTATAATATTCTATTTTTTTAAAGTCATATTACGATAAAATTTATATCAAAATGCATATAAAAATTAAATGATTACAAATATAATAATTATTTTTTCTCTAAATAAAATATATCACAAGTTATTAAATATAATTTACAAACAACCTATAATTAATTACATTAATATACAATTTTCATAAAACCCCTCCCATATTACATACAACCTCCTCACAATTTACATCTGAACCATCTAGTTATATTGAATTTAAATGTAATGTAACTTTTTTTCCCATTATCTACCAATCAATGCAATTCACGCAATTGATGTACACAAAAACTAAGAATATACTAATTATTAAAAATATGTCATAATAAGATAAAATTTATACCAAAATGTAGATAAAAATAAGACGGTCGCAAATATATAATTATTTTTTCTATAAACAAAATATATCACAAGTTATTAAACATAATTTCTAAACAACTTATAATTAATTATATTAGAATACAATTTTCATAAAATCCCCTCAAATGTTTCATTAAATACTCTCAGAGTTTTTATTCAACACCCTCCTAATTCAAATTGAATTTGACGTCACAATCCATCCCACATCCACCACATGTTTCATTATTTTGCCATGTCACATTTACATGTCATCATTGACATGATATTTATTGTGACATATCAGATTTTCTCTCTGCTCTATGCACAATATATATTAAATTTTAATACATATCACACACTCACATATATCTTGCCAAAAAGGATATAAAAAGAACTATATAGAATTACCCAAGATATATAGCAGTAACAACTCAAATCTTGTTTCAAAGTAATATGGTCAAAATGATACTAATATATTAAAATGAAAAAAAGGATTTGAAAAGGTTATAGTTGGTAGTACCACGTCTACATAATTGGGGAGCAGTCAAGGATTTCTATCCTAAAATCCACCCAATTCTCTGTCACCCGGTGGAACAATTTCTCTCACACACACCCGGTACGACGGACGGAGCCTATCAGATAACGGCAGACACGGCGGCGCCACCATGGAAAAGCTTATCTACAGCCCCAACCACCATCTACACCTAAAGTCACGTCCATTTCTTCCCCAACTCGCCCGGTTCCAACCCGCTAAACCCTTCAATCTCTCCCACTATACCCTCCGGGTCAACTCAATCTCTTGCAGGCACCAACAGGATCCATCATTTGATTCTTCGTCGCCGGTTATCAAAACTTCAGGAACAGATTTAACTGTTGTTTCTGAAAACAAGGATTCTGTTTTACCAAAACCCAATTTTCTCCAGCAATTCTCGCAGGCATTCTCTCATCAACAAAAGGTAATGATTAATTTCGAACGCGAATTTTCAGATTAAGATGATGATTTTAGACTTGAATAGTTGTTAACTGGATTCAGATATGCTTATATGTTGAATTATATATTTAGGGCTTTACATCTGGTTTTTTCTTTTTTAATGTCTGAATGTTATTCGCAGTCTATATTCAATTCCTGATTCTCGTAAAAAATGATTTTAGGGGTTTTTGATTCTTCTTAATTGGAATAGCATCTGGAATTTACTTTTGTTTTATAATGTTAATCTAAATCTTATCTCGACTTGGAATTTGTAAGTATGCAAGGTATCTATAGTTATTTGGCTTACTATTTATAGCTTCAAATATCAATAAGACTAGATTTTCTTTTTTGTAGAATTCAAAATTGGTTACTAGGTTCAACCATGGCAACTACTAAAAGTCCAGAAGTTAAGGGGTGTTTGGATGTGCATTTATTGAAGAGCTTATTAATTTTTATTCGTTGCTACTAAATCTTTCTAAGTCATATCTCTTGATTTTTACATCCGTCTTAATGTAGAGAGTAGGAGGATGAATATAAAGAAGTAGCAGAAGGATATATAATATATCAAATAAAATAATTTTGGCATGTGAAACTGTGAAAGAGTTACCTGGGGAGAAGGAAAAAGTTATAGCTCGTATGATATGGGGGAAAATACTTTAAAACACATAATACATTATTAATTAATTGAAAGTTGTAAGGTGTGTAAGAAATTTTAGGACTATATATTAAGTTTATTTAGAAAATACTTCAAAACATAAAAGACACTAATCTCTCCATGAATGAGAAGTGTCCCTGTTTGATATTGGAGCGAGAATTGAATATTTAGGCTAACAGGAAAGGAACAAGTGTCACGGAAGCTACTTGTTTATTTTGAATCATAAGATAAGATAAGATTTGATAATTTGTCCCTGATAATCAGTAATTGTAATTATAATCAGTTGGACTAAAGACTTTAAATCGCACGTTAAAAACACACCCAAACACCTCTTACGTACAACTTTAAGATTTCTGATGTCAAAAGTGGACTCCTATCATGGGTTAGTTAAAGGAAAGATAAGGTTACCTTTATGAGTGTCAAATGAGTGATGTCTTTTATCCTTAAAATTCATGTGAACCACATTGGTTGTAGTTTAACAAAGAAATATCACATTAGACCCTAGCAACAGTGAAGCCAAAAGGTTAACAACTAATTATTTTTGAGAAATAGAATGCTTAAAATTTTGAAATGAAAACCGAAAAGTAGTCTGTTATTCTGGGACATAGAAGCATACAAGTATATAACTATTTATTTTCCTTTTTTTTTCGGTTGAGGAGAGGATGGGTATGCGCTGTGCTAAATAATCGATATACGAGAGTGTATCAAATTATTACTAGCAAAAGAGTTACAACTAGAAGATAAATAATTAAGATTGAAAGCATGATAAGTGTAGGAAGTTGAAATTATCTTGTTTTAACTTTTAACATGTAGATTCCCTAATCATTGTTAATTTAAAGCGAGCTGTAGGATTCGTGGGATGCTTGCGTTTTAGTATTCTTTCCCCTCCTCATTTGAATTTAGTTTAATGTAAAATTTCTATGAGAATTGGTTTCTGAAGTTGATATGCTTGTATAAAAAAACTGTAAATACATTAAAAATTTATAATTTAGTTTTAGGTCATAGACGTGCAAGTGCATGAATTCCAGCCATTCTTGAAATGTATGAATTTTAAGATATTTTCTGTATAGTCGGATATCTTAGAAAATATTAAAATAGAAATACATGAGTTTGAAGAACTAAATTTCTATAGGACCAAGTTTGGACTGAAACCGTGATTTTTAGCTGGTTTTGCTCAAATTGCCTCGTCAAGGACCAATTATTGAGTCCAAGCTGAGTACTCGGACAATTAGGCAGAGTTTTACAACACTGGAAAATATTAATACTTGAGCTTGAGAACTAAGTATCTTTAGGACAAGTGTTTTTATCAGTTGGGTTAGTTTTTTATCCCTATTTTAGAGCATACATGTTTTTGTTTCTAAGTTTTTTTCCTTTGTAGCAGTCGCATATAAAAGTGACAAACACGTAGTCATATTGGCTATGGAGATGAATCTCTTATAAGCTCAGGCCCGTTCATTCAAAGGAATGAGTTGGAGAATGTGTTATTTAATGATTTCTTTCAAGTTAATCTTCAAGTAAGTTACAAAAAGCAGAATTTCTATTTTCTATTTTTTCCATTTTTTACTTCTTTTCTTTTTATTGGCTCATTCTCAATTTATAGTGCATTAGTACTTGATTAACAACAAAAAAGAAGATTCTGCAAAAATCTGAATTCTGAAGGTTTGACTTGGCAAATACTATTAGTAAAGCGTTTTTTTTAAAGCAGACATTAGTAAAACGTTTTACTGAATTAAATCTATAATAACCATTAGTAACAGCCGGATAAGTAGATCTTGTGAACCAAAACGTATCACATTGTCTTTACTCTTTATGTACGCCAAACTTTGCAAAAGGAAAATGCTGGAAACAAAAATGGGAAATCTTGTCATGTTAACGGGATGGAGGCCGTAGAAATCATGTTCACGGAGCCTTTTTAGGTCCTTTTTTTTAATAATATAATGTTTCATGCGTCAGTAAACTGTTACAAATTAATTATTCGTTTAGAATCATCTATACCTAAACACATGCCTGCAAAATCTCATGTCAAGTATGTTTCCTTTATGTAGCGAGTTTCATGCAATGTAGCCGGTAATTATTTAGGTCAAGGACTTTTTTAGCTTTGATCATATTTTAAAATTGTTGACAATGATCAATGATGCCGGAGGGGTAGGGTAATATGGGCCTTTATCTTAAAAGTTAAGCAGATTTAATTCACATGTAAGTTTTATGAAATTTTATTGCTAAAGATCTAGTGTAAGCATACATGCTATGCTCGAAATAACATATGAAAGTATTGATAAACTACTTTATCAAGGTATTATTTTTGTAAAATTACGGACTTAGAAATGTGTATTATGTAATAATATATTTTGCTGTAATATAATGAATGCATCAAGTATAGGTAAAAACAAACAATAAAGTTTTTGCAACCCAACCCGAACCACCCATCTTTCCACCTTTAATTAATACACTTCTTGTTACATTTGCAAGTACAAGAACTCGTTTAAACCATATAAAGTGTAAATGAAACAATCCTAAAGAGGCGGTCATATTCTTAAGTCATAACTCAACTATACAAGGGATTTTTCATTACTGGACCACCTTAGAGGAATTACATGGTTGGTTTAATCTCTATTTATTCGGCTTAATATCAACTTTTGCTGTTTATATGTCTGTAATTCACCAATCAGTTTTGTATTATATCAAGTATTGTGCCTTTTGTGTTAATTCTAGATTTGTGCTAGAAATTTTAAGTCCGCAAGGTCGGAATCATCTATCTCATCTTTGGTGTAAGCGACATGTTTGTTTCCTGAACTCATTGCCCTTTCCATAAATTTAAGCTTCTACTTGTTGTGCCATGTATAATTATGGAGCCCATTTAAGTTTTTGATCTATAACCTTTTGTACTGTTGTTGTTTTTCGACTATAGTGTAAGTTCTTTGCATTGTGCAAAGTGTTTAGAGGTGGTGGGTTGGGTTATAGGTTCAAAATGGGTTGTGTTAAGGGACATCTACTTGACATTATTCTTTCTAGCAAACTTTTTTTATTTGCCTTTTGAGATATATCACTAACCCAAATCAATTCCTTCATAAATAAACAGGTTGAAAAAGCACATATCTCTAATACAAATCCTTATTTCACTACTTGTAATTGTAATGTTAAATCATTATGGTTCGGTTTTTTATTTTAGGCAGTCGCTGCTGGAACAGTAATTCTACTTTCAGCTCTCCTTGTCTTCGTGCTCCAACCAGTTTTCGTCTCACCAGCATTTGCCTCATTTCAAGCCGCCACCAAAGCACGCCCAGGCTCACTTGTTCGAAGCGAGTTACTAAGCAGTGCATGGACCGGTTTCTTCGCAGGTTGCTTGCACACATTGTCTGGACCTGACCACCTAGCCGCCTTAGCCCCGCTCTCAATCGGGCGTTCCCGAGTCGAGAGTGCACTCGTGGGTGCCCTCTGGGGGTGCGGGCATGATGCTGGGCAGGTAATTTTCGGTTTACTTTTCTTACTCCTAAAAGACCGGCTCCATATTGAGGTTATCAGAACATGGGGAACACGAGTTGTCGGTTTTACCCTTCTTGTAATTGGTGCAATGGGAATCCGTGAAGCCTCAGAAGTCCCAACTCCTTGTGTTGCCTTAGAGAACGGGGAGTGTGATGTCAGCGTCTACGAGGCCTCGTTAGCGGACCCCACCGCAGGCAAGAAGAAAAAAATCGGATTTGCAACTTTTGCAACGGGTATAATCCACGGGTTGCAACCGGATGCACTTATGATGGTTTTACCAGCACTAGCACTCCCGTCTCGTGTAGCAGGTGCAGCGTTTTTGGGAATGTTTTTGGTGGGGACCGTTATCGCGATGGGGAGCTACACAGTGTTTATCGGGTCGTGTAGCCAGGCGTTGAAAGATCGGATTCCAAGAATCACGGAGAAGCTCACTTGGATCTCGTCGATGGTGGCGATAGGACTAGGGCTGGGGATTATAATTAGTCAGTTTTTTGGGTTTAGTTTGTACTGATTTTGAAAATTACTTTTATTGAGTTTAGTCGGGAGTTAATGTTGTATACACCCATAATCAGTAAGCAGAAAGATGGATGTTGGGAGTGTATTATTGATTTGATATATTGCGGTAGTATCTGGTGCATTAATGTTTGTACTTTGTTGGTATTTGATTGTACATCCTGCAGTAACTATAGTACTGCGTGTATGGGCGGTGTTTTCTGTCTTTGTGCGGTGTATTGGATCAACTACTGATTATGGTCCACAGTCTCACAATCTTGTATTCAAACTTGTTGAATCTTGTTGGGTGGGTAAGCCGTAAGCCCTAAAGATTGTATTGTGGCCGGCGCAAATGTTAGAAGTTGACAGCTAAGGCCGAAGGGACTGGACCGCACCAACAGAGCAAACCGAAATCAAAGTTCAAACAAAAGACAAAATGAGAAACAAACCGAACCATAAACAAGCCGAGTTGAGTTTTAGCTTGGCTTGCTTTGGACTAAGCTTGAGTTTAGCTCGATAGCTTTGAGTCTGTAAACTTGGATTTGATTCGAAGAGGATTCTTGATTGGCTTATTGGCTTGACCTTGAATATTTATTTAGGACTTCATTAATATAGAAACTTATTCAAAATGAAGGAAATGTACATTAAATAACAAAAATATTTATATAACTATATATAAATGGAGATGCTGCTGCTAGAACCAAGGTGCGTAGCCCCAAACCAAAAGCCCTATTCTACCACGTCTGCTCTAATTTATAATTAACTTGACTATAAGTCAAAACAATTGTTAATAAGTATAAATTTAATAAAATTTAAACGTCATAACAGTTGTAAATTCAATTTTATATATAGTTAAATATGTATTTATGTATTATATATAGTTTAAACATGTCGGTAAGAGCTCGTGTTAAGACCTTATATGTTCGAGTTCGGTTCAAATCTTTCATGCTCATTTTAATGCTTTAGTTCAAACTCAAATTCGATTAAAGTTTTATTCGAATATGTTTGAGACTGAATTGAACTAAGACTGAGTAGCTCGATCAAAAGCTTGACTTATTTGCATTCATGTCTTAGCTGGACATGAAATTGAATACAAGCTAGACTGATATTAGATTCAAACTAGTTTTTTTATATTAAACCAAAGTGTGTAGAACCAATCTCAATGTAGTTGGTTTTGGTCTGGTTAACACTAAACTAAAATGAATTGAAAAATGAGTCGAGACAAACGAACTTAATAGAGTTAACTCCTTAAATTACTTTGAATTGAACCACCATCATTTCATAGAGTTATATTGCTCCATATTTGCATGAAATTACAATAGATGAATAGTCATTTGGCGAAAAATCATTTATTTGATCTTATTTGGAAAGGGAGTGTGTGCGGGTTGTTTGTTTCAAGAATATGTAGGATCCTCATTTCATAGAGTTATTTTGCTCCATATTTGCATGAAATTACAATAGATGAATAGTCATTTGGCGAAAAATCATTTATTTGATCTTTTTTGGAAAGGGAGTGTGTGCGGGTTGTTTGTTTCAAGAATATGTAGGATCCAACCAAATGACTTGCACCCTTCTTGATGGTTCCGCGTACTGTTTCTCAAACCATTCGGGAGTGACCTTATCTTTAGCAGCCCCCCTTGTATATTTTGACTGTGATTCTTTCCAAGGTGTACTCCAATTGTCATTTAGCTAATAAACCAGTAGATATTGAGGTTCCACAAGCGGTACCTGGTTCATGGTTTCTCTTGGCTATATGGTTCATCCGGAGGAGAGATCGAACTTCAAGAAATAGTGAATGGTCTTATCAATACACAAATATATAACTCCCCAAGAATTTGGTTACGGTGTTCTTACTTAAAAGAGACCGAACATAAACCTGATTTCTTTAAAACCGAATCAAATTTTAATGTAGTAGTTTCTGGTTTGTTTCTAAATAGAGCACTAGCTATCAAACACATTACACATGTATAGTTGCTTTTTTTTTAAACGATTCGGTCAGACTTAATATAGTGGGCCTGCTCTATTTCTGGTTAAAACTCAATACAATATAGAAGTGGTTTTCTAAAAGCCAATGCAGGGAAAATTTAAGTAACAGATGGGGTGGTGGGGGACTTACCTAAAATTTGAATTTTAATTATGCATTTGTAATTTGTAAATTGTTGGAAACTTTAAATGTTGGTGTCTGTCTTAGTTAGATATCAATTAGTCATTGTTCAAGATTTATTAAAAGAGAAAATAAATAAATATAGCTCATTTGCAAATGATCCAAAGCAGCAACAAGCAATGGAAGAAGATGTAATTGTATAAAATGAGCATTGAAAGTTCAATATATATGAAAGTTGATTTAAATGCATTGCATGTAGGTCTAGTGGAACAACCGGCTATAAGATTTTATCATGTAAATCAAATAAAAAGAACATGCTTGCAAAAGGGCTTTGCTAGTCTTATTACAATCATTCTTTTTCATTATCTGGTTTTGGATGTAAAGTTTAAACGAAATACACCTCCTGCTCAGCGCGGTGGGCCATATAGAGACCACCGGGCACGCTACCCTTGGTGCCGCTCGGTTACTTCTCTCATTTGAACTATTGTATACTTTTTTAATTGTATATGTATAAAATTGTCAGTGGCTTGTGATACGAACTCATCACATACAATGTCTGTATCACGCCATAAGCATGAATGTATAACTTATTCCTTAAAACCGCTTGTAGGAGAGAGAATACATAAACTTACAAACCACTAACCTAATTTTTCCTATTGATATGAAATCATAAATAGAAAGATGGATGAAGAAAAAAAGATATCGATATAGAGGTGTAATAGAGATTCATTTAATCATTTTAGATTTAGTTTTTATAAAAATAACAAACTGCCGAGCCAATATGATATGGTCAATTATGGTTTGTTCGTTCATAGTCAGACTAAACCAAACATAAAAATAGTTTTTTAAACGCAAACCAAACCTTATCGTCGGTTCTCGCATCTTCAATTCCCACATTATCTTTTCTTTGCAGGGAACTGCAACAAATATGTTGAAAAGTACTGAAATCACTATTTATTAATATATATTTTGATTTAACATTTCCTATACATATATTTTTAGTCAAATATGGAATATATATATTTTCCGTACTCTAATGTCGGCTTCATTCTTTCCGATGTGCTGTGTAGCATTTTGTTTGGTTATTATTAATGCCTTAATGGGTATGTGACTAAAAATCTAGTTTTGTTAAATATTTAATTGCTAGCTATATTTATTAAAAATATGTTTTAATAATAATCATAACAAGCAGGATAAATATAAAAGTTGTTTGGAATTGTCTGTTATAAAACCGTGTTTTAAGAACAGCTTAGAACTTTAAGATTATGACTTTTTTTCTAAATTTCCTTTATTGCGTTTATTATCTCGAAAAAATGTCATCTGTTATTGACTTATTGTTATTTAATCTGTTATTGACTTATTGTTATTTAGTTTGTTGGTGAGTCAAACATTATTTTCTGACTTTTAAATTTCACAATGACAATAACTAAGAATTTTCTCTCAAACCTCAATCGAAACACCTTTATTAACAAAAACATTAATATATAATTAAATATATATGTACGTTAATTTAAAAGTTAAACTTTGTAAATAATTAAATGTGAAATGTTTAATATAGTCCAAAGTTTTTGTGTGACCACCACCTCCGGCCGCCGCAATTACAAGTGATTGAAGCACAATCACATGTGATTACCGCCAACCACCACCACCGACCATCACCTCCGGCCACCACCACAGCCGCCGACCACCACCTCCGGCCGCCGCAATCACATGTGATTGCACACCACCAACCACCACCACCGACCATCACCTCCGGCGACACAATCACATGTGATTGAAGCCACAATCACATGTGATTGCACACCGCCAACCACCACCACCACCGACCATCACCTCCGGTCACCACCACAGCCGCCGACCACCACCTCCGGACGCCGCAATCACATGTGATTGAAGCCACAATCACATGTGATTGCACACCGCCAACCACCACCACAGACCATCACCTCCGGGCACCTCTTCCGGCGACACAATTACATGTGATTGAAGCCACAATCACATGTGATTGCACACTGTCGGACACCACCACCGCCGCCGCCGACCAGATCTTTTTTTGAAGCATCAAATGACGAATTTGAGACCAGATATAAACTTCTATCATCAAACCGAGTTGAACCACCACCATCCCCACCCTGAACAACTCAGGCAGCCGGCGAATTTGGCCTCGTCGGCGCCGGATCTGAGAAATAAAACTCCGGATCTTTTTTTGAAGCATCCAATGACGAATCTGAGACCAGATCTGAACTCCTCTCATCAAACCGAGTTGAACCATGTGCGCCACCACCATTAACTCCGGCCGTGGTGGTCGGATTTTGCACCGGCGGCCATGGTGGTCGGAGTTTGCTCGATTTCTCGTTAATGGAGGATCGTGAGGACGATCAGGCTCCATAGTCTTGTAGGGGAGTTAAAACCGATCATCCTCACCAAAAATCTCGATGATCCGACGGTGGGTTAGCCGAAAAACGTTTTGTTAATTGTGTGGCTGAGATTTGTCTCTCATGACTACATAAAAAAGATGGACTATATTGAATACAACTTATAATTAAATACATAAAAATTAAATTCAAGATGATGAAAGATTTGGTTAGCTATCTGCTTGTATTCCGTATTATATCAAGATGTCTACAAGTAATTTTCTTATTAAAAAAGAAATAAATATTGTAGGAAATTTATTTAATAAAATACAAATTCTTCAAAAGCAAATCGAAATACTAAAAAATAAATAAATAAATAACAGTAATAATTTCCGCCACGCAAAGTGCTGGACAGTTAATTCCTCGTAAAACTGGGAAAAAAGCATCCATAATATAAAAGCAAAAGATACCATTTCCCTCTGTAAAATCTAATTATTTTATTTTATTTTTATCATTTAATTAATTTATTTTTAGTCCTTTCTTCCTTAAAAACCACAAATTAAAATTCATAAAATATCTAGAAATCAATTACCATGTATAAC
This sequence comes from Pulicaria dysenterica, assembly GCA_947179395.2. NCBI lineage: Eukaryota > Viridiplantae > Streptophyta > Magnoliopsida > Asterales > Asteraceae > Pulicaria > Pulicaria dysenterica. Next base: position 88,938,900 of record OX359288.1, read on the forward strand.
TTTTAGGCACTGCATCTCCTTGATAACCAATATTTTTTATAAATTTTTTTTTACGGAGTATTCAAGTCATGCTGTGATATCAGTATTCTAACTGTTTTTGTCATCGTTTTTAATACTTTCTTTGACCATTGAAGATACTTATCAAAAAGCAATTATGATCGATCCTCTGTGAGTTTCAAATCAATTTACAAGGTAACAAACAAAAATTCCTAAAAATAAACAAGATTCAGTATTCCTTTTTGTTTTTGCATCTCATATATCAAATAAAAAAATAAAAAATAATTTTCTTATAGTAATTTATAAACTGAAATCAGAAAAAGAAAGTTGTATGGTAGCTTTCTTTGCCATTTTGCAGACAGGACATGATTGTAGAAAAACATCACATGATTTACATGAACACAAATGTCTACAAGGAAGCATCACCACACATGAATCTTGATCAAAACAGTTTTTGCATATCATTTGCTGCTTCTTCTTCTTAATCATATTTTCATCATTTTCATTGCAGCAAGATCCTTCATCTTCAACATCTTTTTTCCAATTCTCACTTAATTCTTCAATTGTGTTGTTTAAATTCATCACCATTGCCTCCGTTTCATTTGCTGCTCTTTGCCATTTTTGCCGCTCCATATCGGTTCTTCTCAAGAACTCTTCTAGCTCAATTCTTCTGTTTGTTGCCCGTTTGATCTCTTCGTCTTTTTGTTTCAATAATAGTTCGGATTTTGATTCACAGTTCTTCAAGATTGTTAAAAACTGTTGCTTTCTGTGTGCTTGTAACGCTAATCTCAATCTTTCATTCTGTAAATGCCCAAAAAAATTGATCAAAAACAGAAAAAAGCTACAACAAATCCGGGGTTTGATTTATAATATCACACAATAAATCATATATATGTATATATATGCATTGTCATAACAAATCTTTTCTGGGAATTTACTATTTTAATATCTTGAATAAAAAGTCATTCTTTTCAGCGTATATATGTGCATGCATACCCTGAAATTTATGCTATTTAATTTGCACAGCAAGACATTTATTATGAAAGTAAATACCACGAACAAAAAAATCTTGAAAATTTGTTGTTGGTTAAATTAAAGAGAAAACGAAGATTCTAACCTGTAAATTGATGAACCCTTCAAGTTCTTGATTTTGTTTTTGGATATGAGCTGCTACAAATGGAGAATTCATTAACATCGGTTTATTAAACCCGTTATTGATCAAACTGGAATCTTGATTTTTGGGAGATGATAATTGTGTCTGCTGATATTGCTGATGCTGTTGTTCAAGATTAAACAGATAGAAATCATCGAGACCAAAATTACCGTTTCCGATCAAATCTTGCGAAGTGCCACCACAAATATCATCACCCATGAACGGGAAAGCAACATTCTCCGGATACAAACCGGCTTGAATCGCCATCGGAAAACCGACTTGGATTCAGTTGAAATATATGAAATGGTTGTGTTTGAAAAGAGAAAGAGAGATTCGTTTTCTTTTGTAATGTGATGTGTTTTTGGTTTTGTTTAGGGTGGCCTCTAGTTATCACCTAAAAGAAAAAAAAAAACAAAGGGAGGTAGGGGTGGTGGGGTTGATGTACGTGTGTATATATAATATATATATAGTCGTGTTTTAAAAATTGAATGGCATCTTATTCGCTCAAGTCAATATTTATTACTAGGGGTATTTGTTTTAACTTTTTTTATTGATTTTTTTAGGTTATTAATTTATTTTTTAGGTTTAGTTTTAGTTTTAGTAGAAATAATCTATGGTGATAAGTAGGGATGTAAACGAGCCGAGCCGAGTCGAGTCGAGCCAGATCCTTATTGAGCCGAGCTCGTTTAGGCTTTTTTAAGCTAGCTCGAGCTCGGCTCATTTAGAGGTTATGATGTTGAGCTCGAGCTCGGCTCGTTTAATATTTGTGAAGTTCGGGCTCGGCTCGTTTAGACTCGTTTAAGCTAGTCTCGTTTAGGCTCGCGTATAATTTTGATATATTTTCTAAAATCATATATATTTCTTTCTTTTTCCAACATTTTCATGTAACATGTCTTTTTAGTCATTTTACAATAATAAGTTAAAACTAAATACTTTTCTAAAATTAACTTAATTAGTTTACGAACAAACTCAAAATTAAAAAATCTAATAAGATTAAGCTCAAATAAATAAGCATACCCAAACACCCCTTATATAGTTTTTATTAAAGATGTTATCTTTTTCTATTTTTTTTATTTACATTAACTCTTTTACTAATTTTAGAAAATCAAATAATAAAAAAGATTTTTATGAAATAAAGAGAAAAGAGACAATAAAATTTCAATGTATGAAACATTAATTAATCATTATGATTTGTAAAAAATTCTTAACTAATAATTAATATTGATCAAGATCAAGATTACTTCTCGCGGTTTTTATCTAAAAAATAGTTTTTATTTAAACTTTATATATATATATATATATATATATATATATATAGTATGTATATATAGTGTGCGTTTCAAACGAGAACGGCGAGAACCATTTATGACCAATCATTTAATGTCTTGTTCTTTTTATTTAATTTATATAGGAAATGGTAGTATGGGCATTTGTACATTTTCCCCACCTTTTAAAAACTAATATATCCATCAAACAAAAAGGTATTAAGTTACGAAAAACATACCAAATTAATGACCAAATTATGCTCTTTAATTTGAGACCGATCTTGCTATATTGTTTTGAAAAAAAAGTCACATTTACTGAGTTTTATTTTTCAGCACCAGCTCGACATATGCACTAGTGCAAAATTTGCACTAGTACATATCTACATCTGTGTTGAAAAAACCAGGTAAATCTGTGCATATGTACTAGTGCAAATTTTGCACTAGTGCACATGTCGAGCTGTAGTAGAAAAAAAAACCCAGCAAGTACAATTTTTTTTTGAAGAAATATATCAAGACCGGTCTTAAATTAAAGAGCATAATTTTTCCCGTTAATTTGGTATAATTTTCTTAATTTAACACCTCTCCGTTTAATATATATATTAATTTAAAAAATATGGGGTACTGTAAAAATTTCCAAACTACCATTTATTAATTAAGGATAAGTTTGATTAGTTTAAGGTGATCCATTAACAGCTCTTCAATCTCCACCCTGCATCTCTTTGATTAATGACTATAATTGGTTCTCGTACTAAAAACGGTTCTCATTTGAACCGTCTCATATATATATATATATATATATATATATATATATATATATATATATATATATATATATATAGTATCAATATAGAATTATATATAGTTATATGTATATGTGTGTGTTTTTTTCTGAGGTGGGGGAGCGGGGGAGGGGCCAAGGAGGAAGATGGGATTTAGGATTAAATGAGAATGGACGTATACATGCAGATTTCGTGATGACTGTCTTTAATTTCAGAGGTTGGTTTTGAATGAATCAATAAATTCAAAAGGGATGATAGATGTGTGATGTAATACTCATCAATATTTTTTTATTATTTTATTTTTTATTATTTATTTATGCAATATGGAATAGGACAAAGACAAAAAAAATGCCATTTTCTGTGTTTTTGTATCAGAGATGGTGAAATTTAGGAGGTGGGACGGTTTAATTTCTTGTGAGGAAGATATTCCCCTTCGTTAGGTTATCTTTATAAAAGTTGTGATTAATAAGTACCTATATATGACCATGACTATGACTAGTCATCTTTAATCTTTAATATATATTAAAAGAAAAGGGTTTCTCTCTCTTCCAAAAAAATCTCCATCAATCACAACTCTTGATTTTAAAAAAAAAATTAAAAAAATCGAGATGATGATGTCAAAAATACCTAAAATCCTTAAGTCTTGAAGGGGGGCATTGTGAAAATTCTAAGGGGATTTTATAAAATATGTTAAGGGTTTTTATGAAAATGTGAGGGTGTTTTATAAAAATTATATATTAATATAATTAATTATAGGTTGGTTATAAAATATGTTTAATAAATTATTATATAATTTGTTTAGAGAAATAATAATTATATATTTGCGACCGTCTCATTTTTATCTACGTTCTGGTATAAATTTTATTGTAATATGACACTTTTTTTAAAGTAGTATATTTTTAATTGTTTGATTCATGAAAATTCTGTGATTGAATTACCTAAAAGCTAGATTAAGAAACGAAAATTATATATGAGTTTGAAGATTCATAATTTGTTCTTTTTTATCTCTAATTTCCTACTCTGCCTTAGTAAAATTCGTTGATTTTGTGTGCAATTCATTTAGTAAACGCGAGGTAGTGAGTTCACAAATCAACTGTAAAAGATATCTTCGATATCTTATGATATCAAAAAAGGAAAAAACAACATTCAGTAGATTAAAAAAATCGTGAATTAGGGCAACAATTATAAAAGTATGAAAAATACCCAAGTTAGATATGTCATTAGCCCATTTCAAATTAAATAGCTTAGTTTGTGTGTGCGTTAAATTACTAATAAAACCATGAATGTTGTTTATAAAGAGTATCTACAGAAACTTTTATGATAATCTTATATATATCAAACTTCTGTAATTTTTATCATTTCTTACGAGATTTTATATTCATATATATGTTTTCTAATTTTTTAACGTGTTAATATTTTTAAAACTATATAAATTTAAAATTGTCTTATATCATTCCCGTGTTGATACACGGGTCGCTTATAAACAACATCAACAATAATATTATAGTTATGGTTTTACAATATCGTGATAAAGCTTCATCGCGAGAAACACATTAATATTATACTAAAACTTTTAGACGTGTAATGTAACTTTATATTTCTTAAAAAGAGTATTTATAAGAAGTACTAAAAAGACACGTTTTCACTCATGGACAGTTATATGTGACAGTTTCTTGAGTGAAGATTAAAGAGAGGTTAAAAGTTTTAATTTGCGATAATTAAGAAAACCCTACTAATAAAACTATGAATGTTGTTTATACAGAGGTTTTAAAGAAAATCTAATGATAATCTTATGTATGAAGTTCAAAATTCTGTAATGATTATTCATTTCTTACGAGATTTTATAATACTCTTTAAAACTATCTCTAATCTCTAATCTCTAATCTTTAATATATATTAAAAGAAAAATGTTTCTCTCTCTTCCAAAAAAATCTCCACCAATCACAACTCTTGATTTTAAAAAAAAAATTATAAAAATCGAGATGATGATGTCAAAAATGCCAAAAATCCTTAAGTCTTGGAAGGGGGGTATTATGAAAATTCTAAGGGGGTTTTATAAAATATGTTAAGGGTTTTTATGAAAATGTGAGGGTGTTTTATAAAAATTGTATATTAATATAATTAATTATAGGTTGTTTATAAAATATGTTTAATAAATTATTATATAATTTGTTTAGAGAAATAATAATTATATATTTGCGACCGTCTCATTTTTATCTACGTTTTGGTATAAATTTTATTGTAATATGACATTTTTTTAAAGTAGTATATTTTTAATTGTTTGTTATCCATTAATAGTAGTGAGTAGGTTATTCATAAAACAATTTATATCTTTTTTATATTTATTCTATCTACGTATAATAGTCGATATAATAACTAATTCCTCGGTCTTTCGATAAAAAGTAATAAATTTTTTTAAGTTTTGTTTTATTTATGATAAATTTATATAAAAATAGTTAACATTTAAAACAAACAAAGGTGCATCAATAAATATAAAAAATTAAAGATTCATATATATAATCAACTATTAAAAATAAAACTATTAAAAAAAAGGGTTACTTACATCAATAACTCTTTTCCTAAAAAATCTCCACTAATCATAGCCCTTGATTAACAAAAATTAAAGAAAATAAAAAATGTATTAGTTATTACGTCACATTCCATCAAATCTCTTAAGGGAAATTTTATATAACAAACTTCATGTGTTTGTTAATCTTGGATAAGATAACAATATATATTTGAATTAATCGTGGATAACATAATAATATATATATTTAAATTTGAATTGAATACATATTTCTAATTGACGTGTATTTAATTGGTTTAAATTACACCACTTTGTTAGGTAAGGAAGTTACTTTTAGAATTAGAATTAAAAAAATTTAAAATGTGATTTAAATGGAATAATAATTGATAGATTAAGTTTGAAAATATAAACAAAAAGAAAAAGGAAGTAGACGATGAGATATACTTGAATAATATAACAACCATTTGAATATGAATTTAATTGAAAATTCAACCATTTGGACTATAACAAAATTCATCCCTTTTAATTGTTCCTATTATTAAGTAAATTTGTTAAGTTTAAAGGATAAAGAAATTATTTAAAAATTGTATGTTGTAATGGTGGGAAAATATTTTTTTAATTTTAAAAAAAAATAGATGATGATATAAATAGGTGATCTTTAATAATATGCCCTATGTTTTAAAATAAAATTTTCAATGCTCAATTATGTTACTAAACAGGAAAGAAAGAAAAATTAGTAGATCCTTTCGTAAGCTCCATTTTAATTCCACTATTCTAACACATCTCATTTGTCTGATTCATGAAAATTCTGTGATTGAATTACCTAAAAGCTAGATTAAGAAACGAAAATTATACATGAGTTTGAAGATTCATAATTTGTTCTTTTTTATCTCTAATTTCCTACTCTGCCTTAGTAAAATTCGTTGATTTTGTGTGCAATTCATTTAGTAAACGCGAGGTAGTGAGTTCACAAATAAACTGTAAAAGATATCTTCGATATCTTATGATATCAAAAAAGGAAAAAACAACATTCAGTAGATTAAAAAAAATCGTGAATTGGGGCAACAATTATAAAAGTATGAAAAATACCCAAGTTAGATATGTCATTAGCCCATTTCAAATTTAATAGCTTAGTTTGTGTGTGCGTTAAATTACTAATAAAACCATGAATGTTGTTTATAAAGAGTATCTACAGAAAGTATTATGATAATCTTATGTATATCAAACTTGTGTAATGTTTATCATTTCTTACGAGATTTTATATTCATATATATGTTTTCTAATTTTTTAACGTGTTAATATTTTTAAAACTATATAAATTTAAAATTGTCTTATATCATCCCTGTGTTGATACACGGGTCGCTTATAAACAACATCAACAATAATAGTATAGTTATGGTTTTACAATATCGGGATAAAGCTCCATCACGAGAAACACATTAATATTATACTAAAACTTTTAGACGTGTAATGCAACTTTATATTTCTTAAAAAGAGTATTTATAAGAAGTACTAAAAAGACACGTTTTCACTCATGGACAGTTATATGTGACAGTTTCTTGAGTGAAGAGTAAAGAGAGGTTAAAAGTTTTAATTTGCGATAATTAAGAAAACCCTACAAATAAAACTATGAATGTTATTTATACAGAGGTTTTAAAGAAAATCTAATGATAATCTTATGTATGAATTTCAAAATTCTGTAATGATTATTCATTTCTTACGAGATTTTATATTCATATCTATGTTTTGTAATTATTTTTACTATACGTCTTAATACTCTTTAAAACTATATAAATTTTAAATTGACTTATATCAGCCCGTGTTGATACACGGGTCGTTTAGCTAGTATAATTAATATGATCTAAAAACCATAGTTAGAGATACTTGAGGTACATTGGGTTTAGTTAAAAAAACCTTTACTAAATGGATTTGGTTGGATGTTTAAAGTAATTTTAAAGGTTTAGGTTTACGTTATGTAAAATTAAATACCGATTTAAGAGTATGATTAGATAATGTGTATATTATATTGTGCACAAAAATATTTAAAAACATTTGTTTCATATGTAATGTAATATTTATAGAGAATAATATATATATATATATATATATATATATATATATATATATATATATATCTTACTCCTATATAAAGCATTTACAACCTAAAAACTCTTAATTTTTAAATAAGTTGAATATACTAAATTACCCTTCATATATATAAATGTAAACTATTATATAAAGTAACTACTAGATGCATTTAATAAGATTCTTATATTCCATATTAATGACTAAACCTTCCATACTTAAAAAAATCAAATAATAAATATTCAATTATGTTATAAATATTTGAACTTCTTTATCAAAAAAATATGTATAATAAAGTAGAGCTTATAACCGTGAATAACATATAATTAGAATTTATAAGCATATATTTTAATTTTTTAAAATAGCTCATATATAAAATTAATAGTTTCAAATTAATTTATTCTATAATCTTAATCTCTTAATTTTTAATAGTTTCAAATTACTAACTTACGCTATGTATTGTCATGTAATTTAATCTACTTTATAAGTAGAGATCGTTTTTATTATTTAATTGTAATCAAATTTTATTTTAAAATAATAAAAGAGTTAATAGAGAATAGAATAATAATAAAGAAAATGGAAAAAAGATAAAAAAAATAGACATGTTGCCACTTGCCAAAGCAAAATTATTTGTTATCACTGTATTGATTAATACCGAAAACAAGCATGTTACTGAGTAGAAATTAGTTGAAGCCGCCGCATTGCGCGGGTAATATGCTAGTGTATATATATATATATATATATATATATATGAGAGTTCATGCGAGAACCGTTGTTAGTAAGAGAACCGCGAGAACCAATCTCGGCCGTTCCTTGGATATGGGAAGTTTCATGGATGGTGAGCGTGGAGGGATAGAGTGTGGCAGGGTGCATGTGAGGAATTCATGGGTGGACAATGACATTGAAAGAGGGGGAATTGGACGGCTCAGATTGGTTCTCGTGGTTCTCGCATGAACTTTTTTCTATATATATATATAGGAAGAAGTTCCATTGAGAACCATTTTTAGTGCGAGAACCGCGAGAACCAATCTGAGCCGTCCAATTCCCCCTCTTTCAATATCATTGCCCACCTATGAATTTCTCACATACACTCTGCCACACTTGATCCCCCCACGCTCTCCATCCATGAATTCCACTTATCAAATCAACGGCTAAAATTGGTTTTCGCGGTTCTCGAATTAAAATCGGTTCTCAATGGAACCCTCCCCTATATATATATATATATATATATATATATATTCAACAATCCTTAGTTATGAGTTTTGACATGTATAAAAACTTTTTAAATAAGAAATTATATATCATATTTATACAACTACACTTTAATTATATTTAGTTGGTAATGTAATCTCATTTTTATTTATCTTTCAAGACACATGTCTAGTATTCTCATATTTCGTGTTCAAATTAACCAACTTGTTTGAGAATAAAAAGAATTTTTTTAACACGTTGTATTAAGTATGAAAAGAACATATTACCGGAAAAGTTAAAATAAATATTGAAATTTGGTATAAAAAGTAGAGAAATGTTCAATATAGTCCATAATTAATTCATAGTCTTGAGGAACTAATGTCAGTCTTTTGATCAGCCCCATCAATGATCCAGATTGATTTTTATAATTTTGGGCGGAGTGACATTTTTGTAATTTACATGTGATGGTTTTACAATCACATGTGATTGTATACTGAATCACATATGATTGAATATTAAAAATTCAGGACTATGTTTTTTATATGGACTTTATTGAACACAACCCATAAAAAGTACTATAAATTTTAAATTGTTATGAAAACCGAATGTTAGCCTAACAATGGTGATTTAACATGTCATTATACTCTTTTAATAACAAATTAAAATTTATAATTTCTATTCAAAATTTAAACTTATATTCTTTTCTATAACAATATAAAATATATAATTTATCAATGACAAAATTTATTGCACGTTACTTTTATTGAAAAGTTTTATATTAATATTAACATTAACTATAATTTGTTCTATAAAAAATGGACATATATATAAAAGTTAATTAAACAGATGGTCCTTTAACTATCTCATAGTTGTACGTTTAGTCATTTTTTTCAGTTACTTTCAAGAAAAGTCTTTTAACTTCCCAAAAGTTACATAAATGGTCTATTTTAACTTTTTTCATTAATTAGTTCTATTAGTTTTTGTAAATTGACTATTATACCCCCTATCCCTATTTTTAATTAATTATCCTAATAATTATATAATAGTAGTAATAAATAAATACTTAAAAAAACCCTTTTAATTCCAATAGTCTCTCTCTCTCTCTCTCTCTCTCTCTCTCTCTCTCTTCCCCTCCCTCCCTTCCTCCCTTCCCTTCCCCTACCGTCACTCACCATAGTCACCTATCATCGGAGAAATCATCCACCATCTCCCCCTCACCACCACCGTGAACCTCTCGATCCCCACCTAACCATGACCACCATGATTGTGTGTGTGTTTAATTTGGCAGAGAGAGAAACGTGTGTGTGTAGATCTGGTGGTTATTGTTGTTCCCTTTATCCCCTATGAGGTTACATTTGATTTGTCACCGCGATAGTGTTTAGATTTGTCACAGATAGAATCGTGTGTGTGTGTGTTTAGATTTGTTACAGCAGTGGAGTTCGTTGGTGGTGGTGGATTTTTTGGTGGATTTCGTTGGTGGTGGTGGTTTCTCCGATCTAATTCATGATTAACGCAGTCACTTGCTAAACACAAAACCAGAGCTTGTTTCTCATTCGCCGTCTATTCTAAACACCTAATCGTCTATCTCCACCACCATTCCACCGTTCCTATCGCACACAGCCTCACCCAAATAGAGAGAGAGAGAGGGAGAGAGAGCGTGTGTGTGTGGTTAATTCCGGTGGTGATGGTAGCAGCGGAAGTGCTGTGGTGATGGCAGCGGCGGATTCCGGTGGTGGTGCTGGTTCAGGTGGCGGTGACAATAGCGGCGGAGTTGGCGGTGGCAGTGGTGGTTTTTTGTTTTTCTTCTAGAATGGTGAAGAATGTGTTCGGAAAAGGAGAGAGAGAGAGAGAGAGAGAGAGAGAGAGAGAGAGAGAGGGTATTTGTGTGTGTGCACGAAGAAATAGAGGTGTGTATTGGTATTTGTCAGGGTTCTAAAAAACGCGCCATGGCGGCACCGTGGCGACGCCAAGGCGTGAGGCGCGACTCCGCCGTTAAGAAACAGCCCTTGGCGGCGAGGTTAGGCGTGGCGTAAGACAAGGCGGCATAAGGCGCGCCTTTACGCGCCATATGGCGAGTTTTTTAAGGCGTGGCGCCCCAAAAACATTTTTTTTTTAAAAAATTGACTTTTTTATATACATTTTGTGGTCGCGTGATTTGAACTTTTATAAATTTGTATTTTGTAACTTATATATGTTACTTTGTCCCTAACTTGTGCAACTTTGTGTAATTTGTATACTAATAATGATAAATTGGATATATATATTTATGAAATATATACAAAATTACCGCTTTAGGTGCCGCCTTAAAAAACGTCATGACTCGCCATGACTCCTAAAGCTTGAGGCTTGACCTTGCCGCCACGCCACGCCTCACGTTATTTAGAACCTTGGTATTTGTGCAATTAACTCTTTTTTAGAAAACATTAAATATTTAGAACTATCTAAAAATTATAAAAATGGTAAAAAGGCCTTAATTATACCCTTGATTTAACAGACCTCATAAATGAAAAACATTTAAAATGATCATTGGTGGAACTTTTGGATAGTTAAGAGACTAACCTTACAACATTTTTAAAAAAAATGACTAAACTTGTAACTATAAAATAGTTAAAGGAACCCTGTTTAATTAACTCAGTATATAATGAATTATTGTACAATTTGGTAACAAATAAACCTTTTGAACCAAGTAAAGCTTAAATTGAAGAAATCACAAAGGTTGACAAGCTTTACAGAAAACATGTTGATATCAATCTTTATCAACATGAAAATAATATATTTATATTTTATATTGGGTATGGTAAGCTATCAAATTCTCAACTATAAACCATCAATTAATTAATCTTAGCCTTTTCTTATTTATAAATTGCGACAAGAAAAATATTGAGGTTAAAAGAGAACCCAATTTCTAGGACACTTGAACCACAATTATATTATATTATAATATATACTAAGGGATAATTAATAAATAAATCCTTAAAAGATAAGTATGAAATTAAGAAGATAAAAACAATAATTTGAACCTCCTTTTGTCTATTAGTGACAAGCACATGAGCCATCATGTACAACACCTGTCTTCTAACATTTATCAACACATGACTTCAACAAACTATAGGCACCTTAATAATGACTCTGTAAGTGTGGCCTATGACTATGAAGGGTTAATATACTTATATACCCATACAGGGTGTCGGTATTATTAAGAGAAAGTTTTACGAACTATATGATAAAATAAAATGATTTAATATTGAATGTTCAAAATCGAATGATTCAAAGACCGTAAATGGTTATAATTCTGAATAATTTTTTATTTTTTTAATTTTATAATGTACATCCGAACATGTAATATGATCATGAAGAAATAACCACATTAACCCTGAGTTTTCTTTAATGGCACATTAACCTTGTGTATTATCAATGATAGATCATCGAGGCATTAAATCATACACCCATAATGCATGCTAAACAATCACAAGAATGGATAAGTACGTAATATGTACGTTGTTAAGGTAATTAAGTGATGCACGTAGCATAATATATGTCAGGGTGGACTTTTGTAATCTAAGTTCTTCTAATTATGTAACAATTTTCATTAAAAACAGCAACAACTTTTATAGAAAACTATTAGCAAGAAGCTAATAAGGAAAAAATTATTAAAATTCACATAAAAAAGAGACAAAATATACACTGCATAGAAAAGATAATACAAATCCAGTGAGGAATATATTATTGACCAGCAGTTAATCTAAATTAGTCTCCTTCCAATATTCCCCTCTTGTATTTAGCCAGAAAAAAAAAGATTTCAAAGCATATAGTACGTACGTGCACCAACTAAACAATAATACCGTGTTAATCTAATCTAATTGATTAAATAAAAATTTAACATGTATCAATTTTATTATACGATCTTAAATCTTTATTTAATAAAATAAATTAATTATTTAATTTTGACAATTTATTTGGTCAAATTTGAAATTTTAATTTTGACTTTTCTTGTCAAAATCAAATCATGAGAGAATTTTCATAGATAGGCCCCTCTTATAACTTATAATATAATATTTGTTCACCCTAACTTACATATATCATATTTAATATTTATAATATATTTATTTAATTCTATTATTTTTAAGAATAGAAACTTGATCTTATTATCCTAATTGTAATCATAACGATCGATTATTTGTAATAAAAATACAATTTTTTTAACATCAGAGGTGTACCATTCATAATTCAATGCACACATACATCAGTTAGGGACACCATGCTTGAAGCGTTGTGCGTCTTTACCAAGTTTATGTCACTAAATACACACATTATGCTACTTTGATTCAATACTTAACCACATTATAAGATCTACATGACTACGTTTGGCAGCAAAAGGCCATATGCGTAGTTTGAATTTAGCAAACGACAAATCCATAACTTCCAGCTACCAAAGTCATTAAGCACAACAATGATGCTTTGCTCCTTGTCCAAGAAAGACTCAATGTTGCCTACAATCTGCGAGCTAAAACGAATTTCATACATTCCAATCTGATATAGAGTTGCATTGGCACATACGATATGCAGTTGAAAACAGTAGAGATATATGTCCAAAGTCAGCGTTGCTTATATATTTGAAACACACAAGGGAGGGGAATAAGCAAGCAACTGACCAAACGACTTTGGGGCTCCATGGGTTGAGAACTAAAGCAGAAGGAATATTTTATCCGTCCCCCTCTCAAAATATATATGTATATGTATTTGTATATGGCGGTACATCATACATCCCTCATAATACTAAGTAAGAACAAAATCTGAGGCACGACAGGTTAATATAGGGAAGGTATGAACCCGGTAGCGCCCAACCTAACCTCCATAACCTCCAAGTCACCAGATACACTCTATATCACCCCCCTTGTGACTCATATCCTAATTCGGCCCCCACTCATCACCAAGCCACTACCAAGTGCCCCTTATAACTTCAACCCAACCCAACCTTTATACAATTATTTCTATTTGTATCATAATATCACATATCTGTTGTTTCGTCTTTCGACATGGCGTTAACGCTTCCACCATTAGTTTGAGTGGTGCGCTATCTGTCATCATTTTCTTGCGAGAACCATTCTTAGTGCGAGAACCACGAGAACCAATCTAAGCCGTCCAATTCCCCCTCCTTCAATGTCATTGCCCACCCATGAATTCCTCACATGCACCATGCCACACTCTATTCTTCCACGCTCACCATCCATGATATGGGAAGTTTCATGTATGGTGAGTGTGGAGGGATAGAGTGTGGCATGGTGCATGTGAGGAATTCATGGGTGGACAATGACATTGAAGGAGGGAAAATTGGACGGCTCGGATTGGTTCTCGCGGTTCTCGCACTAAGAATGGTTCTCGCATGAACTTTTTCATATATATATATATATATATATATATATATATATATATATGCTTTCTATGTTTTGTACATAATAAAAGGGTTATATAACAGAACTGTTATTTATGTACCCTACTTATAACATGTACGAGAAATACATAAAATTTCATGGGGCTTTTTAACGCTTTTTGTAAGTTCGTAGTTCGTACCATATATAGCATGCTATAAATTTCAATATAATCATCCTACGAATTAATTAATGATGTTAATTAGTTGATTGTTTTGAGCTGTTTTCCTCTAACTATGAGTTAGAATCGATAAATATAATATCAAAACTCGTTTAATTTGGTATTCAAATCTGATATGACTTACTTCTTGTCAACAAGTTTGTCCACACCAAAATTTGGTTCAATTGATTTTACCGTGAGAAAAAGAAATACCCGTTATGAGTAATGTGTGATTTTAATTTTTTTTTTTTTTGAAATCAAAAGTTCTTATACCGTGTTAAAAAGTTGGCTTCAACGCAATGTGAAAAACGTTTAGAACATGAATATTCATTCTTCTTATTCTCTTATCATCTCAGTGCAACATTATTTTTTTCTTTCATTCCCATTTATCCCACTAATTAACCTTACATCCATCTCTCTTAACCATCTTAATTCTATCTTAAAAAAATGTTGATCAGACGGTGGCTCACACTCGGTGTGAGTTTTTAAACCCTATCAAACCCTCACTTTAGATTTAATGAGGTGAGGCCGATGGAGGATTATCAATCTGAGCGTGGCTCTTGCTCCATGCCGCGGGATGCATGCGCACAGCCTTAATGGCTTCTGCTTCTTTTCCTTTTCAAAGACAATGGAAAGTATGTATTAAGGTGTGTGTTTTTCTACCTTTGGTTAATTTAGTTTTGAGGAACAAACTTCTCTTTGCATCTGAAGATGGGTAGATGTTAACTGCGATGATTTATTCTTAAAGATTTTGTAAACTTCTTTACGTTGGATTAAGAAGAAAAGCCATAAGCTTTATTTAAAGGAGAATGATAATCTTAATTAAGGTTATGGATAAGATTAGAATAAAGATCATTATTGACAATTTTTGGGTTTGAGTTTTCCATTTTCTATGTCTCCTTTTCTCATTATTTTAGTTTTAAACAAGGTAGTCTATTCAATTTCAATTTTTCATGTTATTTTCATTACAATTATTGTTACTTTTAAAAATCAAAATGTATAGTTTTGTAGTCTTAAAATATTGGTAAGTAGGCTATGGTTGATTGATTTTAGATAACTTTGTTTACTAAAATTCTATTGTTTGGTGTTCATTTTTCTTAGCTGATAGGCTGCTATCTACTTTGTCTAATTGCATTCTAGACGTTAGACAACATGCTTTGGATGTAATTTGGCTCCTTCTAGAAGCTTCGTTTAATAAATCTTGTTTTCCTTAAAAAAAAAAAGAATAAAATATACTCAATTTATTTTTAGTATTTTTATTTATTTGAATAAATTGGTGGTTTTGGTTCCAATATATCATATCTTTATGACAACTTTACATTTTTTCCCATTCCTTTTTGCCTTAATTAATTTTCAATGTTGTTATCAACTTCCCAATCTAGAAAACAACAACATTTGATTAAATCCAAATCCAAAAACAATAGTCAATATCTGGTCCCTACAACCCCTCATTTCATTTCAAGAACCAACAACCAAAATTATCATGCTATGAATTGATATTACCATTTTGTATATATTCGTTTGATAGCTAGAGATAACAGAAAAATGGACCACATCTCATATAAATGAGACCAACTTCATTCTTGTGTTTAGGGCTCCGGTCGCCGGCGTGCACTTCTCTAACACTAGATGTTTTGCGTGTTTCGTGTCACATGACTTGGACTAACATGTGATAACAAAACACGAGTAATCCAAACGATTCAAACACCGTGAAACCTGAATGGCTTATAAACTGCCAACAAGCTCATATGTCGACACCAAATTGATTTATGTTCAGCAAATTGCACATATATAAACAGTAAATAGTGACATACTTTACGGAGCTAAAATGTATCTCGAAGTCTCAAAGAATTATTTTATTATTTTAATACGGTTTATTTATTATATAAAAAACCGTGTATTATCATTATTTGCTGGTGCGTGACGTACATTAATTTATTATATGGAACCAGTAATTCAATGCATCCACATTGTTAATTTTGATATTTAGCTTGGTACGTGATAAAATATAATCTAGTATTTATTTCAACGCATGTGTCTTAGAAAAAAATATATTCTTATGGACCGTTTTTCAAAAATAAATAAATATCATATGGACTAAAATTGACTACGTTTTCACACCCAACTACAAGAAGCGATAGATAAGGCTAAGCGAAATGCGCAAAGCAAGAGAAGGGAGCATGACCGCTGCGCTGATATATATGGTCGGTCATGCGTTACTGCCTTGCACAATGCACACCACCTCCACATCACGGTGCCACTTAAAGTATATGCGTCTCGATAGCACTATGGTTAGAGAGGGAGAAAAGTAGGAGAGAGGAGAAGACTACGTGAGAGAGATAAAAAAAGGTGAAAGTGTTGTAAGTGTGTTGTATTTACTAGTCTAAAATGTGGAGAGGAAAAATTATAAGTGTGTGATATAATGCTGAAATAACACCAAATCTGATAAATTTGTGAATAGACCACTGTCTTTACTCTAAGTCGTCGTGTTCTTTCCGTAGAGTTTTGAATAAATGAATCAGATTAAAAGTGATAAGAATTGACCATTAATATCCAACCCAATTTACTCAACCAAAAACATCACCACATCAGCATCTACATCATCATTCACCTTCAACCCTTTCTAACCCTACAAACCCCACATCACATCCAACCCAATTCAACCCTTTATCAAACAATAACAAAAAAGTATTATATATATATAGAGAGAGAGAGAGAGAGAAAGAAGAGAGAGGGAAAAAAGAAAAAAAAAAGCCATCGTGTTTGTTGACTCGTTGGATTGGAACCCACCACCACCCAATGGGGTGCGATGGTGTGCTTGATAGGTTCAACCCTCCACCTCAGCTCCACCCATCGGGTTGGTGAATGGATGTGGCCGGTCTTAGTATGCTTAGAGTAAAATCTGAAAAAGAAACATGTAGATAAAAAATTGAATAAATTGTAAATTTGGTAGTTATTGTTTGATCTGAATAACGGATTAGGTTTACAGGTCATAATTTCTACGGGTCTAGTCTCTCAAAATCTTAAACTCTTACACTTGTGATTCTTTCTCTAGTTAAATTGATTAAACTACCCTTCACCCTTTTATTTATTAATTTTCTTTTGATAAACCTAAGTAAACTGTGACCACACTAATCTAGTACAATAACACACACAGGTTATACATACAAGTAAAATCTATAAAACACACAAAGCTTCGTTAAGTGAATTTGAAAAAGGCGGAAATAAAGAGACGAAGAGGTAAAGAAGAAAGGAAGTAAAAGAAAAGCACCGGTTGGTTGTGAAGTTGGAAGTAATGGTGATCAGGTAGTGACGACTGTATGGTTATGGGAGAGCAGGAGGGATGGTGGTGGCAATTGCTTGTAAAGAGAACATTGACAACAGATGACATAAACATAGTCGCGCACATACACATATACACGGAGGAAATGTCGGGTTGTTTTATCTGCGTATGTTGTTAGCACCATTATTTTGTGGGGCTAAAGAGAGAGGGAACGATAGTTGCTAGAATCTAGATTCCGACAGTCAAAATCTAAAGAGAGGTTGATGCTAACCATGTGTGACAGAGAGTTTGTGTGTATTTCTTTGTTTAGGTAATATGTGATGATTAAGATTTTAAAATTAAATATCATTTAAAAATAAATAGTTAATAGTTAAATGTTATTTTAATTTTTTTCACGTAAACAAAAGATCATACATGTAAGGAAGTCTAACTGAAATATAAAAATAACTAAAATACTTAATAATATGACCAAATAATTAAATGTGTAGCTTAGACCAAACAAAAGAAAATAAATTTATAATTTAGATTATTTTTAGGTGGACCAAAAGCCACTCGTTGTTACATACTTAAATGTCTACCATTTATTCTTAACTAATAAATTCTATCTCAATTTTAATATAAAAACTACATTTTTTTTTGAAAAATCGTGTCTATCTTTCCCCTACTTTTCAAATACCTATTAATCTATTATCAAACTTGTTTACAAACCACACACACGACTTCAACTTTTTTCTAACAAGTTTGGTAGTGTATAAGCGTATAATTCGATTTTCAATTGCTTAAAAAAAACAAGCGTAACACATAAAAATTTGCATTAAAATTTAAACAAATATGCAATATTTCATCATATAAAAATATTGTATTTTATTTCTAAAAATAGCATTACAAATCAAAATTCATACAAAAAAAATATGAAAACCTTACAAGTTACAAATACAAATAAAAAAAAGAGATAGATAGAAAGATGTTTGAGATGCAACGGCCCTCCCAATATTTGGACCACATTGTTTATTGAAACGTGGGCCTAATTTCAATGCCACACTTTGCTACCCAATCAATTTTATTGGGCGAGGCAGTAGCCAGTAGGCACACACACTAAGTGTGTGTGTTTTGTTTCTTGGTTTGTCTCTCTTTATGGCAACAAGCATCACAGATGGCAGAATAAAATTATAAAATATTCAATTGGGTTAGGCTCATGGGCTCATGGTGGGTTCATTTCATATGATGAGAGTGAGAGATATGGACCATCATTTATGATGCACCATGAGTCTTCTTGGCTATAGATATGGCTAAACTCATCTGTCCTACAAGATGGGCTTTTAGGACCGACCGGACCGGTCCAACGAAGACCGAATGAACCGAGCCGGTCCAAGACCACGGGAGAGAGAAACGGTCCGAACCGGTCCAAGAGCAAAACCGGTCCAAAACGGTCCGTGAACCGGTCCGGACCGAGCCGGTCCAACCGAAAACCGAAAACTGAAAACCGAGCCGGTCCAACCGAAAACAAGTCACTTTTTTTTCAAACAAAAAACGAACCGAAAACCAGATAATTCTAAACTGAAACTAAAAAAAACCCGGAAATGTCTAAACCGAACCGGAAAATATCCGAAAACCGAGCCGGTCCAACCGAAAACAAGTCAATTATTTTTTTCAAACAAATAACGAACAGAAAACCGGAAAATTTTAAACCGAAACTAAAAAAAACCCGGAAATGCCTAAACCGAACCGGAAAATATCCGAACTAAAAACGGACCGGTCCAGGACCGAAGTCGGACTGGTCCGGACTTGGACCGGTCCAGAAGTGGTCTAGGACCGCCCGAAGACCGAATTTATCGAAATGGTCTTACGCGAAGACCGGTCCGCCGAGGACCAGACCGGCCCGGGACCGACTAGGTCCGGACCGGACCGGACCGGCTGTGGTCCAGGACCGATTTTGCCCATGTCTTACATTCATCTACAACTTGTACCCAAAAAAGGACCCTAATTTTTTCAAGGTTTAATGCACCATGAGTCATCAAGTTTAAGAACTGCAGTTATGTTTTACATTTATGTACCATTTTCTAGGTTTAATGCAACTTTAAAAGACCTAAAATTTATTGTTCGATGATTAATAACTTTTTTTTGAAGATTAAATTTGTGTTTTATTCACATGTTTTTGTTAACAATCTTACTTTTCATTCATATCCTTTTCAAAAATACAATATTTAAAAAAAGAACTTTAAGATTTGTCATTTGCAATTGTTCTTCAAGTATTTATCACTAGTTTAAATACCCGTGTAAATACACGGATAGACATAATTATTTACGTCAAAGTATTATTTTACATTAGTTTAGCTAAATTTATGTTTAGATTAAAGAAATAATTTAATACATATTAGATTCAAAGTCAAAATAGAGTTTCAATTTTAACTAAAATAAATAATTAGGATTTAGTTTTAACTAAATAAAAGATTACTATATAGATTCTAAACAAATGAAGATGCATTTTAAACTTTATAATTTTCCATTATTATAAAATGAATGACTATTTATAATATATACTATAGAAACATTAGAATTATAATAATAAGAAAATTAAAAGAAGTTTTCAACTGCTTTAACACATTTAAAAATTCAATCTTTTTGACATAAAGTTTAATTATTTTAATTTTGAAATTTTCGTTATCAACATTACCTATTATTAAACTCCTTAATGACTATCTTATTTTAATTTGAGATGGTTGACTCCAAAAAGTCAAAATTGAGTTTTAATTTATATCAAAATAAACGGCTTAGATTTGATAATTAAAACCTTTTATTGAAATCAATGGCTAAGACTGTCTAATAGATTGTATTTAAATTAGTCTTTTATATATATTAGAAGATTCTTAATACCATGTGCACCCATCCCCTCCCTTATCACGTCAGGATCACTTTACTTGTCACTCTCATCTCCCTTCATCCCACTAAGACCAAGCGTTATACATGACTCGATTATATTAAGTAGGCTCGAGTAAGCTGAGGTACACCAAAACGCATCAATCGGGTAGGGGTATCGGCCATCGGGTAGGACCTTCGGGTCTCTAAGCTCGATCGAGAAGAATGTACCCCCCCCCCCCACCCTCCTCTCAACCAATCACACACTCACACACATTTAATTTATTAATATAAAAATAAAAAAATGGGATAGTTTGAAGGAGATGTATACCACTTAATTTGGGTAGGGAGAAGGGAATAATGTGGCGCTGATGTGGTATTGGGTGAGGGAAAGGAGAAAGGTATGTATAATTCTTGGCCTAACCCTCACATCTATCCCCCTAAACCGTTCTCTATTTATTTATTTAAAAAAAATTAAATTAAGAGAGAGGAGATAGATCGAGAGAAGAAGAGAGAGAAAAGGGAAAAAAGAAAGGAGGTTGAGCGTGACCAGCAACCATAAACCCCATACTTTGAAATTAAAGCGAGTAGGGGCGATGGTATACACCACCCTCACGCACCAAACAGCTCTCTACCAGCTGGTTGGATGCTCTTGACCTTACAACCGTTGTTACCACTAGCTACATTATCTCCTTCCATCACCATCCAACACAGCCTTCTTTGGCATATTTATATAACTCCACAATTAAATATGTGTTTTTAAATCAAATAGATGTTATATATATTAATAATGGTTTGTAGTTTGCATTATCTTTTATGAGAGCTACATAATGACAGAAGATTTGTCTAAAACGAAGCTAAATTAAATGAGATATTGACTTTCAAAGTGAAGTGTTTGCAAATGAGAAAATGAAATGGGAAGAGTGATCCCACATTCCCACATAGGATAATATATAGATTATACATAAATTTATAAGCATGGAAGTTGAAATCTTAGTAAGTTTTTAATATAAAATCTTATGACAGCTGATCCTACAAAATTTTATACTTACAAAGATCATACTTGTCATATTTTTACTCTTAATCAGGATCTTAATATCTATGAAGGTGACGTTTATGGTTTGTATCATGTGGAAAAATCATGAATGGGAATACCCTCATTTCGCAACAAACTTTTAAATAGATTAAGATTGTTTCCGGTTGTTATTATTTATTAACATGACCAATAATGTTAATGGCCCAGGCGTCCAGCCCATAAGAAAAATTATTTAGCCCAATAAATAGACTTCTTGATAATAATAATAATAATAATAATAATAATAATAATAATAATAATAATAATAATAATTTTGTCATTGAGATAACATGAAGTCATGAATAAGTCTTCTTTATTAAAAAGATTAGTTTACATTTTACATGTCATGTTTGAAATTGAAAAAGAAAACAATAATAAGAAGAGTAATAGTATCGATGTATGGTTAATTAAATAAGGATGTTGTAGAAATTTTTTTTTTGGGTTTTCAACAAGGGAATTTGGTGACTTCTTCTTAAAAGAACATATAAAATAAAAAAGGAGTTAATTATAAAAATGGTTTATATGGTTTACCAAATTATTTAACCAACTGTCTCTGAACTTCAATTATTATATCAATAGTTCTTGTGTTAAGTAATTTGATTTTTGTCTGAAGTCATTGAAATAACCAAAATATCATTTCCTTTTTATGCTAAAACTTAAAAATAAACAAATATTACACATATATCTTGTTCTCTATTTCTCTCCTCACTCCGAACATTTCCGGTCACCTGTAGGACCTCAACCACTGTTGCCTGAGAAACCACAACCACCATAATCGCTCGCCCTGCCCCATCATCACAACCTGAGACTGCAACTTTATTATCTCTTCAACATCACTAACTTTATCACTACCAACACTAACTCTGACCACCAATATTAACAACCCGCCTATATTAACTTCTACCAGTAGTAATTTTGGACTTCAACACTACTAACTGGTTTTTATCTTGTAAATGATGATGGATTAAATACGATTACAAAAGATACTAAAGATTTTTCAGCCAAATATAGTTGTAGAACGAATTTTCAGAATGAAACAGCTTTTATTGTTTTAGCAGCTGCAAATGCAAACCTCTATTTGGAGTAAAAGCAATGTTAAATTATAGTGACCCCCAAAAAACGAAGGAAAAAAAAAAGAGTTAATAATATCTGAAAATGATTCTACCTTTTGCACAATGTAAGACCAATTTCCTGCAACAAATTAATAAAGCTCATCAAGAAAATCAAGCTCTGTACACAATAAAGGAAATTATAACAAATAGAGCATCCTTTGATGTAGTCGTTGATCATCTTACAAGGAAAGCAAACATAGTTATTGCTGAATAAAGCAATATGGAGGCATCTGTTGAAGCTTACGATGACCAAGTATTAGCAAACACGACATGTATTGAAATGCTATCATGTTGGTACATGCATGAAGGAAAAACAACATTAAGTTGCACTTCTAGCACACCTCACTGTAAGAAATTGGTATTTTTGTATGACGATCTTCATTTTAACCAGGGGTGTCTTTAAGGGAGTGCAGGAGGTGCGGCCGCACAGGGCCCACGTTTCAGAGGGGGCCCAAAATTTTTATACTATATGATATATATATATGTATAACTTTATAATTCTTCAAAGTCAACTTAAAAAGATAGATATAGTAAGAAGCTCGAATTTAAAATAATTTTTATGTAAGCCCAAAAGTAGATTTAGGGATTTAATGACAAAGATCTTAAGTCATAATTGTAGCCAATTGAAATAGCATGTGTAATGATCATGCTGCAAATGAATTTTATATGTAGTTAAAGTTGTTTGACACGTTTTTACGCGTTTAAACTATCAAACTAACATTGCTTTAAAATTTTTGTAACAAGACAATTGTCTTCCTTATGCAGATATTGCATATAGAGTCTTGTTGACTGTTACAATAATGTTTACATATGTATAAACAAGTTTCTCAAAATTAAAATGTTGTAATCTTACTTACAGTCCAAGATATCACAACAATTGATAATGATAGTTATTGGGAATCACATCCTAGAGGGTATTGATTACGAAAAGTTGATTCATAATTTTGCTTCTTATAATGCTAGGAGAACTTCATGATTAAAGTAACTATTTAAAATAAACTATTTATACTCGAGATATTTGTTGCCTGGTAGCATTATGCAATGACAAAAATACAATTTATTTAGATTGAGGGTATTCTTTGAGTATTTTTTTTCGGGTTTGCAATTAATCCAGTTGAGTTAACGAGGTTTCAGATGTTGTTCCAGTATTTTAGGGCTTAAATCTAAAAAAATCTATGTGAAGCTTTGTTAATCAAATCACTGGTGACACTAGCTTGGACAAGTCAAAATTTTCTACTTCATTTGCAAAATTAATGAACGGTGTGTTGGGCTTATTTCTTGTTTCCAAATATGAGGACATCAAAGCCCATCATTTAAGACCCAAGCCCATTTCATTTAACCTATTTCTTATTGTTATTACAGCAGAAAGAGAGCTGAATTCACAAGAGAGAGAGCTGAACATAATAGAGAAAAGAAAGAAAAGAAAGAAGTTTTTCGTAAGTTACTGTTCATCCGACCCAGCTGCAGTCTTTTGACGATCGCCGAATATTTCACCGTCGGATCATCACCATTTTTGGACAGCACCTTCATGACATCCAAAGGAAGACTCTGACCGTTGGGAATTTGATTTTGAGGCCTAGAAGTTCATTTCTCGTACCTGGGTAGATTGCAGTTTTTTTGGTGATGTTCTTCCTTTCTTGTTCTTTGATTGCTTCCATATATCTTGATGTTTGATTCCAATATTATGATGATTGTTGTATGCCTCTAGTGTTATCTAGAGAAGACTTTGTATACCTCTCTTGTTGATAGTGGATTTTAAGCGGCACTAGGTGTCCCGTGGTTTTTACCCGTTTTGGGGTTTTCCACGCTAAAATTCGTGTGTTCATTGTGCTTTGATTTTCTGCATTTTGGGGCTGTTTTGGATCTGATTTAGGGCTGCCATAAGTTGGTTTATAAATTAGAAGATATACCTTAGTTGTTTGTATCCTCACGGGTTCATACGGGTCGGGAAAAAGTTTACCAAAAGAAGGTTGCTTCCGCGTTAATTTTATACCGTTGTGGTGTTTATATATATATATATATATATATATATATATATATATATATATATATATATATATATATATATATATTTCCCATTAAAGTGGTATCAGAGCCACACCGGCTCTTGATTGGGATAAACCTGTTTGAACGATGGAAACTAATACAACTAGGATGGTTAACTTGAATGGTTCAAATTATCATGTTTGGAAAGGAAAAATGGAAGATCTCATTTATGTTAAAGACTACTACTTGCCTGTATTTTCTGAAGAAAAACCTGAGAACAAAACAGATGCAGAATGGTCTATTTTGCATAGACAGGTTTGCGGGTATATTAGGCAATGGGTTGATGATAATGTTTTGAACCATATTAGTGGGGAGACACATGCCCGTACTCTTTGGAACAAACTTGAACAGTTGTATGCTCGAAAAACTGGGAATAACAAGTTGTTCTTGATTAAGCAAATGATGAGATTAAAGTACACTGATGGGTCTCCTGTTACTGATCACTTGAATGTTTTTCAGGGTATTATAAATCAACTTGTAGGTATGGGTATCAAGTTTGAAGATGAGATTCAAGGCTTATGGCTTCTTGGTACATTACCAGATTCTTGGGAGACTTTTAGGACATCTTTGTCCAACTCTGCACCAGATGGTATTATCACCATGGAATTGGCTAAAGGCAGTATTCTGAATGAAGAAATGAGAAGAAAGTCACAGGGTTCTTCTTCACACTCAGATGTCTTGGTCACAGAAAGGCGGGGGAGAAGTCAAAGTAAAGGCCCAAGCAACAGAGGTAATCACCGCAGTAGTTCCAGCAAAGGAAAATTTGCTGATGTTGAGTGTTATCACTATGGTAGAAAAGGACACACTGTTCGGTTCTGCAGACAGTTGAAAAAGGAGAACAAGAAGAAAAATTACAACAATCAAAAGAATAATTACAAGAAAGATGATGATGGTAGTGACAAGGTTGAAGTAAATGCTACCACAGATGAGTTCTTTGTTTGTTGTGATTATGATATGGTTAACCTTGCTCATGACGATTCGAGTTGGATTCTTGATAGTGGAGCTTCGTGTCATGTTACAACACGAAGGGATTACTATTCATCTTACACTCCAGGTGATTATGGTGTTGTTAGGATGGGTAATTATGGGTTATCAAAGATCGTTGGCATTGGAGATATTTGTTTGAAGTTTGACACGGGGATGGAATTGGTTTTGCGTAATGTAAAACATGTCCCGGATATGAGACTCAATATTATCTCTGCAGGACTTCTTGATGAAGATGGTTACTACAACAGCTTTGGTAATGGTTTATGGAAACTAACTCTCGGATCCTTGATTGTGGCAAGAGGTAAAAGGGAATCAAAGTTATATATGACACATCCGAAGATCTCCAAGAGCATTGTCAATGTTGTAGACAATGATCATATGGCCGAGTTGTGGCATAAGAGACTTGGTCACATGAGTGAAAAGGGGATGTCTATTCTTTCAAAGAAGAATGTGTTATCCGGTGTGCATGATATTAACTTGAAGAAATGTTCTCACTGTTTAGCAGGAAAGCAAACTCGAGTTGCTTTCAAAAGTCGTTCTCCCTTCAGAATGGAGAACAAACTCGATCTTATACATTCCGATGTTTGTGGTCCTATGAAGACTAGAACACTTGGTGGGTGTTCCTATTTTGTCACTTTCATCGATGATCATTCAAGAAAGGTATGGGTCTATACCTTGAAGTCTAAAGATCAAGTGTTAGATGTGTTTAAACAGTTTCATGCTCTAGTTGAGAGGCAGATAGGGAAGAAACTTAAATGTATTCGAACAAATAATGGTGGTGAATACATTGGCCCTTTGATGCTTATTGTAGAGAGCAAGGAATTAAACACCAGAAGACTCCTCCAAAGACACCACAGTTAAATGGCCTGGCAGAGAGGATGAACAGAACTTTGGTTGAGAGAGTCAGATGCTTACTTTCACATGCAGGATTACCTGTTTCCTTTTGGGGTGAGGCTTTGAATACGGCGGTACATATTATTAATCTAACCCCTTGTGTTCCTTTGTGTTTTGATGTTCCTGACAGGGTTTGGAGCGGCAAAGATGTTTCATACCGTCACTTACGAGTCTTTGGATGCAAGGCATTTATGCATATTCCCAAAGATGAAAGATCAAAGCTTGATGTGAAGACTAAGCCATGTGTGTTCCTCGGTTATGGTCAAGATGAATTTGGGTACAGGTTGTATGATCCAGTTCAGAAGAAACTTGTTCGAAGCCGAGATGTAGTGTTTGAGGAAGATCAAACTATGAAAGATGTTGAGAAGGCTGAGATAGAGATAATTCCTCAACATAATGATGATCTTATTGACTTGGATCCGGTTCCTCCTAAACATGTTGACTCACATTTAGGAGATGATGCTCATAATGATGAAGAACAGGGTGTTGATGATGTTAATGGTGATGCTCAAGAGCAACCAGAGTTTGATGAAGACATTCATCCAGAGTTACCAGTACCAGATATGCCACCATTTGTACCGCTTAGGCGGTCTACTAGAGATCATCATCCTTCCACACGATATTCTGCAGATGAGTATGTTTTACTCACTGATGGGGGAGAGCCTGAATGCTATGTAGAAGCTATGGAAGATGAGCACAAGAAAGAATGGTTCGAGGCCATGCAAGATGAAATGACTTCCTTGCATGAGAACAATACCTTTGAGTTGGTGAAGTTGCCTAAGGGCAAGAGAGCTTTGAAAAACAAATGGGTTTTCAAATTAAAGACTGAAGAGCATACTTCTAGGCCTAGATACAAGGCTAGATTGGTGGTTAAAGGCTTCAGTCAGAAAATAGGTATTGATTTTGATGAGATTTTCTCTCCAGTCGTGAAGATGGGATCTATTAGAGTTGTTCTTGGTTTAGCGGCTAGCCTTGATCTTGAGGTTGAGCAAATGGATGTCAAGACAGCTTTTCTTCATGGGGATCTGGATAAGGAAATATATATGGAGCAACCTGAAGGTTTTCAGGTTAAGGGCAAAGAAGATTATGTGTGCAGACTTCAGAAAAGTCTGTATGGGTTGAAGCAAGCACCAAGACAGTGGTACAAGAAATTTGAGTCGGTCATAGGGAAGCAAGGCTACCGGAAGACGTCTTCAGATCACTGTGTTTTCTTTCAGATATTTGGTGATGATGACTTCATCATCTTGTTGCTTTATGTTGATGATATGCTGATTGTTGGGAAGAACATTGGAAGAATTGCCCAATTGAAACTTGATTTGAGCAAGTCTTTTGCTATAAAAGACTTGGGCCCAGCAAAACAGATTCTTGGCATACGGATTACTCGAGATAGAGTTGCAAAGAAGTTGCATATATCACAAGAGCAGTACATAGAGAAGGTGCTTCACAGGTTCAACATGGATAAAGCTAAAGTGGTTAGTTCTCCTCTTACTACCAACTTTAAGCTAACAGATAAAGATTGTCCTTCTACAAAGGAGGAGATTGAAGAAATGGATAGAGTTCCATATGCCTCAGCGGTTGGTAGGTTGATGTATGCTATGGTGTGTACTAGGCCGGATTTAGCTCATGCAGTTGGTGTTGTTAGTCGGTTTCTATCAAATTCTGGCAAGAAGCATTGGGAAGCGGTTAAATGGATATTCAGATATCTGCGCGGTACTTCCAAATTGGGTATCACATTTGGGAATGATCAGCCAATGCTTGTTGGTTACACAGACTCGGATATGGCTGGAAACAAAGACAACATAAATCCATCTCTGTATATTTGATGACTTTTGCAGGGGGAGCTGTTTCATGGCAATCAAGATTGCAAAAGTGTGTTGCGTTGTCTACAACTGAAGCTGAGTATATGGCAGCAACAGAAGCTGGCAAAGAACTGTTATGGTTGAAAAGGTTTTTGCAGGAGCTTGGTTTCACGCAAAAACGATATGTGGTTCTTTGTGATAATCAAAGTGCTATTCATCTTGCTAAAAATTCTATGTTTCATAAAAGAACAAAACATATTGATGTACGGTATCATTGGATTAGAGATGCCATTGAAGATGGTTTGTTTGAACTTGATAAAGTTCACACCGATGATAATGGTTCCGATATGTTGACAAAGGCGTTAGCAAGGGAGAAGCTCAAGATATGTTCCTCGATCGCCGGGATGGCGAATTCTTCCTCATAATTGGAAAGGGGGAGATTTGTTGGGCTTATTTCTTGTTTCCAAATATGAGGACATTAAAGCCCATCATTTAAGACCCAAGCCCATTTCATTTAACCTGTTTCTTATTGTTATTACAGCAGAAAGAGAGCTGAATTCACAAGAGAGAGAGCTGAACATAATAGAGAAAAGAAAGAAAAGAAAGAAGTTTTTCGTAAGTTACTGTTCATCCGACCCAGCTGCAGTATTTTGACGATCGCCGAATATTTCACCGTCGGATCATCACCATTTTTGGACAGCACCTTCCTGACATCCAAAGGAAGATTCTGACCGTTGGGAATTTGATTTTGAGGCCTAGAAGTTCGTTTCTCGTACCTGGGTAGATTGCAGTTTTTTTGGTGATGTTCTTCCTTTCTTGTTCTTTGATTGCTTCCATATATCTTGATGTTTGATTCCAATATTATGATGATTGTTGTATGCCTCTAGTGTTATCTAGAGAAGACTTTGTATACCTCTCTTGTTGATAGTGGATTTTAAGCGGCACTAGGTGTCCCGTGGTTTTTACCGTTTTGGGGTTTTCCACGCTAAAATTCGTGTGTTCATTGTGCTTTGATTTTCTGCATTTTGGGGCTGTTTTGGATCTGATTTAGGGCTGCCATAAGTTGGTTTATAAATTAGAAGATATACCTTAGTTGTTTGTATCCTCACGGGTTCATACGGGTCGGGAAAAAGTTTACCAAACGAAGGTTGCTTCCGCGTTAATTTTATACCGTTGTTGTGTTTATATATATATATTTCCCATTACGGTGGCCCGTGTCACCACCGAACCTAGCATAGTTCGGCCCACGTGTGTGTTTATAAAAGAGGGCCCATAATTTCTCTTCACACAGGGCCCAAGAATTTCACGAGACGCCCCTGATTTTAACTAAAACGATAAACAAGATTGTTGTATATAATTTGTTCACAGGTTCTGAAGCCGATCGAACCAATATTTACTGTCATTGTCATCCATGTCTTTAATATGGGGAAGCAAGATTTATCCAGTAAATCGACAACTCAGAATAACGTGGTCCAAGACGTCAAGTTCATACATTTTTTGAAATGATCAAAGCAAATGAACCCAACTGAGCAACACCCCAAAAAAACTTCAAGAACTAATCTGAAACACTGATTCAGATTATGCTTGTAAACCGTAGAAAGATTGCAATCAGAATAGATTCATTATGTTTTGAACTTGATCAACTTACAGCTATAACAGTCAATCAAGATCCTCACAGAAACTGTCAAACTAAAAGTACCATATATCCATTCTGATTAAGTGATTTCATAAGGCATTGTGATCTTGTAATATGCTATTCCAAAAAGAACATTGCTTGTGAATTAATGATGTAGTAACAGTAGCTGTAAGCTGTGGAAGGCAAAAAGATGTTCAAATTCTAATGTTTCTACTACGAAAGTTCATTCACAAAGAAAAAGCAATGACTGTAATATGTAAACCCGAAGTCGAATTAAAGAGTATGATTACTTATAAACGGTTTCCTTATATATAGACATGGATGGCTATACCGCCGGCAGTTGAAAGCTTCTTACGATAGACATGGAACTGAACTGCTTTGCCGTCTGGTGCTAAACCAAGATCTTCTCATCGTCAAATTCTCTGTCATTATATACATCTGATGATAGTCTCGTCATCCTCTTCTTCTTCCCCATCTCACTAAACGATTCGGGTAGGTGAATTAGAACTGTACCCAATTGGAATGAGACGGAATCTGTAACCGTGAGCTTAATCGACAATGAAGGTCCAATTTGTTATCGATTGAAGACCTCTGCGGAGTCAAACTCAATGCTGATCATTTCAATTTCGGAATACTTCAACCACAATTAGTTACGTAATAAAGAAGAGGAAACGTTAGCGGAGAAGACTTGAAAACACGACCTAATAAACACAACAGATTGAATAAGGGGCAAGAATTGAAACGGTGGGTTGGTGGAGAAGAACTCTATCGGACGCTGAAAGTAATTGGTTTGCCACAAAAGTGTTTTTCTATCGTTTGCCACGTCTTCATGGAAACAATTGACCATATGAGCGACACATTACGTCCTTTTTAATTTTCAATTTTTTTTTGGTGAACCATAATTGACAAGAGAGAACTAAGTAGCTTACCTAAAAGGTTAGTAAGGTGTTCCCGGTCGTTCCCTTCAAACCCATTAAACCTGATGGAGCCCAACGAAAAGTACTTTGAGATTTACAGTTTTACACAACTTAGGGAGCGTTTGTTTGAAGTATTGATTTTGGGGTGAATAAGATTTAAAGTGGGATTGGGATTTGGTGGGATTGGGATTAGGTGGGATTTAAAATCCCAATCCTTTGTTTGGTTCAAAATACCACCCACATATCTTCTTATCCTCACCACCCACATATCTCTCATCCTCCGGCCACCACCTACCCTCCGGCCACCACCAAACTGCCGCCACATTCTGCCAAATCTGCCACATCTCGCCGCCGCCACCCTATGCAAACAGAAACCACCACCGAACCACCTCCACCACCTGAAGAAACCCTAGGGTTTTCGTAACCTCCGGCCACCACCAAACCGCCGTCACCCTTCGCAGATCTGTTCGTCTAGGGTTTGACGACGGGTCTAGAAACCACCACCGATCTGTTCGTCTAGGGTTTGACGACGGGTTTAGAAACCACCACCGATCTGTTCGTCTAGGGTTTTCTGACGCAAGGGAGAACGACGAACGATGGTGGTTGATAGGGACGACGAGCAGACGACGGTGGTTGACGAAGGGAGAATGAACGGTGTTTGACGAACAGACGACAACGGCGGTGGTGGTTGACGAAGACGACGACGGCGGCGGTGGTTTCTGTCAGAATAGCAAACGACGTTGAGGGATTGTTGTTCGCCGGAATTGTTACCGGAGAGTCGCCGGATCAAATACCTCAGTTGAGGGATTTCAAAATACCAAGGGTGGTGGAGGGATTGAAAAATACCTCATATGTGGGATTCTTAAGAATCCTGGGAATTTGAATCCCATGTTTATTTTGCAAACCAAACACATGATTTGGAGGGATTTCAAATCCCATTCCCTTGAAATCCCATGAACCAAACGTCCCCTTATATTTTCTTATGTGTTACACTATTATATTAGTATCACATCATATTCGTTTTTTAATCTATTAACCCCATATTTATTTCATAATATATTTTCATCTTTCACCTATTTTATTTATTATAAGTATTGTTAATTTAAATAATATATATATAATTTCATGACTTAATTATCAAAATGGTCATTTAACTATCTTATTTCTTTCGATTTGGTCCTTCAACTACAAAAGTGACCAATATGGTCCTTAAACATCAACTTTATCACCTAATTGGTCAATTCGTTAGTTGACTATTAGTCAACTTCATTAAACGAAGAGTATTTTTTGTCCTTTTTACATTTTTATATTTTTTATTGATTAAAATTATTTTTGAAATTATAAAAGTATATATTCTTAATTTTCTCCCCCTCTCTCTATACACACAGACATCCACTCTCTCTATCCCTCAATTCTCTCTCTCTCTATCTCTCTCTCTCACTCAATCGGAACTTACAGCAGTATCGTCGTCGCCACCCGCCACCGTCGTCACCAACCGACACCGCCGTCACATATACACACAACGGGTGTTGACGACGCCCGCCTTTCGTCTCCACCACTCCTTACGCGACCGGCGGCAAAGACCATTGCCTCCGATCAAGTTAACAGCGAGATGTTATGGCATTACCTAATCCTCGATCCAAATGGGGAAGTCGTGACTCAATGGAACCATTTCTTCCTTGTGACGTGCCTCGTTTCTCTCTTCATAGAACCTCTTTATTTCTACCTACCTTACGTGGGCGGAGACACCTGTATGACCACCGATAACGCTGTCGCGATCGCCATTAACTCGTGGAGGTCCCTTGTAGATGTGTTTTTCGTATTACACATTGTCATGAAGTTTCATACTCTTTCATTGCGCCAAGCTCTAAGGTTTTCGGCAGGGGAGAACCTGGTTCTTGAATGTGTGTTTGTGTCCAGATCGGTCCTTGAATGTGTGTTTGTGTCCAGATCGGTTCTTGAACATGTGTTTGTGTCCAGATCTATTCTTTAATTATTCATCTTTTGCAACAAAAACCCTAGATGAGAGACAAAAACCATCGATGGTTCTTGAATGTGTGTTTGTGTCTAGATTTGTGCTTCGAACCCTAGCTTCTTTTTGGGCGTTTGTGTCCAGATCGCATTTGTGTCTAGATGAGGGACGATGGTGGTGGTGTCTGGTGGTGGTGTTTGTGCCCAAATCTGTTTGGGCGTTTTTTGGCTTCAATACTCTAACTTATGTTCTTGAAACATCCAGATCCGTTTGTCGTTTGTTGTGGTGGTGGTGTACGGTGGTGGTGGTAGGTGGTGGTTGGGAATAGAGAGAGATATGAGAAGCAGAGAGAGAGAGATGAGTGAGTGAGAAAGAGATAGGTGAGGCGGCGACAGTTGTGCTTTCACCGGATATTCAGTGGTGGTGTTGGTGTCTAGTGGTTGTGGTTGGTAAATGTGAGCCGAGAGAGATGAGAGAAAATGATATATAATAGATATTAATAATTTCATATGATAAATATATATTAAATATTATTAAAATCAGATTTTAATTGATATATAAGGGTAAAAATGTCATTTTACCGTCATTTAACAAAGTTGACTAACGGTCAACTAACGAACGGACCATCTTTGTCACTTACCGAAAAGTGGATTTTTAAGGACCATTTTGATCATTTTTGTAGTTAAAGGACCAAATCGAAAGAAATAAAATAGTTAAAGGACCATTTTTATAATTTAATCTAATTTAATACAAGACAAACTTGTATTTAATAAATTAGAACTAATATTTTCCTTAACAGAAAAAATTGCATATATTCATATAAGAAAATCATAAATCCAATTGTATTTTTATCGGATCGACTCTTTGTAGTAAATAACTGCTTTTAGTGTGTCATCCACCCATGGGATGCTCGTGTAGACGGATATAGAAGTCAATATATTTTTCCATCTGCTTCGCACTTTTTCCCTCTAAACTATCATAGTTTACAATTTTCTCTTTTTCAAGTTCAGCACTTTTTTAATCTTCATACCAAACCTGTCGACAACCTCCAAAAAAATCTTAATCGCCCCCATCCTTATTTGACATTGTCTGATAGGTATTGTGTATTTGTTGTCTTGGTTTGGATCCATATATTTAGATGAACCATGAGAGAGTAGAAGAGAATAATATAAAAGTCTTTGTTTTAAAAGAGCGGATGGTGTCTATATGTATTCATCGCCCCCATCCTTATTAGAGACCGGACGGTCGCGGCTCACGATCGACCATGACCTTCGACCGTAGGTTTCCAACACAACTTTATTTGACAGTTGTAAATGTTGTCGTTGAAAGCTGACAAATGCTCATATTCTTTTTTGTCATAAATTAGTACAATAACCATTAAAATATATTTCATAGTGTACTTTGTGTTGGTATGTGTGAGACGATTTTTTAATACTTTACACAAATATCAAGGAAGATCAAAATGAGTAGATGCGAATGCGTGATCATAAAAGTAGGTTGTACCTTCTTTACACAATGTTCAAGAACGTTGTACTTTTTGAAGGGTTTTGATCTGACCAAACCACCTTTTGACTCAAACTGGTCAAGCCCTGGGTTTGATTCTACTGGTTCAATCCTAAAAGCGGAAACATATTGAACACAACCCTCTAATCCCCAAAAGCGTTAGGATCTTACTAATGATCATATCAGTTTCTTAACAACAGACCAGACAAAAGTTTAGTAAAACAATACCTGCTCAATCTTGGGATTGCTAAAGGTAGTCCACCACTACTGCACCACCAATGAACTGGCTGCTAGACCACTCCTGGAATTATCCGAATGACACACAAATCACGTGTGTGTGTGTGTGTGGCTCGACGTAAGCAAAACCGAACACACCCCTTGGGTGTTGTTCGAGATCGACGAGAGGGAGAGAGGGAGAGGTCGACGAGAGGGAGAGGAGTGGAGGCTAGGGTTTCTCTTTTGTTCCCTTTTAGATGCTTAATAATAAAATGAACCTTATCTAGGTTTAAATACTTAAACCTTATTCAAGCCCAAGTCTATTCAATTAAAGCCCATGACTTTAATTGAAGTTTCATTCCTCTCACTTTGACCCCCTGGACTTTACCAGCTAATCAATTAACTATTAATTAACTGGTCCGTTAAATATTAAACTTAATATTTAATTTCCCTCTAAATAATAAATAACTATTTATTATTTATTTTATTTTCTAATAATTAATTCAACTGATTAATTATTTATTTCTATCTCCAATAATTAATCCATCAGATTAATTATTTGCACACACAGAATTATGGTAAATTCCAACTGTTTTAATTTGGGTGTGTAGCAGTGTGACTCTTTAGTCTCTTATAACATTGGATACAATGTATCCGTTAATTATCTTTGCACATAATCCAACACTTTTTATATCTTCCACATTATTACAATACCCAACATAATAATAAGATAGATGCTATATCCTCGTACTTCATGCTCCTACTTATCCTCTTATTTACAAGATCTAGACAAGTGTCAAAATCAATGGATAAGATGAGGAAAGAGATTTAGTGGAGTTCACATGTCATCTTAACTTGAGTAAGAGGATGAAGTAGAAGGAAAAAGTAGGAGGATTTATCATTTTTGTACTAATTATACCTAAAACTTGAATTCAAATATCTCACACACACAACTTGAAAGAGTAGGTAGTTTAATCAATACACTTATCTGCATTTTCATCTGTATAAAGTTTGCCAACTAAAATATATTTCATTTCTTGTTCCTGACAATTTATTTCTTTGAGCATGTGAAATTGTTTTATAAAATATGAAAATGCTTTTGTTAAAAATCGATTTCTATATATACGATTGTGTTCGTTCAAAAATCACTTTTAACTAAGTGGGTATTATATACGTTTGATGTTTGTAAAATTTGCATACTTGATTCCTTTTGAACTATCTTCTAATATTTCATTATGCGATCAATGCAAATTTATATTTAATGATTTATTTTGTCAAACTTATTACTTTCATATTAATTTGAATTTTTATAAAATATTTGATATTAAATCCGATTATTAAAAGTGCGTTATCAAAACATTTAAATAAATGTTTCTTTTACAGTTGCATTAACAAATGGTTTAACCCATTAACTTTTGTTAAGTTTCTAAAAAAAGTAATCTGTATAATAGTAAAGTGGATAAAATCAAAATCAAACAAAATTGAAGGGATTAATCAATTGTTTTAAGAAAACTTTAGGGTTTAAACCATTTGAAAAAGAACCCTAACGTTTAAATTAAAACAAATTCAAAACTTTATGTTAAACCGTTCAATATAAAAACTTTAATGATTAAACCAACACTGAACGTAAACTTTAATGATTAAACAATTATTGACATCATTAAATGTCACAAACTATTAAAAATTAAAATACTCAAAGAAGTGATCGAAATCCACAAGCAATAGCATCATAGCACATATTACATGGGATTAACATATTTAATAATTAAATGGAAGTCGATGGAAACAATTTCTTTGATCAACACTAGCTATGACAATGGATAAAAAACAAAATTTTCTTATATCTAGACTCAACATTAATTAATATATTAGAACTTTATTTTCCGATTAAACAAAAAAAAAATGGTTTAAGTAGAAGCATAACAAAAATGTATAAAAGTATGTTCCAAATGGATCTATATTTGCAAAGTTGGATATTTGGGTAAATTTTATGATGTCAAAGTTATCTACTTTTAAATGATTTTTGTTAACACAACTTTTTGACTAAAGTCAAGCTAAAGTGGATCTATGGTTTTCTTTTTACATTAAAATTAAATCGTCAAACCTCTTTGAATTACGGACTCAAGTTCAAACTAATCCGAATATACCTCCCG
This sequence comes from Pulicaria dysenterica, assembly GCA_947179395.2. Classification (NCBI taxonomy): domain Eukaryota; kingdom Viridiplantae; phylum Streptophyta; class Magnoliopsida; order Asterales; family Asteraceae; genus Pulicaria; species Pulicaria dysenterica. The sequence goes on from OX359288.1 coordinate 88,975,935, forward strand.
ATTTTATTTATGCCACATAATAGGAAGTTTAGAATAAAGCGATCGATATTATTAATAAACAATAATCCCTTTTCATCGTATTCATTATAGAACCATGTTGACGCACTTCAAAAAAATTTAAAAATTATAAACCATGTTGATGTTTTATTTTTGTTAAATCAGATAAGACAGATTTTATATTACTTTACTAAATCTCTTACTTGTAAAATAAAAATAAATGGTAAAATCAATAAAGAAATACAGAGGAAGAACTAGGTAGTGGATTAGGTGTGTCATCATTTTAATGGAAGCTAAGTCACATAATAAAATTCATCCATACACAACACGTGCAAACATCTAACAACTAATTAATCGAATTCATTGTCCACAACGGGATTTGAACCCATAACCTCTTAAGAGGGGCGGACTCTACAATATCAGATATCGCTGAACTACGGCGATATGTTATGTTTAAATATCTACAAGATTATGAATTCAAATCCTGTTATAAATAAAAATGAATAGCCGTTCAAAAATATCTAACAATAGACTATACAAGTTAAGTCGAATCTATGATCCTTATTTTATAGCTAAAGAATAAACTAGAATGACTTTTTTTCAAATAAATAAAATTGAATTTAATACAAGTAAAAGTTGATTAGGAGCGCGTTGGACATGGGGAGCAGCTGGAACTTCATCGAACGGCTGGAAAGTTTAAAAAAGAAAAAAAAAAGGCAGAAATTAAAAAAAATTTTATTTTGGATAAATTAAAAAAGAAGTTTCATACGAAGCCACCTTCGCGTTAATGGTCGGTGCAATATGCAGACCTCCCCATGCAATCTATGCTATTAATAGCTGCTCGAATCACTACTTGACATGTTCAACCATTCTGCCGACGTTATTTTAACTTTACTCCCTTCCACTTTCAATCTTTTCACGTAACTCATCCTTCACTACACACTCATGACTCATACAACTAAATGAACTAATAAACTAAATTAATAGTAAATTTAAATGTTCAACGGGCGAATTCGATTATTAAAAAAATTCTAAAAAATTCTTATTAGGATAATATAAATATTATGTGTATTGTATAGGGTTATAGTTTTAGTTTTAATTACTTAATGCTACTTAAAATATTTATAACATTGACTAGTACAGTTGAAAGGTTTTTGATAATGTGACCGTCTATGTAGATGATCATATTATCGAGACATTGCTACCACTTAATGTCGTAACTTTGATAAAACTTTTAAAAGGTGCAGAAAAAATTTTAGAGTTTAGTTTTCGAAAATATATCGCAATTGTCAACTTTTGTTATTGTATATACCTAATTATACAATTCGTGTTTGATAAACTAATATTTAGTGTATGGTAACCTGTAATAGGAGGTTGTAGCAGGTTATTTTTGTAAAAATAATTTAAAAATAAAACGAATATTATTCTAATAATAATAATAATAAAACAATTGTAATAAATATAAGTATTTATACTAATAATAAATCATCAAAGTTCATCATCGACGATTTGGTGTTTGGGATTCATCATCTAGGGTTTATCGTAGTACGCATAAGCTATAATTTGCTTTTGGTCTGAATCAGTTTATAAGCATTTTTTTGTGTATTCTGAAAAATAACTAGAAACTGACCTTAAATTATTATACTCGAACAATGAATATTTGTTATTGTTACATACAACATTCAGTTCAATTATGTTCACCGTCTTATTCATTTCTTTACTATTCTAAATAACCTAACCCAATTATGGTTGCCACCTTCCTTGCTAATACTTCCTACTAAAAAAAACTAAAAAGGGCTATATAGCAACCTTTTAAAACTATAAGGTCATAAAACTCTTTAAGAAAAGCACAAGGGTCGAATCAGAAATTACATTTCTATTATAAATACTGATATTAAGTGATGGTCCGTTTTCAAAACCGTCTCAACGGAAGTAAACAAAGAAAGAAAACAAACTCTAGTAATATAAACAAGTGAGAGTTTACAGTTAGCCGGTGCAAATATCTGAATCTAGAGAGAGAAAGCAGCCATGGGAGCTCTGGATCATTTTTCCAACATGTTCGATTGCGGAAGTGGAAGCAACAGAAAGTACAAAAAACGCAAGCAATTGCAGGTAAACAAACAAAAGCCAGAAATAATCCTTTAAATTGCTTTCGATTTCGCTAATTTGAATATTCTATTCTGTGAAGTTTTCATGATTAGGTAAACTGTTTATTGTTTGATCGTTCGTGGCGTGTAGTGATTTAGGCGATTGAGGAAAACGAAAGTTGCACACGATGGTTATATTAGGAATCACATCGTTTGATTTCTTCGATTTATTACTCATCTGTGAAGTTCATGCTAAAAATTAGGGTTCGAAATATTTGATTCTCGAGTCTACTACTTCTTATGTTAATTCAAATTTTTAGCCACAAATTTGAAAGATGAAAACATATGCTCGAAAACCGATTCAGGATCTGTTTTTCTTTTTCTTTGTTTTTTTCATTTTTATCTCGACATACTTTCTAGTTTATAGAAAATTATGGAGAATACATTAGGGGCATAAATAGATGAACACGCAAGCGTTCAGGAAGTTAGAAGTTAAAATCAGTAGTCATGCCTGATTAATTCGAGTAGTACTCAGATCCATTGACACATCAGGGTTTGAATTTGAAGTAAAAGTATATCCTGATGTGTGGTTGTATCTAGTGCATCGCGAGTTGTACGCAGGTATACTTTGTTTAATAATAAGGTTATGTGACGAATGATGATACCTGTCTGCCTTTAGGTGTATGATAGTGAGAGACTAGCCAAAGAAAGTGAAAAGAATGATGCTTACAGCCTTGCTTGTCATTTTCCCATTAATTTTAATAGTTTGAAAGATAGATTTGTACAAAATCAAATTTGATTGGCGGTATGACTTTTATGTCGTTAAATAGCTGTTAACCATTTTGCTCAATCACATATTTAATATACTGTGATCTATACATATTTTTTATTATATATTATATTACATAAGTTCTATCGAGTTATTGACCAAGCTATGAATATTTAAAAAAATATTTATCAGAATATGATTGTTTTGAAAATATTTACTAAAATAGGGATAGTATATCCAAACAACACCCTAATCCCTCCCAAACACACCAAACTCCCCATCCCTCTTCTATTTTGAAACCTTTCCAAATCTTAAATATGTTAGTCCGAAAATTGCTCCATCATGCCGCCACACCTGCCGCCGGACTCTTGTCGCCGGCCATCAGACTCGACGCCGACCACCACTGTCATCTTACACTCGTCGCCGGTCACCACCACCACCTCCTCCCAAACACACCAAACTCCCCCATCTTCCTTCTAAAATGAAACCCATCCTGCCGCCATACCTGCCGCCGGACGATTGTCGCCTGCCACCTTACCCTCGTCGCCGGAAGCTTTTAGAGAAGGGGGCTTTTAGAGAGAGAACACACAAACACCATCTAAATCTCTTTCAAACTCTCTCTCTCGCTAACGTGGCTGTTCTCGCCGGAACCTAGCCGCCGCAACCGCCGGAACCCTAGACGCGCCATCGCCTGAACCCTAGACACCATGGCCGTCGACGGGTTTGAGGCGGTAGCGATTGTTCTCTACAAGTGACGCGGTGGTTGTCCTCGACGAGTGAGGCGGTTGTCATCGAGTGTGAGGCGGCGGTGGTCATCGACGAGTATGAGTTGGTAGAGGTGGCAGAGGTGGCCGGCGACAAGAGTCCGGCGGCAGTTGTGGCGGCGATGATGGAGCAATTTTCGGGAGAGGTTTAAGATTTGGAAAGGTTTTAAAATAGAAGGGAGATGGGGAGTTTGATGTGTTTGGGAGGGATTTGGGTGTTGTTTGGATATATTATCCTAATTTTAGTAAATATTTTTAAAACATCCATATTCTGGTAAATATTTTTTTAAATATCCATAGTTTGGACAATAAGTTCTATCTATGTATGAATCTTTTCGCTTAAAGTTTAAAAATCACACATATGTTATATCTACGGTTTGGGTCACTATGCGGATTATTGTGGGATCTTTTTAATCACATCAGTTATTACTATTATCATTTGATATCTTTAATGACCATATAGTGAAAAAAAAAACTACTATTACTATTAAAGAAAACTTGTGATTTCACAAAAGACAGTTGACTGTTAAAAATTACACGTAACGGACTGAACTTATTTTTTTAATAAAGTATGGAATCTAATAATCCAATTAAGATATTTATTGTTGAATTATTGAAGGCCATAATGATAAGTACAAATTCGATAAAGTTGCATCATATAAGTACACGTAACAGCGCTAAACTTAATTTTATATATATGAAATGATCGTCGATCAATAATTGCAATTAAAATATTTCATTATTATTTCTTTTCATTGCTGGTTTCATACGTACGTGATAATTTTATAACAACTCTTTAGACTTGGTCTTAATATTAACTACTCCCCCTTGGAAGACAAGGCGCTAAAGTGTAAGTGTGTAACTGTATAACATATAAAAATAAATTTTATTTTATTTTATATCTGCTGGTCGTGTTGAAGAAGATCTAATATAAATGTATTCTGTAAAATTAACTACTGGTTAGCTTACCCGTGCTTCGTGTCGGGGACTAACTACTTTTTAATCGAGTTTGATTAGATTATTCATTTACTATTTTTTTTTTAAATAAAAAAACATTATGATCATGAATTCATGATGATCATTCCACAGAAATTAGGGGATAATTGTTTTAATGTATAATTAAATTTGATTGGTTAATTGCAAAAAAAAAAAACAAAAAAAATATTATTTCAAACCACTAACGCATAAATGGTAAATTGAATTTAGATATGAAATTTAAAACAATTGAATCACTTGAATTTTTTTAAAGTAACTTATCTTCAATGTATCTTGAAACTACGTAAAATATTTAAACAATAAGATGTCATTTCACTACTCACAAATGTGGCTTGGATTCTATTTAATAGCAAGTGCTTGTATAATAAAAGAACTACATAAATTTAACATAAAAAAATCCACACCCTAAAACACTACTATATCTAGCATATATTAGACCCTCAATTTATTAGAAAACCTAAATGAAAAGAACTCAAAAACTTATTTTGACAATTCGATTGAAAAATAATAAAACGCGTGATTAAAAAATCAAAGAATTAGGATTATAATATGTTGCAAGAATAATACAACAAAAAGGTGTCAAAAGAGATCTCAAATCTCATAAATAAAAGATTGACTCTTTCATCCTCAAAAAAACTTATAAAGTTTATAATCACTAAGACCACTTTAAGTTGTATAATCACTAAGACCACTTTATAAAAGATTGATATAAAGTTTATGGGGAAAATAAAACATACACTTTAAGTTGTATAATCGCTATGTGTGAAGGTGATGACAATGCCGAAGCTCCCCGTACATACAACTTTTTTTCGTTAAAAAAAATATATATATATATTATATAGTGATTATTTTAGAGAAGATGGTTACTAGAACCAAGTGAAGTGGGTCCCACGAGGCGACGATGCATGTTTGAGTTGACCCCAACGGCCAAAAAGGATGGCATATTGACCCACCACTTCGTGGCATGGCATTACTACATGAGTACATGCTCTGACCAAAAGTCAAAATTTAATGTGTCAGCCCCTCCATATCCGCCGTGAGCTACTCCATACCTGATAAATTCTTGCCACGCCCACGCTTCTATATCATGCAACAAGGGTGTTTAGATTAGATTCTTTTCTGTTTATTAAATAGTGTTTGATGTCTCTGTTAATTTTTTTTAATTAAATTAAAAAAAATATCGATACGTAAGCCTTTTCTTTTTCAAGATTCTTTACTTGTTTATCTGTTTTCATTATTATATTGCAGATATTTTGTTAATGGACATTCTTTTCTACTTGGATTATATATGTTTAATAAATTAGAGTTTCTGTTTTCACAAATTAACGTTTTTCTTTTCTTCAAATGTGTCGTTTAACAGACGGTGGAGATTAAAGTGAAGATCGATTGTGATGGGTGTGAGAGGAAGGTGAGAAGATCAGTGGAAGGAATGAAAGGCGTGACATCTGTGAATGTGGAGAGAAAGCAACACAAGCTTACAGTGGTCGGGTATGTTGAGCCACACAAAGTATTGTCTCGTGTGGCTTATAGAACTGGGAAGAAGGTTGAGCTTTGGCCCTATGTGCCTTATGACATTGTGGCACACCCGTATGCGCAGGGCGTGTATGATAAAAAGGCGCCAGCAGGGTATGTGCGGTACGTTGAAGATCCGCACAACCAGCTAGCACGAGCCAGCTCGACAGAGGTTCGGTACACAACCGCTTTTAGCGATGAAAATCCAGCTGCATGTTCTATCATGTGATTGGTTGTCCAATAATTAAGAAATGGGAGCTTTTAAAAAAGTAATTATATAGAAGCAAATATATAAAGTAACGGGTGCGTATGTTTAGACTCAAGTATAAGATCAGTTTGGTTAATGTTATTAGTTTATTGCTTTTTTGTTTTGTTTTTATTTTGGGTATTAAAACAACAAAAAGAAGAAAAAATGTGTATTTGGTCTTAGGTGTTCCTTTTCTCTCCTTTTTTTCTTCTCAACTTTTGTCATATTTTATGCTTAATAGTTTATGGATATTGTATATTTCTGATCAAGATAATGAAATATGTATTTTATGTTATGTTTATGTACGTGTATTTATATAGACCTCTCTATGCGTTAGCAGCAGCAACAACCACCATGCATATAATTTTGTTTAAGTAAGAAATGAGGGAGGTTATATATAAGAACATGGTGTGTGATCATGTTTGGACATCTTATGCTTTGTCCCACATCACCGTCACACCAAATATGCTTTAGCCATGCACCCCCGTACTGCCCATGCTTAACGCTTTAAAGATTTTTATTTAAAAAAAAATACTCCCTCTCCTCTTTCCCCTCTCTTCTTTTTCCTTCTTTCTCTCTCATATCTCTCACTCCTCTCTTCATCGGCATTCAAACGCTGATATTGGATGCTTTAATTCGGGGTACCCATGCTTGGGGGTGGTGTTCCATACGGTACCGCATGACACATAAGCATGCCTAACTCAGTAGGCCTGTCAATGGGTCAAATCTTGCCCCAGATCCGATCCAATCTGTCCCGTTTATATGATCCAACGAGTCTAAAAATAGGATCCATCGCCCTAATAAGAGATCCAATAGGTCGACCCATTTAATTGGATCACTACATGGGTCGATCCAAGATCTGTCTGGGTCGACCCATTTAATATTAAATTACAACTAAATTTTAACAATCCCTAACTATCATCAATTTTTCAATCACCACTCGCCGCCACCATCACGACCCCCGCCGTCACCACCGCCACTGCCCGTAACCGCTCCCACCACCGCTCGCCACCACCACCGTCATTGCCGCCACCATTACCGCTGCCTGTCACCGCTCCCAGCACCATCCACCGCAACCGCTTCCGCCATCGTTACCGCCACCACCGGAACTGCCACCGCCGTCACCGCCCACCACCACTGCCGCGCGTTATCGCTCCCGTCACCGCCACCGCCACCGCCGACCACCACGGCACCACCCACCATGTGTGGAGATTCCTTTCATTTCATGTGTTGGACTCACTCGATCGATCGGGACATTAATTAAGTTCGTTCATTTTCAGTAGTATGTATATGGAAAAAGTTCATGCGAGAACCATTCTTAGTGCGAGAACCATTCTTAGTGCGAGAATCGCGAGAACCAATCTGAGCCGTCCAATTCCCCCTCCTTCAATGTCATTGCCCACCCATGAATTCCTCACATGCACCATGCCACACTCTATCCCTCCACGCTCACCATCCATGAAACTTCCCATATTCATGGAACGGCTAAGATTGGTTCTCGCGGTTCTCGCACTAAAAACGATTCTCGAATGAACCTTCCCCATATATATATTATCACACACTAAACTACTAACTAATATCCATTTCCCACTTACAGTACATCTTCTTCATATATATATCAATCACTATATATATATTATTTTTAATTTTTATTAATTAAAAACGTACAATTCATGTGTATATATAAGACATACAAAAATTTAGAAATATCATCAATTTATTATACAGATATTACGCATTATCAGTCGCTATATTTCTTTTTGAAGGTTAAGGGTCGAATTGCAGAGTTTGTAGTGGCGAACACATGCAATCGTAGGTTTATTAAGTCTTCGTATTTGTTATATTAAGTCTTCGTATTTGTCTTGTTTAGTTTTATTGTTTGGGGTTATTTTACAACTTGTAAAATGAAAAGAGGATATATGATAGTGTGTGTCTTTAGGTTGTAATGTTTCTGGTAATAGTTTTGTTTTTTCATGTCCGCTGCTACCACTTATGGTAGGTTGGGATGGGGGTGGGGTAGGATAGGTAGGTAGGCTAGGCGTAGAGAAAGGTAGCGGTGGGGTTAGGGTAGAAGAGCTAGGGGTAGGGTAGAGTAGGGTAAGGTAGGAGGTGGGGTGGGTGGGGTGGGGGTGTAGGACTTGGAAAAATATTTGATAGATTATTTAAATAACAATAAATACATAATATAAATGGGTCGCTCTGGGTCAAGATCCATTAGTAATGGATCCGATCCAAATCCAATTAAATTGGTCTTAGTGCTAATGGGTCAGATCCAAATCCAATTAAATGAGTCTATGGGCCAGGTTAGATCTTTAAAAGATCCGATCCGATCTGCCCCATTGACAGCCCTATGCCTAAGCCATACTTCTTGGTATACCGTATGCTCTAACCGGCCAGTCACGCCTCTCTATATGTGAACAAAACAAGATAGCCGTTGATGCGATCTTTTAAGCGTACTTAGTCTAAAAATGTTAAAGGACATGTCTATGATTTATGTGTTATTTGATTATTTTTTATGTAAGAAACAACTTAGCTAGCTATATTTTTTTCCAGTATTGATAAAATTTCAATAATGGAATATTTCATCAGTATAATTTCATAAGTATAATTTCATACTGCTTATAAGAAAGTGGAAATATTAATTTCAAGTTGGTTGTATTGCTATCACTAGTACAACTTCAACTGTGAAAATGCAATGACAGCGTCATTCTGCCTAACTGATAGCAAATACCTAAACTTTAGGATCACAAACATCATTATCATTATCCTAAATTTATGTCGGAACTTATTTTTAAATACATTTTTTTTTCTTAAAAAAATATAGTAACGAAGTAGATATCTCTAAAAATATGTCTGATCTGTAAGTATCTACAAACTAAAAAAAGGTCTTGGAAAACACTTGACAATTTGCGATGATTTGATTTAGGGATTTTTATTCAATGTTTTAAGCTTATAGAGGTTTTTAGCTGCAAATTAGCGATATATACATGTATAGACTCCATTGCAACTCTCTTAATTAAATTATGGTCTTTCACTCTTTCTTTTTAAAGTTACTTCATTAAATTTTCAATTCGGTTAAATGTAAAATTTTTCCTAGTTAAAGTATGAATCAGTTTTCTTTAATTTATTAATAAATTTGTCTTTGAAAAGATAAAAGTCTAAATTCAACCAACGTGCCGAATAAGGAGCGGCTAGAGTTATGATGAATAAGAACCTTTGTGGCCAAGGCTATCCAGCTCCATAGTCAACAAAGAGATCGAGGATTATAGTATGAGATTTAGAATATTGTGAATAAGTCCAATGCTAGGTGACTCATACAATGATAGGTACCAAGAAATACTTATGTGCATAAGGTTAAAACAAAATTTGTTGACTTTTTATATTTTTCTAGTTATATTCTTACAAACTAAAATATAAAGAAGAGTTTATTGCACCAATGGCCCTTTAACTATTTAAAAGTTATGATTTGCACTTTTTTTCAAAAAGATGCAAGAATAGTCCCTTAATTGTCCAAAAGTTATACAAATGGTCCTTTTTAACGTTTTCCGTTAATTAATTCTGTTAGTTTTTGTCAATTGATTATTATAACCCTTACCCTTATTTTTTGTTTATTTTCTTAATTATTATATATCATAATAATAAAATTAAAACCCTCCCCCCAACCTATCACCAAACCCAGCCACCCCTACCAATCTTTCATAGTTTCACACTTTCACTCATGTCACTCTCTCTCTCTCTCTCTCTCTCTCTCTCTCTCTCTCTCTCTCTCTTACGCTGCACGAACCACCACAAACATTAAAAAGACCTTAAAACCCTTTATTTAACGGATCTAGTTAACAGAAAACGTTAAAAAAGACTATCTGTGCAATTTTTGGACCGTTAAAGGATTATTCTTGCAACTTTAAAAAAAAAAGGATTAAAGTCACAACTTTTGGATAGTTAAAGGACCATTGGTGCAATTAACTCTATAAAGAATTATAATTAAAATCAATTACTTAAATAAGCAAAATACCTTAAACATTCGCGAAAACAAGCTAAAAAAAATCAAATTACGAAAATAAGCATCAGTTTCGCCCCTAGCTTCGCCCTCCAATCAATGTCTGCCACGTGTACCAGTTTCGCCCCAAACTGTACCAGTTTCGCCTCAAACTGTACCAGTTTCGCCCCTCAATACCTCGATAATTGTGCTTGTCTCGTTGAATTGAAAAGTATCTCTAATATTGTACCAGTTTCGCCCCTCAGTGTACCAGCTTCGCCCCTCAATGTACCAGTTTCGCCACTATGCCTCGGTGTTGGGAAAAGTGTGTCGTTTTTTGTGCCTCGTCTCGGATTATGTGCCAGGCGAATCTGGTGGGTGTGATGGGCGAATCTGCAGTCTTCGAGTAGCGTGCTAGACGAATTTCGATGGTTAAAAGGAGAAGCTATGGGAGAAACTATGGGAGGAAATCAAATCTTCACATTGCAAAGACATCGACGAGTTCAATATTCCGGCCAGCCAACCTCAAGTTTTCTGGCGAACAATAATCCGGCAACACTCATTTCTTATATTTCAACCATGTTAAACGAGGTAATATTTTTGTACATGTTTTCATTTTTTTGAATGTTATTTAAACCTATGTTTTTAGAACAAATGATATTATTGTGTTATTAGGTTGTATTAATGTTATTAGTGTAATGTTGTTGCTTATTATTACCTTATTTCATATACTTAGTAGGTAAATTTTGACATATATTATTAATAGAAGTTGATCTAAATTAAAACAAGCTTAAAAGCATGTTATGACATTTTGTATCCATATTTAAAGTGAAAAAAATACGTATTATATTTTAAAGTTAATGAAAAAAAATATTTTTTTTAGTCAGAATCTTTTTTTTTTTACGAAAAAATCAATTTTTAAGTATAACAAAAAAATGTATAACAAAAAAAAACAATTTTTAAGTTTTAAAAAAATTTGTATTATTTTTAAGTTATAATGTATATTAAAAAATGTATAAAACTTGAATGCTTATAGTTTGAATATGAAAAGAAACATAACCAGAATTGTTCAAAATCTAAATCATGACAAATTTATAATTCAAATATTACAGTTCCTACTATATCGAGTTTGGTAATGATTCAAAAACAAATAAAAAACCTACGAGTATATAAAGATATATTACATAATCCGATTGTATTGATAATAATTATATGTTACTAAATCACTTTATGTGACATAATACATATAATATTTTATCACTTCAGCACCTAAAGTTAACCTGCAATAAACGACGTTACTTTATTTCGAATTTTGATCATGATATGGATCCTAATTCTATTTTGATTTTTAAATGATAAAAGATAAGTAAAAAGAATAAAAATCAATGACCTAAATAAGCAAAATACCTTAAACATTCGCGAAAACAAGCTATTCTATGGGCTATTTTCTTTCACCCACTTTTTTTTATTACAATTAATAATTAATTTAAAAACGACAATTAATAAATATTTATAAAAATAAATGGAAGACTTATAATTAAACTATTATTTCATTAATTAAAAGGTCATAAAATAGAATAATTTTGAATTATTTAATCTCATGTTTATTTTTTTATTTATAGGAAATTTATCACGCGAACCTTACCTGTCGTAACCGGATGAGAATCGGCCAGGAAGAAATCAAACCCCGTCTTGATTTAAGACAAGAAAGTCTTAACTTATTTAACCAAACTTGTTTTGCGCCTTTTTTAAATATTAAGGCGGGGCAAAATGATCCTTTGCTGATACACTATTTGTTGTGTACCCAAGTTAGCGTCGGTAAAAACGAATATGAAACTTTACGTTTCAACGTAGCGGGTAATCCCGTAAGTTTTGGGCGGAGGGAATTCTGTTTGTTGACAGGATTCAGTTTCGGGCCGTACACGTTAGACGACCGTGCTCCCGACACGCCATTTATGAGGCGTGTCTTCAACGAGCAGATATCCTCCCGGCTGCGTGTGGCCCACATATGTCGTCTTTAGGCTTCAGAGACGGATTTTAACAATCTGGGGGATGATGACGTTGTTCGAGTAGCGCTTTTGTACATGCTGTACAAAGGTTTTATAGGGGCGAGGCCAGAGTGGTTCGTCGCTACGGATGTGATTCATCTGCTTGACGACATCCCGCGGTCATGGAATAGATTCGCATGGGGGTCGTATTTACGGAAGAGGTGGAAAAAAGCAAATGGACAAGAGTCTGCTTCTCGGGTCATCGATACAACATCATGACCTCTAACAGCGCAGAGTCCATCAACTCGCTTTCTCGTCATGCGCGTAAACTTCCGGTGGTCATGTTTATTGATTTCTTCCGTGCAAGTGTTCAAAACTGGTTCTTCAAACGCCGTAAGGAAGCAGGTAAACAACTCTCCTACAGCAACTGCACCAACTTTTAAAATATTTATTAATTGTACGAGTTTTTTTAAACAGAAAAACTCCAGCACAGGGTTACGCCGTGGGCAGAGAAGAAAATACTTCATAGGATGGCAAAGTGCTCGACGTGGCAGGTACAAGGCATTACACAATACCGGTTTGGGGTTGAGGATCATAAACAAAACGTTAACATAGTTGATACTGAAGAAATGACATGCGATTGTCGTAAATGGCAACTTTCCGGGTTGCCATGTGGCCACGCAATTGCAGTTTCCAGATTCCTAAGGCTTACCGATTCAAGCCAGTGGGTGTTGAATTGGTTCACTAGTGAAACCTACCTTGCGACGTATAGCGGTTTTATAAACCCCGTGTCCAACAAAAATATGTGGGACTTACCTTCAGATCTCATAAACCTACATCCTCCACTGCTCAATAAAAGGCAGGCTGGGAGACCAAAACTTGTTAGAAGGATACCGTCAAGGGGTGAGCAGGTACCGCCTGCACGCTGCACTAGATGCGGTGATAGTGGACACAACCGAGACAATTGCAGAATGCCGTTTTCATCACAACAATCAACTAACCAGACAACTAATGCCTCAACCTCAAATGCTGCGGAACCGACCCAGCCGGATTTATCTCAATTTGAGCCAGACCTTTCTTTGTATGATACGTATTACACTGTTCGACATGATTTAAATCAATAATTAATGTAATACTACTTTCGTGTCTTTATCAATTTAAATTTATGAAATACTACACCAACGTTAACAATGTTTCGCTTATACACGTTCAAAAGTAACAATCAAATTTAATTTTTCGGCAACTAAATACCAACAAAAACAATCAATAAAAATAAGAGTATGATAAAATAATATATGAGTATGATAAAACATTTTTTAATACATATTAATAAGTGATTTATTATAATTAAACAGTTTTTATGGTGAAAATTTATTATAAAGGAGTAAGATAAAAAATTTTAAAATTAGCTTAAAAGGTAATTTAAATTTTTTAAGTAATAAAAGGGGGTAAAATTATAAAATTTAAGAGTATGCAATACATGTGGGGCATACAGAGGAGACACTGAGGCTTGAGGTTCAAAACTAGAGGCTAGGGGCGAAACTGGGCATGCGGGGCCCACCTTGGGGGCGAAACTGGGTTGTAAGGGGCGAAACGGGGCTGTGGGGCCCACCAGGGGCGAAACTGATGACCATAGGGGCGAAACTGGGCTGTTGGGGGCGAAACGGGTGACACGTGGCGAGTTGTGATTGGTGGGGGAACCAAGGGGCGAAACTGATGCTCATTTTCGTAATTTGATATTTTTAGCTTGTTTTCGCGAATGTATAAGGTATGTTGCTTATTTACGCGAAATCCCCTTAATTTAATTGTAATTGAATCATTCATAATTTGTAAAATATAATCCCTAATTTAATTTAAAAATAAAATCTCCTAAATACCTTTCTTCTAATAAATTTTCAACCGACAAACTCATTCATCCAATCACACTATCAAATAAGTCGTCACGGAGCTTTGAACAAGAATGAGGGCAAACTCACCCATCCTAAAGCTTTGAACAATAATAACAACAAACTCACTCATCCAAAAGCTTTGTGCTTTGAACAATAAGGGCAGCAAACTCACTCATCATGAAGAACTGAACAAGAATGGCAACAACCAAAGAAATACAAATACAAGAAATGTTACTACTTGATTTTTATCAGGATATATATATGTAATTAAAAAAGTTTATAAGGATCTATATCAAATTCTTTCTTAATTAATCTAAGCTACATATAGTGGTTATTCATCAATTAGTTCATCGTTTTTTCGAGTTCGGCCCTGTTCGAGCCACTTTTCAAAACCAAGCTCAACCCTGTAATAATATATTTTGAATTAATCTCGCAATATGATGTTTTTGTCATTTTACAAAACTCAAACAACTCATAATTATTTGTTTAGCATATAATAATTAGTTTTTTTTTTGTTTTTACGGTGGAATACACACTTTCTAAATACGTGTATGTTATTTTTTATCCACTACAGGACTAAAACCCATTATAACATTATGAGTTACACATCTGATACTAAATAACTATAAGCTATTGCTATTTAACTTAGTTTTTTGAAAAGCAAACCAAAGGTCACAATCAAGGCTTTAGTAAAAATGTATACGGGTCACAGTCAAATCATCTTAATTCTTATCGGGCGTAAATGAAAACTTAGAAACACATATGATAAGTGAAAAGTGGTTATCACGTTTGTAGATATAAATTTAAAAATAAAAGTAAAGCACATGGTGTAACCGTTGAAAACACTTATAATAAATGATGTTACACTTACATAAAGGAGGGTGTTTTGATCATTAGTGTTTAACGTTTTAATGAGTGAACTATATAACAACACGTGATAGATGTTAACTATACAGATCATTTCCCACAAACAATGGCTCACCAAGTATTTAATAACTTGTATACTAATACTATTTATGAGCATCTCGGTTATATATTTGGTTTCATTCATAAAAATTTAGAGTAAAGGTATCTTAAAATATTATAAAAAGGAGTTGAGACAGAACATGGTTCAAATTGATAATGCACAAATTGTTATATACAGATAATTTTTATTATGTACGAATCATCACTCGTTGTAAAATGTTTAAAAAAAAGTACATTATCACTTTTATACGCAATAAATGCCTTTTGATCTATGGACACAAGGGTACCACAAAATGGGACTAATTTTAATGTTAATCAAGCTAAGTCGACATCAGTCGAGTCTACCGTCATCAAGCTCGAACTCAGTACAAAAATCAAGCTCAAAGAGTATAACTGTATAAGGTATCTGATTCTAATCTACAAGATATACGAGTAAAGTTCTTATCGATCCTTTTAAGCTGTATATATTATCACGTAACGAAGGCTGCTATAGACTGACTTTTTATTAAATTATGAATTATCCAAACTTGAACTCATATACACTTCAGGAACAAAACAAAGACATCCAACATGAAGATTTTGTAATTTAAAGAACCAAGATGGGAAGAAATTTAATCATATGAGATTCATAAAAAACTTCCTCATCAACTTAACATTAACTGCAGATGATCATTATTAAAGAACACACATCTAGGAGCATTTGTACGATTACGTTTGGCTAAACATAATAAAAACAACGCTACTCACAAAACTTGACTAGATCGAACAAGCAATTATAGCACATCGCTTGACAAAGATACCTCTCACCAAGAATGATCTGCGCATCAAATCATGTAACGATTCACTTAGATATTGCTGCACGAGAACCTGCAGTACAAGAAAACCAATGCACAGTCAGAGTGGATCTAAGCAAAATATACATGTAAAATCAAGTTAGCAGATCCAGAAATATTGAATATCCCATCTTTTTCATGAGATATATTAGTAGGCAATCAAGACTACATGATATTATATGATAAAAGGAGGGTTCAAACGAGAACCTCCCAATTTACGAGAACTCTGGGAACCATTTTTAACTTTTGATTGCTTTTTAATCTAATGGTTCATGTTTTTTAATAGGAGTATAATGATAAACCCAAATTATTTATTTCTCCAAGCAATTTCTGTGGGAGAGGCTGTGGCGTTGCAATTGTTATTGGTGGTGGTGGCGGCTTGAAATGAGATGGAGCGTGTATGTTCATTTAGTAAGGGTTAAGATTATGTTTAATACTTTTAGGGGATAAAATGTCTTTTCTACCCTTTTTGGTTTAATCCTCTCCCTCCTTTAATTTCAACTTCATTACAAGAAATGCCACAACCCATCTCAGCCGTAATCGAATCAATTAACAGTTAAAATGGTTTTTGCTAAGAAATGGTACTTGTTTGAACCACCTCTAAATGATAATTAGATTAATAGAACTATGATGTACATTCATGCAAGTTAACATTGAGCATAGCAACCACACATTGTCTTTTATTTGTGGAAGATATGAGACAAAATTTAGATGCATACAGTATGCAAATATACACAATGCTTATTAGTAGGTAGGAACATCCATTGAACATGTATGGAGGAAATCTTATTCCCCTCTAGGTCCTAATGTTCTAAACATGTGGAACTCCAGTTAAGAGATGCCGGATTTTCGACAAGCAAAACAAGTATGTACGTTGTCTGGTAACTAGAAAGACTACTAATTTTAAAATTAAATCTACATGATCTAAACACTACTTTTCTACATAATACTACAGACTTAATTTTTTTTGGCTTCATACAAAATCCTGGCTCAGGTATACACACAGTTCATAGATTACCAATCGTATGTTCGTTGAATGTAGATATTTTAGTTTCTGCTTATTCAGTAGCATTTATATCTAAGAATGTTCAGAAATTAAGATTTAAGAACAAATTTTGAACAATATATCCAAAGAGACACCTAGCTCTTACACGCTTCACGAGCTCATAGTGTTACCCTACGCAGGCATTTGTAACAATTTATATATTTCACCCTCCGCTTTGTCTCGGTTGAGTTTCTTGCTTTCTTGAAGTTTTTTAGTCAATGCTTGAAATGAAGCAATATGATAATTTGTATAGTCAGAAAGTTGTAAATGTATCAATAGGTTTCTTTCTATGCCAAATATATGTTATATTGGCGGGCTATCATCAATGGTAGAAATATTCTTTACCGTATAATTTTTTGTTCCCAAGAGTCTTGATGCTGATATCTTGAGTCTACAGCTTACCTATCTACCCGCTATCTTGTGAACAATTCTAAGGCAATCCATATGTTGTTTATATGTTGTAAATATTCGGGACATTTTTTATTTTATCAATTATAGGTTTCTTGTATTGAGAATTTCTTATAACTGTTATCATGAATTAGATGAATATGATAACTTTCTCCAATAAAAATTTGCGCAGAATGATTGCTTAATCATCTAACTCCAGGGATGGACCAAGTATGATTCTAATTTTCTTCTGTTTTGTGTATTTGACTAACATATCAAGTATTTAATTAGATGTGTTGTTGAAGATAGGAAAAGCTACAAATGTGTACAACTGTACAGGAGATATTTGATCAAGATTACAACTTCTAGCATTGATTAAATAGCAGCTATTTAATACATTTATTTTGATGGATACGGCTATTGGGTCCTTTTAATAAATGGCATTTGTTACCAAATAATGTATGTAGTTGAATGTTGTGTTGAATAATGTAATGCTACTAGTTATTTGATGAAAGTCATGATTGAATTGCTAAGTTTTAGATGATGTGTTAATTACATCATTAACAGAAATGTATATTTATGTTATTTTCAACATTCTGTATTTGAATTATCTATAAACTGATTGTATATCATTTTTAATATATATTTAATTCAGACTATAAATTCAGAACAAATAACAAATATCAATTATTTATCCACAACTTACTACATACAACCTTTTAATTATGGGAGTTAATCCATACACAACGGTTTTTAGCCATACACAACAAGTATGAACAGTTATTGCACATGGTACAACTTGATGATGCATTAAGTTGTGCATGGTCACTTTTGTTGTGTACAGATCACATCCTTTTACTTATTGGTGGCAATTAGTATCTTGGTTGGGTTGGCGGCTTCATATCTCAACCCTAACCCAAGCCCTAACTATTAAACTAATTGCGTCGAAAAGTTTAAACCTCACCCAGACATGTTTAATAAATGGGATAACCGTGTCAACCATTTATGTCCCGAACTAGAATAAAAAGGTAAATGATAACCATTATGTTCGTGTAGGATTATTTCAGGAGTACATGGTAAGGATGATATAAACATTACCACTAGTAAAACACTTTGAAGATATTCGACATATATAAAGCCATAAAAAATAAGCAACCACAAATTAGTTTGGATTTTGGAAATATAAATACAGTTTATTGTTTTTATATTCAATGAAGGTTTGCGGGCTTGGAAATGGGTTAGGAAGCTCAACCCAAACCTAACCTATTTAATGAACAGGTTATTACGACACTAATGACTACCCGTTAGCCCTAACCCAAACTCATTTATTTCGTGTGAGTTTGTATCGTGCAGTGTTATAAAACACTGCCTACTCCGCCGAGTACTCAGGGATTACTAGCCACTTGCTATCGACCGTAAACGATAGCAACCACAGTGAACAGTCCTATGGCCAATCTCAATGGTATACGCCACTTTTGCTATCCAGAAGTGGTCCTATGCCCAATCTGTCAACCAACCTACTTTAACAACCTAAAGGCTTTAAAATATAAAATGCTAAAAATCAATAGTGAAATTAAACTATGCAAAAGTGGAAATCTAAGATGTCTTGTCATAATAGCTCTCTTCAAATCACCCATTCCTATACCCACGCCACTTTCTATATCCAGTTATCCACACATCATCTTTATTCAGGAGATCAATATCCTCATCTGGTTCGTCAACTAGGAGTGACCAACTCCAACTTGAAGATGACGCATTTCTTCTAATATAACATCTTGGTTCATTAACTCCATTTGCCCTCACTACATTACGTCATTCAATCATTGTCCTTCGTGAGTTCTTAGTCATCACCAAACACTAACTCATCCTCTTCATTTATTTTAATCCCCATGGACCCCAAGTATTTATAGAATATAGAGAAAGGAAAGGCAGAGCTACAGAGGGATAAAGGTTATCCTAATCATCTTGTGTTTTAAAAAATTGTAATTCTATCTTATCCTAATCCCTATGGACCCCATGTAAATATGTCAGTAAAAGAAGATAAAATGTCTGTCAAAAAAAGAAAGGAGAAATTAGTCGTTGAAAAAGTAGATGTTGGGGAAAGAGGCCTTGCCTCATCACCTTAAGGCCTGTCCACAAAGGCCATCGCCTTGCACAATGGCCTGGACATTTTGTTTGTTAGGCAAAAAACCTAAAATGGCCTGACCCGGTCACCTTGGGCCTCACCTTTGTGGCCTTCGACAACATGGGTTAGATGTAATTTTCATGGGAGAAAAGGGAATATACCTTTTACCAAACTAGCCTCATAAAAAATGTAGTTAACTCCCATCTTTTCCTTACCTAGTTGCTACTAGATTACCTTTATAATCACATAATTATTAGAAATCATTTGAGAAATTCGACCTTCTCAGTTGGTCACATTATCTAGTAAAATGAAAAAATGGCAGGATTTAGCTGGGAATTCAGTGCAAGTCTAGAGTAGAAATTAGGAATAGAAGTTGGGCATGATACCCCATCCCAAATTAGACTGTAAATGTGAGCTACGAGCATAGTTATTAATTGCGAATAGCAGTAAATAGCGATGGGCTGCCTATACGCTATATAGCGAATTACGATAAATAGCAGCCGCTATTTCACATTTAGCGATAGGCTAATGAAAGAGAAATTATATATTTATATAGGGGATAGTGAATATGAGGTTATTTCATAGCTAAGTTATATGTTAAAGCATTCAAAATTACGTAGTTTTGATTAAAATTCTTTGATAGTAAAACTTATTTTTCTTAACAACTTTCCTAAAATGACGTTCCCGTCATCTTAAATCTCATTCCATCTACTCTACCCCTAAAATCACTCTGAAATATGTTTCCATCGTATTAAATCGATTTCCGATGTTTTGTTCATCATAAATTTACAGTCAAATCATGATCCTAGACTATACCCCTAAACGTCAAAATAATGTTATTCAATTAATAGCCATGACTATTACAAAACTCAAAAAAAGAAAAAAAGAAAAAAAGAAAATCCAACAGGCAGCTATTTACCGCTAATTGTATTATAACATTACTATATGAAAGTAACATCGGGGTGCTACGCTTTGCTATTTACCGCTATTGACAACAGGGGCTACGAGTACCTTTTAAGTTATTTAAGTTCATAGTCATGGCCTACTAATAATTTCTCACCATAGTTGATTAGACATTGTTGGTTGAATTTTGGGAACAGAGTGCTACAACACGAAAATTCATTATCTTGTTGCTACCACTAAGACATAATATGAAATTGCACATTAAATAGACAAGGAATTATTAGTAGTCATGGCCTACTAATAACTTCTCACCATAGTTGATTAGACATTGTTGGTTGAATTTTGGGAACAGAGTGCTACAACACGAAAATTCATTATCTTGTTGCTACCACTAAGACATAATATGAAATTACACATTAAATAGACAAAGAATTGTATAGAACTGTTTGACTACTTGTTAAATGTCTTAAAATGCCCTCTCATGATAGAAGAACGATTGCAGTTGCAAGCTTGAAAATTTGAAAAGAAAAGATTCAATTTCAAAAGACATCCCAGAAAGTAAGTTGTGCAATTTCCATGAGATCTATATTAATCATGCAAGATAAAGTAGTAAACAGCTAAAGAAACTACCATATCAGTGGTAGATCCCATCTGAATCACACAATTACTATCCAAAACAAACCAAATTAAATAATGCAATATAACAAGTGATTACGGTTTTTACCTTTTCTTTTTGTTCGTCCACCAGAAAGATTAGCTGCATGGAAACCATGACCATCCTCGGTTGCACAACCTGCAAATTCATTGAGCAAAGAATTTTGATTCCCCAAGCATTGCAGATTCTCAAACTCACAGCCATTAAGAGCTGGATCATGTATGGATGCGTCTTCTCCTGTTTTTCCATCAACCACAGGATGAAGGCAATACACTTGATCCCCACACTGCATATTACAAGGATTCATCACATACCCACCACTCAAATTAGGGTTAGCTATGTTATGATTAGCTGGCAGCTGCTTCTGATAAGGAAATGATCCAATTTCACCTTCGATCCTCCCTCTAATATCCACAAGCAAACACTTCAGTCTTGCTACCTCAGCCTCTAAACCAGCTTGACTCTGGATTCTTTTCATCAGTTGTTGATTCAAAGCTCTCAGTCTAACAACTTCATCTTCTAAAGATGCAGCTCGTGCTTTCTTTTTCTCACGATATTTTCTTACAGCTTCGCGGTTTCCTAATGGGCGTTTCTTACCTTTCTTATCTGTAGACTCGGCAGTGTCATCGGTGGGGGTCTTGTCATCATCACCACTCATGGCAGGTACAATTTTTGTGTGTACATGGTAACATGTGTGGGTGTGAGAGGAATCAGGGCCCGGTGGGTTGCAAGTATGGGTATGGGTACAAGCATGTGTATCCTTGAAAATATCATCAAAGAAGTTATCAATTGTACTGTTGCTAGGGATATCAACCATATTTGCATCTGTAAACAGCTCATTGTTTGAGAAATCGAGTTCTCCGTCCTCCATTACCACTTGCACAAGCTACAAGGATCTGGACTGAGCTGAATTCAACGATTTCTATATAACTGACAAAATTTTCAACACATTACCCTCAACTGCACTTCTTCCTGTTTCAGAAATAACAGTATATGAGTTCAACAACAGAGCAGATCGTTTAGTCTAGATTGTCAAAAACCTGACAGAATTTTGTGCTTTAAACAATTTGCATTTTTTTCAAAAAAAAATCACAAACAAATAAATGGAAGATGTCGAAAGAGTGAATAACAGCAGTCAATCAAAACGCTTAAAGATTCTAAACAATAGAAAAGCCTACTAAAAGAAGAAATGGCCCTTAAAAGTAACCCTAATTCAGGGTAATTGCCCAATGGAGCTGGTAACCGGGAAAGCAGAGATGATAACTCAAATAGAGCAAGGGACGAGAACTGAAATTTCGCAAAACAAACTTAAATTAAGATCTCGAAATGAACACTTGAGGATGGCAAGAAAGAAACTAACCAATTGAACTTTAATAAACCAAGACCTTTGAGATTGCAAGAAAAAAACTAACCAGTTTTAAAAGAGAAAATCTACCAATAAAAAACCCTAACAAATCTGGATGCAGAACCTATAATCAGAGATTTTAATCTCGAGGGTTAAAAAAAAAGAATAAATTAAAATTCGCAAACGAAGTGATCAAAGAACACCATTTTTAGTGCAATTCCTCCGATCGGACTGCAATCAATCAAAAGTCTGAAAATTTTTACGAGAAATGAACATGTTGAAATTAGCACATTTACCTTTTAGAAAACCCTAAATTCGTAAAGACACTCCACTGAACCGTAAACCTGAAAGCAGAGATGTAAGTTTGGGGACAAAGAAAACCTAGAAAAGGAGTGATATCAACGGGAAAACCAAAACGATTGAAGGACCATTGAAATTTGAGGAATCTGCAGATGTATAGTACAGGGAGGAAAAGTCCTTTTTTATTGATTGTACGATCACTAAATTCATGGCGATTTGACAATTTATACTTGCATGAGGTGGTGGTGGTGTGTAGATTTAAAAAAGAAAAAATGACTATTCCTTCCTGTTTTTTCCCCTCCGTACATCATCACACTACTCACTAATATCTAGATGTCACTAATTTTCTTTTTTTATTATTTATATTTGATACTTATCTTTATTTTCTGATTAATTGATAAATAAGAAAAAAAGTCCAAAAGTATATCACCTCTCTTAAGAAAGTTAAAAGCTCATTTTCTATACTATATATTTCTTGGAGTAATTATAAAAGCTCATTTTCTATACTATATATTTCTTGGAGCAATTAATAATTAGAGAGCATCAGCAATGGATGTTTATGAAACATGATAATGACCGAAACAAGCTCACTTGCTCGTCATCCCTATCATGCGGGATTTATGATTTGTTCGTTACCCAAAGACTTGTCATGATGGTTACCAAACGAGAATCTCGTTATACCTTTAATATTTTCTAAAATCACCTACAACTATTTCGTGTGCACAATGACTATTCTCTAAAATTCCTATATATATACACACCAATTTACCAACTTCATGCATACCTTCCATTTTACCCGCAAAATATATATAAATTTAAAGCTCAACCAAATTTGTAGTCACAATGCCTCAAAATTACTACTACATGAATGATTTACTCTTTCAATACATGGTGAATAACTACTTACCAAGTTTGGCCACTCAAGCACAAGTTCACCCGCTCCACACTAACAATCTAAACTGACGCAAACCATTTTCAACCAACTTCACTTTCAACACCAATAACTAGTTTGTCAACAAAATCAATTTTATCAATTGTATCTCCAACCTCAACAAACGCTACCGTATTATCTACAATTTCCCCATCCTCATCCTCACCCTCAACAACCGCCACTATTGAGTGATCATGTGCCCGAAACCTCCAACATTTCATTGTCAACGTGAAGGTAAAAGAGGGTTTTTTCAAACTACGGGGAATAAAGTTTGTTGGTCCCCAGGTTGGCCAAGTGTTAGGTCAACATATCGAAAGAAGAACACGTCAGCAACTCTCGAAATGCCCACTCATTTTGGTTCGAGTTCAAGACCAATTCGATACCTTTGTGTCAAAGAGTAAGACCCACGATAAACTTACTTCTAAGTGGAGGACCCTATCATTAAGGGTATGCAAATTCAAAGACTACTATACAAGGTTGCTCCATGATAGGTCGTCATGTGCAAGAGACGAGGACATTATGAGACAAGCCCGTACATTATATGTGTTGGAAAATTTAGTAAAAATATATGTGTTTTTACTAACTTTGGACACGATTAAATACATGAGTATTTGTTATATATAGATAACTCTTAGTGGGTTTGTGTTCTCCTTTATGAGAGCTTCAAAACGATATATAATGTGTCCAAAACGGAGAATGTGTGAATGAGATATCGACACTCAAAGTTGAGAACTTGGAATGAAAATTGGCAAAACAAGTGAGTGTGGGAAGTGTCCCACATAGGAGGGAGGAGTAAACTTTAAGGGGTTTATAACCTTGAAGGTGTAAGGGGCTTACAAGCTTCTGTGTGGTTTTACTCCAAGTCCTACCCGCGCGCAGGGGGGGTGCTGATGATGGATTTCGTAGGCTAAATTCACCGAACTCGTGTGTTGGCGCGACCTGCGGACACGAATGCAGCTCCGAAATCTTAGAAACGCGCGACCTAAGTTTTGCTGGTTTTTTTTTCTTTTGATCAGATGATCATAGTTTCAGAATGCATCAGCTTGAGGTGCAGCTAATCGTTAGTCAGGTTCAGGACAGCTTGAGACTGTTTAGCTGACAGTTACAGTTTGTAACTGATGTGTTTTAATAGAAATAAATGATAATTAATTTGTTTAATTATCAGAAATAATGATAATTAATTTGTCTGATTGTAACTGATGTGTTTTAATAGAAATAAATGATAATTAATTTGTTTAATTATCAGAAATAATGATAATTAATTTGTCTTATTACAAATTAATTATTAATTATTTCAGTTTCTATTATCACTATAAAATGAACCTATGGTCTCATTCCAGAACACACGAAAAGGCACACAGTTCTCACCTTCTCTACTGCATACGTACTCCGGCGAGTTTTTCAGGCAAGTGGTCATCTCCGGCAGCTCGACTGCTTCGGTTGTCGTACCCTGGGAACAGACGGGAATCTGTTTAAGGGCATCGTATCCAATACGAGCTTCAACCACAACTTGTCTTCTTGTTCTGTTATTTTTTTTTCTTTCATTCTTTATGCTGCAGATTATTTATATATATACCCGTACTAACAATATGTTAATGAAATGGGAAACAGTTTGATTCGTACGACTCGTGGAAAATTTTAAAGTAGTTGCCAAAGTGGTGGATTCCTCCTGTGACGGTTGGTAAAAAAGAAACAACATGTTCATCGGCATTTTTTTATTTCAACATGAATTTTGAAAATAAGCTATTTGTCAGGATATGATTCCACGTCCGCTCAAGAAATGAATAATGCATGAGGTAAAAAAAATTCGTCCAATTCAGACACTTCTGGACGTTTTAATTGATTCAAGCCTCCTTAAACGGCTTGATAAGTTAACCACTTACAACACGAGTTGGCCTATGAGAAAGTCATAATCGACTTTAAACAACAAATATGTGAAAAATATGATATCTAGTATTAACCGTAATAGTTTAGGTTTTATAGTTTTTAGTATATTTTTTAATTTTTAGCATTGTAATATTTTAATCTTAATGAAATGGGATTTTAGTTATTTTATTTAATCTTTGTTAATTTAAAAATATTAATCCAGTATTTATTTTATATATATTATATGTTTTTATAGCTAAACAAAAAATCAAAATAGTGTTGGCGTATCGGTTAGTAATAGTAATGATGCTAGTTATCACCGAGACTAGTTACCGATGAGTTATTTATACTGACGTAACAGTTAATGATGACAATGATCATCTACGTGTTAGGCGTGAAAAAGAACGAACACCACATATGAGGGGGCATGTTGAGTAATGTCTCACATCGGACGAAAAGTGACTTGGTAACATGCCTAATAAGGGTCTTGGGCTACTCCTTTTATAATCAATTGGTTTTAAGTTTGAACCCCACAAACCTACAAGAGTCTCATTCCAAACACACAACATAGAATCAGTTTTTGAAAATTAATTTTAGGAGTGTGCTTCGTGAACCTCAAGATCATGTTTCAGGAGTTGCTTTCTAGAACTAGTTTTGAAAAGTAGGTTCCGAACTTGTTCTTCTAAACTAGTTTATTCATAATTAGTTTTTGAATATGTTTTTCTAAATGAACACAATTTTTAAGATTTTGGTCTTTAATTAAAATAAATCAATTTTTTATAATTTTCGATGACTCATCAATGAGATTTATTTAGAAAAATCAAGGCTCACTATTAATGACAGTATACCTTAACATCATTTACACATAGTTTCTTAGGAAAAACATTCTTATTTAAATTTTTTCTATTTGTGAATATATCAGTGTTTGACGACGGTCCAAGGTTTTTTTTTTCTTTTCAAAATTTGACTATATCTTCGTCAAATCCGTTTTCCTAGAGTTAAATTTTCTCTGAATGTTGCTTACATTACAAAGATAAATAATTCCCTAGATCCTTCTTGGAAACTTATAAATTTCCAATGAATCCCATTCGAAATTCGAATATAATCAGAACAATTAAAAAGTTTCTATAAAAATTCATAGGAAATATGTTAGAAAATCATATAATTTTTAACTACTTTATTATAAAACTGAAAATGTTATTTTTTCTGAAACAATTAAAAATAGAATCTTTTGAAAATATACTTTTCATAAATATATACAAAACATTTTAATTAAAAACTATAGAAAAGGCAAATAATGGATAAGATT
Source organism: Pulicaria dysenterica (assembly GCA_947179395.2). Taxonomy (NCBI): domain Eukaryota; kingdom Viridiplantae; phylum Streptophyta; class Magnoliopsida; order Asterales; family Asteraceae; genus Pulicaria; species Pulicaria dysenterica. Next base: position 89,002,825 of record OX359288.1, read on the forward strand.
AGTTAATTAATTTATATATATAGGACTAGTTATATTAGAGTTGATAATTTTTGACACAATACGTGGAAAAAGTGATACGAATCCAAAAAATAAAAAAGTTGACACAAACCCGATATGAAAAGTGATATGAACAACACGATCCAAATGATACGATAAAAGTAAAATCGTAAAAGTTGATAAAATAAAATTAGGACGACATTTGTATTGAAAACTTAAAACCTTACTAGCTTTATGACTTTTGTTTCTCTCATTCTCAAAGTGAATTATGTCATCATTGTTAGTACTATCTCTCTTATCACCCGTCTCTTGGTCTCGAGCCTTGTTGTCATCACTACAATCTTGTCTTCGGCTCGTCGCCATCTCCATTACTAGCTCTCGTGGATTTCTTACCACATGAACAATTTCATAGTGATTAATTGGGGTTGTCAAACTAAAAATAGAACTTACATTTTTCACTCGTAATTAATTCATTGTCTTTTCTTGATTGACTACATTTTCAAAGACCGAAAACGTCCAACATGTTTGGTCATGTGTCAACACAAAACAAGACACGGACCTGACATGAGAAAAGATGACACGGTGCGAACCCAACATGAAAACTAATAAGTTAAAAAACTGATCGACATGGTAAAAACGCTAAACACGAATGACACAAACACAATAACCCGAAACTGACACGTACATATTACCCTAGTTTATATGGTATTAAATTAAACTATATAGCAAACATATCTTTTTTTAGAGCGACAAACACATTGAAACTAAACCTACCTATAAATATATTCCGTTGTCCATCACTGAACTCTCAACCTCCTAGGAAGGGGCAACACTTAATACAACCAAGCTACCATTGTGAAACTTCTATTCAAACCTAATTACATGATTACTTAGGAAAAAATTTAGTTTGCAAATTCATTTTGCACCTGGAGTGCCGAACGATCGAAAAAGAACTGGAATTTGAATATTTGATACATATACTAGATTACTAGTAATGCATGAAATCGAGCTATATAAACCACCGTGGGAATTAAAGGAGAGATCGCACTACAAAAAAACAAGCTATATGTCGCCGCTAAAGTTCAAATATCGCCGCTAAAACACTATTGCGACGACATTTCACCGCAAAAAAGTCGCCGCTAAAGCTTCGTACCCAAAAGTTTTTTGCGACGACATTTTTAACTTTTTGCGACGATACATAACGGACCCATCAAGTGCCACGTAGACCATTTTTTGCGACGACTTTTCGTTTTTTGCGGCGACAATTTTAATTTAATTAAAAAAATATAAAAAAATCTTTTTGCGGCGACATTTGAAGCTTTTGCGGCGACATGTTTATTTAAATTAATTAATTTTTAAAATATAAATAAACACTTTTTGCGGCGACATGTCGCCGCTAAAACTCTAAATTTTTTTTCCAGCATTTTGCTGTATTTTGCGTTTTCCACCCATTTTAAACCGGACAATTACAAAAATCTGCTGTTTCAGAACTCAAAACAACTGTAACACGACATTTTAAGCTATATAAAACAAACATACATATCAATCAATAGTTTCAAAGTTAACATAAACGTTTTTAGACAATCACAACGTCGCCTAACAAACTAATAGTCTAATCCTCATGATCGCTAGACGCTTCATCACGAGAAGCCAAATCAGTGCTTGGTTCACGTCGGAAAGTTGAGGGAATATCGACATTTATACCTGCAACACGTAATGCTTCAAATATTGCTTCTGTACGTTGAGAACTAGTATGCATCTTCTCCCGGAACTGCTGGATATCAGAAGATTGAGACGCATGCATGACATCTACCTTGGCTTGTGTATATAATCTCCCTGTAGGCCGGGATTGTGCGGTAGATTGTGCAGCAGATACGGATGAAGAACTTAATGTTCTTCCCATTCCACGAACATGTCCTCGGCGTTCACCCAACACCGCCTTCAAGATTTCTTCTTCGCTCAACGGATTTTGGCTCCCGACTTGACCGTCTCTCAAGAAAACCATACGGTGTTGTGTATAAATAAGATATAAAAACAATTAAAATCATATTATATATATATATATATATATATATATATATATATATTTAAACACATAAGTTTCATGAAGTATAAATAATTACTTACATAATTTTCTTGAAGAGACTCGGATGTAAAGACGCTATTGCGTGAATGGTTTAACATGTACTGTTCAATCAAGCTAGGGGGTCGACGGAGGCAGAGGCAGGAGGAAAGGCGGAGGAGGTCGACGGAGGCAGAGGCAGGAGGAAAGGCGGAGATGGATTCCGACCGGATATATTTAAACACATAAGTTTCATAAAGTATACCTCAATGAGGAGGAGGAGGTCGACGGAGGCAGAGGCAGGAGGAAAGGCGGAGATGGATTCCGACCGACGGCGGCGGCGGCAGGAGGTGGTCGACGGCGGCAGCTAGTAGAGGAGGAGGAGGAGATAACTTGTAACAAACAAAAAATAAAAAAATAAGAATCTAAACTAAAACCCTAGATTTATAAACACAAAAAGGGATTTTTACCTCAAACTCAAGGTCGCCGACGACGGAGAAGATGGCGAACGGCGGAGGAAGAAGGGTGGTGAGAGGCGGTGGCGGTTTCGACTGTGAGAGGGAGCGGGGGCGAGAGGCGTTCGACGATGGCGAGTATCTCTCTACGACGGCGACGGCTGAGAGAGCTTCGGGAGCTTCGGGCAGCGGCGGTTTCGATGGAGAGAGAGAGCTTCGGGAGAGAGAGAGAGAGAGACGACAGTCAAGTAATGGCAGAAAGAAAAGAGCTTTAAACCCTATATCTCGTAAACGTTTTTGCGGCGACGCCTTTAGTGGCGACACAGGACCTTTTGCGGCGACATATATATTTAATTAATAAGGAAAATCGAAAATTGTTTTAATTAAATAAAGAAAATTAGAAAAGCCTTTTGCGGCGACCTTTTAGCGGCGACCCTGAATTTTTTAGGTGGGAAATAATCCCGCCATGGTTTTCGGGTGGTGGGAAATGTCGCCGCAAAAAACCTTTAGCGGCGACACATAGTTTTCTGACGAGCCTGGCCCACTTTTTTGTCGTTTAGCTGTGTTTTAGCGGCGACATATGTCGCCGCAAAAGGTAGACGCCGCGAAAACGTTAATTTCTTGTAGTGAAAAGTCTCGATTAAGAGAAGGTGTATCTTTAGACGCACACAGCGTGGCACCATTGTTATGTATGAACCACCATATGATTCAATTCGCATGGTTCCACACTTGCGTGCGCCTAAAGACCGGCCATCTTCCTTCAACTCAATTTCCTCTCGATCTTACTGTATGTACGTATATATACATGTACACATATATGGGAATTGAATATACATATACATATCGCGCGTGTGGAATGAAGTTGATACAAGAAAGTGGAAATGTGAGAGATCTTATATGGAAGTTACTGTATGTATGTATTATAAGAAGGTTTAATCAAAGCTTAATTTGCATGCTATGAAAGAGACGTACATATACAAGAGAGATCCTATAATAAAGGATCTGTTACAACAAACTAATGAGACTTATCTCATCTAAGATTATCTACAAATAAATATACATGTAAATAAATATTTGAATAAAAGAAACGTGACTATAATCTGATTTATGGTTTAATATGCTCCCGCAAGATGGACGATCGAGAGATAAGACCAATCTTGGAAAATAAGGCGTGATGACGGTATTTAAGTAATGGTTTGGTGAGTGCGTCGGCCAATTGATCATCGCCTTTAATATGAGTGACGCGTATAGAACCTTCTTGAACCTTTTCGCGAACAAAATGAAAATCCAAGGCTAAGTGCTTCATTCTTGAGTGAAAAACGGGATTTGCTGAGTAGTGTGTAGCACTCAGGTTGTCGCAAAAAATCGTAGGCGTGATGGTAGATGTGTAACCAAGCTCCGACAACAAGGAAACAATCCATTGTAGTTCAGCTGTGGTGGATGCAACTGCTCGAAACTCAGCTTCAGTGGAGGACCGTGCAAGAGTGGGCTGCCGTTTCGAGCTCCAAGCAATTGGATTGGAGCCAAGATAAACAATATAACCGGTGGTGCTACGGTAAGTATGTTTGTCACCTGCCCAGTCGGCATCAGTAAACGCATGAAGCTGTAGTGGTGATTGTCGTCGGAGAAGAAGACCATGATGAATAGTCCCGTGAAGATACCGTAGCAAACGTTTTAGGGCAGCCCAATGAATGTCAGTAGGTGAATGCATGAATTGGGAAAGTTTATTTACGGTGAAGGCAACATCGGGTCGGGTGAGGGATAAATATTGTAAGCCTCCGACCAAAGAACGAAAGTCTTTGGGGTTGGGTAGTGGAGTTCCTTCATTAGGAGTGAGATGGAGTGATGGTGTCGATGGTGTGGAAGCCGGTTTGCAATCACTCATGTTGGCTTTAGTGAGAATATCAAGGATATATTTAGCTTGGGATAGAAAGAGACCTTCGGAGTGAGGTAAGACCTCAACGCCTAAAAAATAAGACAAGTTGCCAAGATCCTTAAGTGAGAATCGTTTAGCGAGGGAGGTGATGAAAGATGAAACGGTGGAGGAGTTGGGACCCGTGATGATGATGTCATCAACGTAAACAAGAATGTAGATAACGGATGTGGGAGATTTGTGAACAAAGAGAGATGAATCGGATATGGTGGGTTTGAACCCGGAGGATAGAAGATATGATTTCAATTCGTTGTACCAAGCGCGAGAGGCTTGTCGAAGACCATAAATGGCTTTGTTGAGTTTGCATACATGATTTGGAAAAGATGGATCAATGAACCCGGGTGGTTGAGACATGTATACATCTTCAGTTAGAGTGCCTTGAAGAAAGGCGTTATTAATGTCTAATTGACGTAGACACCAATTTTGGGAGGAAGCTAAGGATAGAATGAGACGAAGGGATGCCGGTTTAACTACAGGACTAAATGTTTCAATATAGTCAAGGCCGGGTCTTTGATGGAAACCTTTGGCAACGAGTCGCGCCTTGAGACGCTCAACGGTGCCATCAGGTTTGAATTTTGTGCGATAAACCCATTTGCAACCAACAAGGTTTGGGGCAGATTCGGGAGGAACTAAAGACCAAGTATTGTTGCGAGTTAATGCATCGTGTTCTTCTTGCATGGCTTTGCGCCATTGAGGTTGCTTTAGAGCTTGTGTGATGGTTTGAGGTTCAGGAAAGGGTTGAACAATAGAGTGATATAAGAGAAAGTCATCGTTGTGATAACGAGAATTTGGTTTGCGGGTAATGCGAGTCGATCTTGAAGGAGGTAGGGGGGTGGTTGTATTTTCAGGAGGGGGGTCGTTGGGGTTGGAATTGGATGATGGTAGATTTGGGATGGGAGTGGGTGAGTAGATTGGAAGGAGAGTGACATTAAGCCAAGTGTCCGGGTCAGTTGGTGGAGTTGGGTTTGATTTAGTGAGAGAAGTGTAGGGGAAGATGTGTTCAACAAAATGAACATGGCGTGAGGTGTGTATTTTGTTTGTGAGGGGGTCAAGTAAATGATAGGCACTTTGAGAGGAAGAGTAGCTAACAAAAATGCAAGGCTTTGAGCGAGGGTCAAGTTTATGATTAGTATAGGGTCTTAACCAAGGGTAGGCAAGACAACCAAAGTTACGCAATTTAGCATAATTTGGTGACTTTTGGAAGAGACGAAAGAATGGAGATTCATTGTTGAGTGTGGGGGTCGGTAGTCGGTTGATAAGATATGTGGCGGTTGTCACAGCAAATGGCCAAAAAATGAGTGGCATGTTGGCATGAGAAAGGAGAGAGAGAGCGGTTTCGACGATATGACGATGTCGTCTTTCGGCATAGCCATTATGCTCTGATACCATATAAGAAGGTTTAATCAAAGCTTAATTTGCATGCTATGAAAGAGACGTACATATACAAGAGAGATCCTATAATAAAGGATCTGTTACAACAAACTAATGAGACTTATCTCATCTAAGATTATCTACAAATAAATATACATGTAAATAAATATTTGAATAAAAGAAACGTGACTATAATCTGATTTATGGTTTAATATGTATGTGTGTGAGAGAGCGCGCGGTAGGTTCTTCAGCATGAAGCTCCTATATACTTGGCAATTGACACAAGGCCACATGGTTAATATCTTCTCATGTTTTCTCTTATAAATACGAAAGTGTCTTTTATTTTAATCAAGAATGAGTACTCTTTGTAGGATTCACTCTCATGATTATGAGATAATATGATAGATCATGTTTGACCAAACTTGAGAGGATCTTAACCCAGTCCACATACGTGAAACACATGTGCGTGCATTAATTGCTACGTCACATATAGGAATTAAATGGATATATTTGACTCGATCCCGTTTATATACTAAAGTCTTGTTAGATTCTTCGTTATATATTTTCCTTTCTTTCTCTTCCCTATCGCCATCTAAACGTCATATAATTTCTTTCTTTTTTTCACTGTCTCTACAAAGTACAAACTATGCTATCTCCTTTACTAATCATTTCCCACTCTTTTCTATTGTTTATTTATTATTTATGTATATATAAACTTGCATTCCATAAAAATAGTGCGTGTTTATATAAGAACTGTTCTTATTACGAAAACCAATCTTAAATTATAAACTTGCATTCAATAACATGTATTTTGATAACTCTATCTACAAAAGTTTTTGGGCTTTCAGCTAATTTTTCAAAACAAAATTCAAAAGCTTGAATTTAAAATTTTTTATCTAAGAAAAATTTGTTCTCTTACTCATAGTCTCGTACAAAACTTGACACTTTTTATTAAAATAAGAAATGGACTTTAAGAAATTATACTCACCACTAAGAGTGTCTGCAAGATTGCAATGGTCACTTATACCATGTTATCACTATTATCATTTTTTTCTTCCTATCACTTAGTTAGTAATGGTCACTTTCCACCACTCATTATATAGCTCACATATTACTCCATCTACTAATCAAAAATTTATAAATAATTAAATATAAGATGCACCCCACAATCTAAATAACATGTCTAAATCAGTGGTCAACAGTGTCCATGGTTATTATAGGATGGGCTAAATAGTGATATATCACTGGTGACATCCTTTGCCCCATTTCAACATGTACTTGTGCCTACTTGTTACTCAACATTACAAAAGCTATCTGGGATGATGCTGTCAATGAAAATTACTCCGACTTGTGTAATGACTTTCGAGTGGGAAAAACCGTGTCAAATACTAAAAAAGAGTGTCAAATGTATATTATAAGATTTTGGGTGCCGAATACATTTTGGTCGGGAAGAAAACCATGCCAAACAGTATTTACATCCAGAACATAACATGATTAAAAAAAATTATGCCGAACATATTACATGGCTTGTGGTACCCATCTTGTGCTATAGAAATCATCTTATTGATGTCAAGAATCCTATCACATTGATCTTCAAGTCATAATTTCCCATAGCCTGCTGCTCTACTCGAATTTGATTAGCAGATTTGACAACAGACTGGTTACGTTTATCGATGTCAATCATCTCGAGTGTGGGTATTTCCCCAACTTCCTGTGGAATTGCCTTAAGATAATAGCATTCCAGCAACACCAATCTTTCAAGGCATGGGAAGTTGGTGCTACAGGCATTCCATTGGTGGATATCCAGGTTCTGCAATTTCAAGAATTTTAGTTGACGAAACTGCCCCTCTCCTGTGTCCCACGAGGGTCCTTCAAACGCATAGTTTAGCAACTTAAGAACTTCAAGGTTCGGCAAAGATTGGATTTTTGACATACAAAACCAAGGAAGACGACATCCTGATAGAGTAAGTTTTTTCAAGGTTACAGGGAAACTAATGTTCTTGTTTGAAAACAATGATTCCATCTGCAAAGCTTCTGGTTGTATCACCTTTAATGTTTCAAGGCGATTTAATAACACAAAGCTCGGGAACGAATTTTCTGCCTGATCTTCATAGAATGCACACCCGAGCTTCCTAACATTCGGTATCCTTTTCAACAAACATTCAGCTTTACCATGTAACCTTAGCATAGAAATAGTTTGCAAGTTGAAAAACACATCAGAGTTGGTCGGGTTGTGAATTTCAGGAATGGAAATGATCATTTCAATCCACAAATGCCTCAGATTTACCATCTTCGCGATGTTTTCTGGTAACTTCATGAAACCCGAATAGTTTTCTTTGAGAATGAGAGTTTGAAGGTTTCTTAGATTGCACATGGAGGACGGGAGCTTTGTGACCTCAGACCAAAGTGCTAAGTGCCTAAGATGAACTAGCAGTTCTAAAGCAAGTGGAACTATGGATGTATGAATAGTTTGCAGATCCAATACCCGAAGAAGTAAGAAGGGATGAAAACATCTTTGCACTCCAAGACTGAAATACCATTCCTTGTTAAAGCACAAAAACGAGCGAATATGTGGAGCAGATTGGTCTAAAGAGACCTCAGAGAGAAAGTTAGAATCTGCGAACAGGCGCCTTTGCTTGTTTTTAAACATAAACTTAGATGATGAAAGACAACCTGACCTTGATATTTGCTGAAAGAAGCTTTCTTCCATAGCCTTTTTCAGACAGAGCTCCCTCAGTAGATCATGAATATGACAAGCCTTGATTCCGCCACTCGATCTTCTTTTTGCAACAATTAATAGACTTCTATCTATTAAATCCATCAAGTATTCTTCAGCAACTTCTTCCATGGTCTTGTTACCATCTTCATGTATAAATCCCTCTGCCACCCATAACCAAATCAACCTTCTCACCGGGATCTTACAGTCTTCTGGGAAGCCTCCAACATAGAGAAAACAGTCTTTCAAGTAACGAGGCAAGTGGTCGTAGCTTAAAGCCAGTGTGTTTAAGTAACCTTTTGGATCGCCAACAATGTATGAAACTACACTTTCTGCAACTTTTTCCCACAAAGCTTGCGTCTTCTCACCCTTTATTAGAACTCCTGCTATGACAACTACTGCTAGTGGTAATCCATGGCATCTTTTAGCAATCTGCATTCCAGGCTTGATCAATCTTTCAGGGCAACTATCATCTTGAAACACTTTCTTGCACAATAGCTCCCAACTTTCTTCTTTGGTCAGAAATGGTAGATAATGAACGAAACCGCCTGGTTTGCTGTAGAAAGCAACTTCAGAGAGACGAGTGGTTAGCAGAATTCGACTCCTGCTGTTATCATTTGGGAAATGCATTTTCAAATCATCCCATGCCTTAGCACTCCATACATCATCAATGACAATCAGATATCTCTTGCCTTTCAAGCTCTTGTACAATAATTCTGAGATTTTCTCACCTTTCAGCTTCTTGATTTCTTCAGGTGCGAGTTTACTGATGGATGTTAGAAGGGAAATTAACAAATCCTTCTTGCTATATGCTTGAGACACCGAAACCCATGCCCTAACATGAAAATGATAGACGATGAACGGGTCATTGAATACTTTTGTTGCCAAAGTAGTCTTACCCAGTCCACCCATGCCAACAATAGACATGATATCTAATTGCTTTTGGTTTCCAGTAAGTCTCTCCACTAAAATCATTGAGTCATCATCAATCCCCACAACGATTTCTTCCTTTAATACTGTACTAGATGGATTTCTGCTGTACAGAGATCCATCAGCAGGCTGCAGGCTTCCTTTTTGAGACTGTATCTTAATATCAATAATTTCTTTTTTAATAGATTTGATCTCTTCTATAACACTATCAAAGTTTGGAGAATGATAGCTGTTGGAAGCACTACAAATCGGCATGCTCGTGTTGCTTTTAATAAAAGCACAAGTCAGAAATAAATCAACAATGTCTTCAGCTTCTTCCACTACATCTGTAAGTCTTCTCTCCAATTTTGTATTTTTCTCGAGATCAGCAAGAAAGGTTCTCAGGGACTCGAGTTCCTGATAAAGAGACAGGATTTGAGGCCTTTTTTCTTGAATAAACGGGTACTCGTTGATCAAGGGATTGCTGTCATGGAATATTAGCTGCTTCAAGTTCTTCATCAACAATTCTAGACCAGTGTTTGCCATCTTAAGATCATTGTTATTTCTATAGCTAAAAAGAATTGTAAGTTCTGAATACTCCAAAGTACTCCTTTTAAAGGAGGCCTTTTTCCGGCAAAATTGTTTTAATGTAATAGATTATATTATCATTTAATATTTTATGTTGGAATTTATAGATTTCCCAAATAAGTCGATGCGGATTTGAGTCAGAATATGCATGGTATGATGCCTACACAATGTTTGTTTAATCAAGGTAGAGCCCTGACAATGAGATGAAGACAAGAAAAATCAGTATATGTGAATTTCTTGGCAGTTCTCTGATGTTGATTTTCCTAAATATCTGTCTTGCTTAGGAAGATAAACTTGATTATTGAAAAGGTCATAGATGTTTGAATTTTAGTTTAAACATAAATGAATATTAAAAGGACTACTAGATGATATTCTAAGCTATTAGATCATGGATTTCTAATTTAATATATACATCCAGTGGATATTCATAAGTGATATTTATATATAAGTCCTTTTTTCCTGCAGAATCTCATTGATGGAAACTTGTTAGAAGTTAGTTATTTTATTTAATAGATTATAATTATTGATATGTGTGCGAGTCAGAACTAGACTGCCATACGTGTTTTAAGCGCTAACTACTTTCCGATACACGTGGATGATGCTTATATAATGATAATTTAATACAGGTATATCAGTGACAGTGAGATGAAGATTACAATAATCAAAATATGAACTTTCTTGGTAAGTTTTATGTTTCACACTGATATCTACTATATATTATAAGTTATAATTTGGTATCTAAATTTTGATATTCGCATACAACCAATATTCGAAAGTAACATCTGCATGTTCATCCAGCGAACTCTTGCGTGGATTTGAATTTCTAGTTATTTTCAATATTCAACCTTTTGTATCTATGTATCCTAAAAGTTCTACTAAAGAGTATAAAAATTTCTAAGAAAACATAATCATTTAGTCAACAATAAAATCACTAAACAAATCAAACCGGAGTTTAATTAAGAACAAACCATACTAATTAAAGATAAACTCGCAGGGTTCAATAATGAATATAATTGTAGAAAAAAGTTAACAGAAAGCAACAGTTGACAGAAATATACTGGAATGTTTGATGTTTCATGCTCAAAGATACTTTAGTAGAAATTTAAGATATATTTGATATCAACTAGAGCTAATACTTATTAGTATTTGTTGGATACAGCTTGCTGATAATTCTCATGTACTCCATATACCAATTGAAATAGCAGTGAATTTCTATTGATGTCCCATATAATTGCCAAATCTTTAATTTCTATATTATATATTCCCCAATTGTCATTATTACACATTGTAGGTGCTACTGATTATGGTCCATATGATTTCTTATTTTTGTCACTATAGAACAACATTTAAGAGGTTTGGCAGATAATCAAACAGTAATGGTCAAATATTGCATATCTGAAGGGATGGAGTGCATGATACTAATTGGTGCTATAGTTGTGGTCTACATGATATTCTCATTTTATGATTTATATGGACAACTAAGACAATGTGAGTAATCATATAAAAAATAGGGGTGACAATCGTGTCGGGTTCGGGTTCATGGGTCGCGAGTTGATGGGTCGACGGGTCATGACACAAACACGACCCGTAATTATAGCTCTAACACTCCTTCTCAAGTTGCTGCAAAGATAACTTGCCATAGATAAACTCTATATGCAATTTGAATGACAGGGCTTTGCAAAAATATATGCAAGTTCATACTCGTTCCTCATGTGCAAAAGTCAAACCTCATGCGTTACACAAAATCAATGGGAATATAAGAGTCCATCGCATTACGCCTTCATACGTGCCCCACTGTATTGTACTTTTCCAATTCCCTTAAGTTCAAACCAAGTACATTGAATGATCATAAATGAAGATTCATAACTAACCGACAAAAGGTCTATATTGAGTACAGTAATGAATATAATGAAGGATTAATCTTAGAAGTATTTATTGTACAATGTGCAATAATGATTACAGGTAACATTTAAAATACAAACTGAAGTAAAATAATCAAGAACATAAAAATAATCAATGAGAGTTGAAGTGATTACATTAATGGATAATGCACTTCATTTGTTCCTCTAAAAACTGATCCTGAAAAAATTGCCACAGTCCTGAGCCCTGGACTTGAACCACAGGGTCTGATTGATCATTTTAACTTTGACTATCCACATATCTGTGTTAAGCATTCATGAGATGTTAACTTTGACTTTCAAGGTCTGAATTCTATCAAAAATCAAGGTTTAATGAGCTGTTTATGGTAACTGTTCATATGTTGTAGATCAGTCCCCTTCTTCCTCGCATAAACCAAAAAAAATTGAGGCGGTGTGTCCCTTTTAAAACTTTGATTTTCAAGTCATAGTTTCCAAAAACCTGTTGCTCTTCTCGAATTTTGACAAGGGAATCAAGAACAGAGCTGCTAGATTCGTCACAGTCAATAAGCTCAAGCGTTGCAATGTCCCCAATTTCAAGTGGGATCTCTTCAAGATTTATGCATCCATCCAACAATAGATGTTTGAGACATGGGAAGTTAATACTAGATGCCTCCCATCGTTGAAAATACAAATCCTGTAGTTTCAAGAATTTAAGTTGTCTAAATTGCTCCTCACCGAGCTCCCATTGAGGTCCCACAAATGCACGGTTTATTATTTCCAGAACCTCAAGGTTAGGTAAAGACTGAATTACTGACATATCACTCCAAGGTAGACAACAACCTACTAATGAGAGTTTTATTAAGGAAGCAGGAAAAGTAACATGAATCTTCCTGAATCTAACATCGCTTTGTGGTACGCGTAAACTAGACCACCTCAACGTTTCTAGGAAATTGAGCGACTTGAACTCTTGATTCTTTTCTGTTGTTGTGCAGCATTTAAGCTTCTTGATACCTGGAAAATATTTCTCCCAACTTTCTGCCTCATCATGGGAAACTACACAGTCTACACGAGAAATTGTTTGCAAATTCATTGGTTTGTCAATTGAAGGAAAGTAAAAAGGTTTGTCACTCCATAAATGCCTCAAATTCACTAAGTTTGATATGACTTTTGGTAAATGCACATCAGATTTACTTCTAGCAATTATAGTATGAAGGTTCCAAAGATCGCATATCGAGGATGGAAAACCTCTGGAATACCAGAATGCAAGGTACCTTAAGTGAACTAGTAATCCTATATCAGACGGAAAAGTAGAAAGTTGGAGGTTTTGTATATCCAACACTGTTAGATGAGGGTATAAATGGAAATAGTTATTAGTGATTGTAATAAATGACGTGTCATCATGAAAACACAAAAGTGAGTGAGCCCATTTGCTTGCTTGTAGATCAAAAGAGTTGCTGGTTAAGAAGTCCTTATTTGTGAATATGCGGCGCGACTTGTTTTGTCTTACGGAATTAGAATAACTCATTCCTTTGCTTATTTTCATGCAGAAATTTTCTTTCATTGCTCTTTTCAAGCAGAGCTCCCTCAATAGATCATGGACAGAACAATCTTTGATTACACCACTTAACTTTCTACCCACAACAACTACAAGATTTCTGTTGACTAATTCCATCATGTAACCCTCCCCAATTTCCTCCAAGCTTCGATTTCCATCTTCTTGCACAAATCTCTCAGCAATCCATAGCCTGATCAACTTTTGTACTCGAAACTTATAGTCTTCTGGGAAGCAACATAGATAAAGAAAGCAGTATTTCAAGTGTGGAGGTAAATGTTCGTAACTCAAACCCAATATATCCACATGCCCATTCTCGTTACTGACAATATACGAACTGACCTGTTGAGCAACTCTTTCCCATGAATCTTTATGTGCTTGTTTTGCTAAAACTCCTGCTATGACAACTAGTGCAAGTGGCAATCCATGACAGTTTTTTGCAATCATCATTCCAGATTTAATCAATGATTCTGGGCAATCATTGCCATGGAACACCATCTCACCTAGCAATTTCCAGCTTTCCTCATCTGTCAAGCATTCTAACTCATGAACAAAACCATCCAATTTAGCATGCAAAGCAACTTCTCTGAGGCGACTAGTGAGCAGAATTCGACTTCTGGTGTAATTATTTGGGAAAAACAGTTTGAGGTCATCCCAAGCCTCATTGCTCCATATATCATCAACAACAATCAAAAATCTCTTGCCCATAAGACTTTTGTGCAACATTCCACGAAGTTCTAAATAACTTGCACTAATAGGGTCAAATTCCATACCAATGGATTGTAGTATTTCAATCAACAACTTATTTTTTTCATATGTTTGAGAAACGGTGACCCATGCACGTATTTGGAAATGATATACCACATAAGGATCATTAAATACTTTGATAGCAAGGGTAGTCTTACCAACTCCACCCATACCCACAATAGAAACCACTTCCAGTTGCTTCTGGTCTTCAACAAGTTTGTCCCTTACAAGATCAGCATCACGTTTGAGCCCCAAAACTGATTCTTTCATCACCTTCTTCGTTCCTAATGGATTTCTAGTGCAGGAAGTTCCGTGAGCAGCAGCAGCAGCAGCAGAAGATGTTTGTGTTTTCAAAGGCTCAATGCTTGGAGAAAATAAATCCATCTTCAGGCTATCAAGGATAAAAATGAATTCCTCTCTGATAGAGTTGATCACCCTCATAACATTCTCTAGATTCAAGGAGTGGGAGCGTCTATAGCTGATTGAAACATATTTGCTGAGAGAGGGAGGACCTGTTCTATTTCTATAATTGATGGAGTATACAAAGAGACTCACGATATTGTGTGCCTCATGTGCTACATCTTTGAATCTTGTCTTCAGATCTTTTACTTGTTCAATCTCATTTAGGTCGTTTTGTTTCCCAACAAACATGATTTGGATCATGAAGTTGAGCTCTTCATAGAGTTGTAGAATTTGAGGCCTTTTCCTTAAAAATTTGTGGTTGTTAAAGAGTGGATCATCGTTGTTGTAGCTCAGCACCTTCAAGTTCTCCATGAACAACTCGAGACCTGTATATGTCATCTTCTCTCTCTTATGAACAGTTGCAGACGCGACTAAAGGATTTAATTAATAATTAGGTGTCAGTGTAAATGCTAGAAAGCAAGGGACATTTTGCGACTTAAATGTAGTAAAGGTGCCAAAATTGGCAAGTAATTGGGTTACTGATCAACATAGGTTGTTTAAAAAACTGCTCAAGCGGGCCTAGTTGACCTCATTAACCTTTTCATTTTCTTCTGAAATATACTTATCTGTAATTTTAAAACTTATTATTTATCACAAAGGATGGTAAAAATGTAGCAACAACAATAATAAAGTAATTACAATGCCAATGTGAATTTACAACCTAAAAATTAATGATGAAAGTCGCCTAGAACGTATATGTATCATTCTTTTACAATGCATATGTATCATTTCTAACTCGTATAAACGAATATAACCAAAAGAACCACTAAAACATTTGGAAAGTAGGAGCCAAGTAGCTGGTATCCCACATAACACTTGCAAAAATAAGAGCAACCCATGAGAAGAATACACACGTGCAACCTACTCTAAGAGAAATACACAAATGAACACATACAAAATGTCAAGAAACAAGAGAAAAGAGTGAACTGTAACAGCAAATGTGGAGATAAAAGTAATCTAAAGTTTAGAAAAAAGTACACAAGGCAAATCACATAAACAAAAGAACCATGAAGTGCTCTAGAGTTTCCAAAATTAACTTTATAATTAATGAGAAATATTCAATTTAGTCCATTCTTAATGTATAGTCCTAAGGGACTAATCAATGGTCCAGATTGAATTGTAAAAATTTGGGCGAAGTGGCGATTTCGTAATTAACATGTGATGATTTTACAATCACATTTTTACAATCACATGTGAGTGTATACTGAATCACATGTGATTGAATATTTTAATTTCAGGACTATGTTTTCAATATGGACTTTATGGAACACAACTCTATAATTAATATGTTAAATTTAGCACTGAAATTTCTAAACCATGAATCAATTTCTCATTCTCCAGAATCCATCAGTAATTTATACTCACACACTTCCTTCTCCTCATCCCGAGCCCACAGTTCATCCCATCATATAATTACATATAGAAAACAGATATTATTGTGCAGTTTAACTACAATATACTGAAGTAAAAGCTAGCATAGTTCACAGATTCACACCCATAATTGAATACGAACAAACAAAATGGAAAACCTGAAGTAATTCGTGTGTTACATACCGTGTGTGGACGAGATGAGCAGATCAGTGTGTAATCTGCGTGAAGAACGTGACGATCAATGGAGGATTTGGGCGAACTAGTAGATGGTTGACCAGCGATTTCAAAGAAGACTTACAAGAAGAGGTTTTTTATTTTATTTTTAGAACCAATTACAAAAGTCTAATTAGTCATCGAGTATGAAAATATCTCATAGATACTTCCAAGTACATGTATTATTTTCACAACTATCAATTAACCCGTGTTTTTATTATTTGGACATAATTGGCTCTTAATCGGACTTAAACCTTATTTAAATCTAGTTGCATATCTATACTATATTATAAAGACAATTATTACTTTAATAGCCTAACCAATCATTCTCTTAATTATCTAAACTAATTTAAGACAATTATTAGTTATTATTTCAATAAATCATTAAACATCACAAAAAATATTTAATTTATTTCATTATGGCTAAATTACTTACATCAATACAATTTTAAGACTAT
Organism: Pulicaria dysenterica; assembly: GCA_947179395.2. Lineage (NCBI taxonomy): Eukaryota > Viridiplantae > Streptophyta > Magnoliopsida > Asterales > Asteraceae > Pulicaria > Pulicaria dysenterica. The sequence continues at coordinate 89,019,518 of OX359288.1, forward strand.
AATATATTTTTCTCTAATTATTCAATAATAATATTTTATAGTTGTTTTTCAAAAACTATTTTAAAACTAATAAAATGGTTGATTGTAAAAAGGGTTAAAGTCATAAAATAACGATCTACTTTCCCCATTTTTCCATTGTGGCACGTCATGTTTTTTTTTTTACACTTTTGGCCAGTAAACTTATTAAAACCGGTTGATATGGCCATTTAGGTTATTTTAACCTGTTATAGCAGGTCACCTTTCCCCCTTTTCTTCTTCATCTTAAAATCGAAACTTTAAACCCGAAATTCTTCATTTATACTTGATGAAAATTAATAATTCTTGAGTCTATAGAAAGATAATCGAGTTGTCTATCAAGTAGTAGAAAAAGAACGAATAAAATGAGTTTAAAATGTGTCAATTTATCGAAATACCGTAAGGGTGTCGAATAGGGTTATTATCGACTTTAATTAGCAATAACTTGGCCTACACTTGATGATTTTTCATGATTTTAGTTTCCATTTAAAGGTAAAAAGATTATCTACGACAATCTATAAAAAGAATTATGTAAAATGATCAAGAATCAAGCTAAAAACACATCTTTTTTCTGCCCTGTTTTCGAACACATTAACACAAAAAAACGAAACTTTGAGCTCGAAATTCTCCCTCAATACTTGACGAAAATTCATGAATTTGGTGTCATTTGAAAGGTATAATGATAAGTTACAAGATTCTACAAAAAAATCACACAAAACAATCAAAAATTGACCCAAAAATCGCAAAAAACGGGCTAAAAATGTTGCAGGTCAGGAAATGGCAAATTCAACCAGTTTTGATAAGTTTACTGGCCAAAAGTGTAAAAAAAACATGACGTGCCACAATGGGAAAATTGAGAAAGTAGACCGTTATTTTATGGCTTTAACCCTTGTAAAAAAGAAGTAAAGAAATCAGAAAAGGTAGAAATACATAGATAGGTTGACTAACATCGTATTTCACATACCATACCCTACCTTTTAAATCAAACATGCATATTATCGAGTACAAACTATTGTCATCGCCGCCGTATTACGCGGGTGCAATGTTAGTAATGATAATATAGATATAAATTTATTCTTTTTATAGAAAAACGAAAGTCAAAAACATTACTGAAAATAAGGATATAGAAAGATTTGATGATAAATGAATTAATGATTCTATTGTAAATACTTTTTTATAAAAAAACACAAGTCAAAATGAGTTTAAAATAAGGATGTGGAAAAGATTTAAAAAAAAAGAATTTGTTAATTCCATCTTGTTTTTTTAATGAAAAGTTTATTAAAAATCGACTTTTCTAAAAAAAAAGTTACGAATGTTGTCTGAAATTTTATGAAAAAAAAAGTAAAAGTTAGACTTTATTTTCTAAAAATAAAGTGAAGGGGATTTGTTGAAAAATTAAACAAATTAATATAGACTGAAATTGAGAATAATATATGATGATCATAAAATATGAATAAATAAATTTATATTAAAAATATTTTAATATAAGAAGTAAGCCTATATTGTATTTTGTTTAACAAAAGTATGAGAAGATAGAATTTGAATTCAATATATAAATTTAAATTTAAATTTTTATTTTAAAAATAAGAATGAGGATAAGATTTTATAGAAAAATGAATATATGAAATCTGTTTGAAACTTTTACGAATAGACTCTTTTTAAAAAATGTTAACCTATGTAGATTGAAATTTTTTATGTAAAACTTAACTTTAAAAAAAAATGAGGTGATAGGGAATTGTTGAAAAATTGAATAACTTAATTTAAATTAAAATTGAGAATAATGATGATTTTTATGAACAAATAAATTTAATTAGAAATATGATCAAATAAATATAGTTTGAAAAGTTTTTATTAAAAATAATAAGAGAATAAATTAATATAAAATTAAGAATGGAGGAAATTTAATAATTGTGAATGCATATGAAAAAAAAAATATTTACTTTGAAATTTTTTATCCTAAAAGGTCACTCGGAAACTTCTTTGAAAATGAGGATGGGGAAAGATGATATATTGAACTAGATAATAGATGATTTCGTTGTGAAATTTTTTATAAGAAGCACAAGACAGTATTGTATTTTTTTTTTGTGAAATAAGGATAAGGAAAAGATTTTGTTAAAAATGGATGGATAAAAGCTATTTGAATTTTATATAGAAAAACTAACGTCGTTTTATAATTTTTCAAAAAATTTAAGAGTTACTATCTATCTATATATATATATATATATATATATATAGGGGAAGGTTCATGCGAAAAGTGTCTTATTTGCGAAAAGTGCGAAAAAACTTTCTGGGCCACTAGTTTGTCCAGTAATAAATACCAAAATAGATTTTATAGAACATACGTTGTGTTTAGTAATGAATACCGAAATAAATTTCATACATCTAGAAAAAAAATTGTAAATCATACATTGTGTTCAGTAATGAATACCTACGTTGTGTTCAGTAATGAATACCGAAATAAATTTTATAAATCTGGAGAAAATTAGGTGAGAGAATTTTTTTTTTAATAAATTTACCCTTTTGAATTAAATATGATTAATATAAGCCATAATATAAAAAACAAATCAATTGCTGAAATTACTTTTCGCACTTTTCGCAAATAAGAAACTTTTCGCATGAACATTCCCCTATATATATAATAATATATATATATATATATAGGGTAAGGTTAAACAAAGAACCTCGGTTAAACAAAGAACCTAAAAAACCTCACTGGTGATGACATGTGACACATAGTCTAGGGGCAAAAAAAGAAATTAAAAAAAAAAGAAAAAATCGGCACCAAGCAAATCTTCTCCCAACAAACTTAAAAAAAACCCCCCAATTACTTTAAATAATCATAACTCGTTCGTTTTTAACAATTTTAACAAAAAAATTATACCATTAGATTCAGTTTTTCGTCCTCTTTCAAACAAGACCGGACTTGATATATTTCTGAAACTTTTTTTTTAAATGCAAAGTTTGCATTTTTAGTTGGGTTCATTCAAACTCAAAATGCGAAATCCGTAGTTTGCATTTTGAGCTGGGTAATTCACGCCTAAATGCAAAATCCGTAGTTTGCATTTTGAGCTGGGTAATTCAAGCCTAAATGCAAAATCCGTAGTTTGCATTTTGAGCTGGGTAATTAAAGCCTAAATGCAAAATCCGTAGTTTGCATTTTGAGCCGGGTAATCCAAAATGCAAAAAAAAATTCATTTTCAATTTTTTTTAGAAAAGTATAGAAAGAGTGATCTTGTTTGAAAGAGTATTAAAAAACTAAAAGAATGGTATAATTTTTTTGATTAAATTCACAAAACTTAAAAAGTTATGGCAATTTAAAGTTTTTGGGGGTTTTTTTTTTAAATCGTGGGTGTGGGAGAGGGATAATTACATTTTTACCCTATTCATCCTAAATTAATATATAATAATTATAGTTTTGTCATCGATCAATCCTATCCATTGATATTGATGATCCAAAGGTCCAGATTGGTTCTTTAGGTTATTTGTTTAACACATTGTTCTTTGTTGATCCAATATATATATATATATATATATATATATATATATATATATATATATATATATATATATATATATATATATATATATATATATATATATAAGACATGCAAATTTACTAAAAATAACTATAAATTAAATTAAATTCACCAATCACGACCTCCAATTTCAAAATCTTTCAATTTCTCAAAACAATTTTGGTAATACATATTTAACAAAGGCCTTTTAAATAATCGGATCATTTAACAACCATTCAAAATTTCGAAATAGCTACCTCCTAATTTTTGGTTGATTTTGAAAATTCAAACTTTAACCTTTTAGATTACAAACGGTTCACGTTTTTAGGTACAAACAATGTTTTATTTTTAAAATTTGTTATATAATTTTGAATTATATGTTTTATGTATGTTTTTAAAATAATATATTATTGATAGCTTATAATGTATATATTTTAAATATTTAAAATTTTGGAGCTTATCGTTAAGAGTTATTTGGTTATTGATCATATTAATAGATTTATAAGATAAATATTATTATATATATTGATTGATTTAACTTTTGCAGTGTACACAGGATAGTGTAACATGTTTCTTTGTACCTATAAACAATTCAATTAACCAATTATAACTTTTAATTTCAAAATTAATCAATTCTTAAAATAATTTTAGAAGTTAATGTCGATCCTAATTCAATTTTGAAATTAATTAGGAGGGGGTTGGATGAAAATTATAAGAGACTTTTATAAAACATGGGAGGGGTTTTTAAGAAAATGTGAGGGGGTTATATAAAAATTGTATATTAATGTAATTAATTATAAGTTTTTTATAAATTATTGTTAGTAACTTTTCATATATTTTGTTTAGAGAAAAAATAATTATATATTTACGATCGTTTTATTTTTATCTACGTTTTGATATAAATTTTATTATAATATGACACTTTTTTAAAATTAGTATATTCTTAATTTTTTTGTTATCCATTAATAGTAGTGAGTTGAGTAGATTTGTTGGGATTATAGTGATGAGTTGAGCGATCAACTTAAATATGCTATTCAAAATATTTAGTTATTGATTTTGACGTATTTTTAATCTTATTAGAAAGATGTATGAAATTTTTTATAGATATGGTTCAAAATAAGATGTGTCATTAAAAGATTATATATTATATATTTTAAATTTTAAATTCGGAGATGTAAAGGTATGTGTTCTTGATGGTCATAAAACTATATTATTAGTTTAGGTAGTTAGCTAAAGAAGACAATTTCTTCTGATGATATGTTTTGCTATGACGATTAACAAAAGTCAAGGATAGTCACTTTCAAAAGTTGGTTAATTCCTCAGGAAACTTATGTTTAAACATGGTCAACTGTATGTTGTCGTTTCACGTGTTAAAAGTGAAAAAAAAAGATTAAAAGTTTTAATTTGCGATAACAGTGGTAAATTTATAAACAAAATAACAATATGGTCTAAAAAAAGTGCTTCAAAAATGAGGTGAGGGGGATATTTAAACAAATTGAATTAATTAATTTAATTTGTAGCCGTTCAAAAAAATTAATTTGTAAATGAGAATAATGATGATTTTGATGAAGATATAAATGAATAAAATTAAATAAAAATATGAAATAATGAATATAGCTTGAAATCTTTTTTATAAAAAGTAAACTAAAAATGAGAATGAGGGGAATTTGATCAATTGTGCATGCATATAAAAAAGTTTAGTTTGAAAATATCTATGAAAAAAGTTCACTCGGACATTTTAATTAAATGAGAACATTATATATATATATATTACCCACGGTGAGTGGGTAGAGAGAGAATAAATATACATTTTTAACAATTGGATCATCACAACTTTCAATCTCAGCCGTATTAATTCATATTTGAAAAAGTCAAACATCAAAAATCGCAGATCAGAAAACCAATATTGCACGTTTAAAATAAAGTTTATATATTACAGCACATCATGTTATCTTCACCAAAACTCGCCGATGCTCTTGAAAATCTTCAACAAAAACTTCATTCCTGATATTTATCCACGGTGCAACCTGGATTTTAATACAAATTAATAATTAATAATAATACTAAACATAATAAATCAAAACTTATACTCTCTAATTTTAAATTCTATCCATCAGACTTTCAAGACTAATCTCAATCATTACATAATCTCAACCATCTAAAAACAATTAAATAAATAGGCTACTCTTTACAGGAGATTTATAAACCTACAATCTATGTAACAGGTTTTATATACAGCTCCATACTCAGATTTAAGCTACTATTTACTACAATTTAATAGAAAAACTATTTAGATAAATAAAAAAGATAGATCTTATTCATAAATTACATTGCCTAATAGCACTACTTCCCACTAAAACCCACCTTACACACATTTAAACAATTACTTAACTACGATTAACTAGAACATTAATTTATAAAATATAAACAAAGCTTATTCATAAAATACATATCACAGTGTCATATACGTGTACACTAAAATCCACATGTTAAAAAAGCAGTATAGATTACAGCAGTACACGTGTTACATGTATGTAACATTCACCTAAATTTAGGTAACCTTATCTCCACAAAATGTTCCAAACAGTTGAATAGGTCCCAATTTTAAATTAAATTAAATTAGGTTTTAACAGGTCAAATTATTTTAAAAATAGGCGACAAAAATTTTTAGAATTCTTATAAAATCCTATAATTCACCAGCCCTGAAACTTAAAAATTCATAGCAACATAGAAATAAAAAAAAGGATAAAATCAAAGAAGATGATGACCCAAGTGCAAAGGAATGATGATATCATCGATCTAACTAAGGTATGACATTATCCCTTTCTTTCAATTTATTTAAAGAATAACGAAAGATAAATAACACCTCACCGATGCATACATTTTTTTAATATTTTGCAGGACGATTGCAGGACGATAATATTGAAGCAGAAGCACTCTTTTCCCAATAACGAAATCCAATTTTTTTGCAGTATAGAATTGAAGGTGGTGAATTTTTTGAAGTTTTGTTTTTTTGTTTTTTGCAAGCTTTATTCACATTCTTTGATGCTATTTAACATTATACTATACTATTGGGTGATCATCCTGTACACGAGCATCCGAAGTCGTTTCGTTTGGATTACGATTAAAGGTAAGATCTAATTCATCTATATTTTCTGAATAGTATCAGTCATTTTACGCAGTCCAATCTCACTCTTTGATGTTATTATTATACTACAGGTTTATCGGTCTTTATACAAGTTTCTGGAGTTGAATCTTTTGGGTTGTGAACTTGTGATTGAAGGTTAGTATTCAAAGTTTTACATTTAAATGAAGTTTTAGAGTAATTGTTACATAATAGTATGTGAAATACTTTATGCACCTAAATGACATTACTTTTGCAATCTGCATCTTACATGCATTACGAAATTAGACTTTAAACGTGGTTACATGGGTTTATAACTAGCTATATATTATCCAAAACAGATTTGTTAATCTAGCTAAGTAGAATTATTTTAATATTGTTACTATTATGAAGTTATTATGTTTAATTCATTATTTTTCAATTAAGAAAACAATTACATAAATATTAATGAAACTATTAACGAAAAATTAATAAAAAAAATCAAGAATCAAACGGATTCATGTAATTATCTTATAAAATAACTTATATGTTTAAGCTTATTATAAACTATCTTCCCAATAAAGAAAACCATAATTTTTCAGTAAAGATCGAAGGTGAAAATAAGTTTTTAGGTTTTGTTTTTGTTTTACAAACTCTATTCCCTTTATTTGATGTTATTTAACATTATACAATATGATAGGGTGATCGGCCAGTACATGACCAGCTCAGCTGGAGTTGTTTGGATTTCAATTGAAGGTGAGATTTTTAAATCATGTATATTTTCAGAATAGTATCGGTTGTTTTTCGTAGTTTAATCTCATTCTTTGGTGTTAATATTATACAATATGTTTATCTTTATCAACATATAAAACACGTTTCTGGAGTTGAAGATTTTGGGTTTTGATTAAAGGTTAGTATTTAAAGTTTTACCTTTAAATGTGGTTTTAGAGTTTTTGTTATATAATAGTACTACTTAAACTTTTAATGAAAAGTTAATTAAAAAAAATAAGGAAACAAACAGATTCATGTAACAGATTATGAAAACCAAAGACATATGAACAACTGATATATGTGTTTTGTAATTATAACTTATAAAATAACTTATAAGTTTAACCTAAAAATCTTTATGATTCTTTTAAAAAGTTAATTATATCGGTTCAAAAAGTTAAACATTATACAATGATTTATAATATCTATAATTAAGTTTACCGAATATGTTCAATGTATTATCATGCCACCTTTTTATTAATAGTTATGTGTTATAACATATGTTTCAAGATTTATATAATTTTTTATAGACTACGCATACAAGAAAATAAGTTAAATATAAAAGTTATTTTGATGTTTTTATATGTTAAAATTTATTTTTTTAATACATAAATTATATAAATAAATATGAAGCTGTTTATTTTGATACTTTTTGTAGCTATGTTTTTGTTTAGTTAGAGTGGTGGGAGTGGTTACCTCCCACCACACCTACCACATTGCCACATCAGCTTTTCACTCTTACCACTCAACTCATCACATAGACCCGTAGTGGTTACTCCCCACCACACCAAATTATAGGACCCACATTTTTTTATTAATTTCATATTTAATTTAATAATACTCAATAAATTATAATAATTGAAATAAAATGATATAAAATTCATTTAAGATTCTAAAACTTAAATATCGTAAAATAATAAAAGCCATAAATTTAAAAAGTAAATGACATTGAAGAATTCATATGTAGGCAATGACATTGAAAAATGACGAATTGGACGGCTAGCATTGAGTCTCCCGATCTCATTTAATTTAAGTTTCTTATTTGAACCTCTCAAAAAAAATATATATATATATAGACAAAAGTTCATGCAAGAACCGTTGTTAGCGCGAGAACCGCAAGAACCAATTTAAGCCGTCCAATTCCCCCTCCTTTAATGTCATTGCTCACCCATGAATTCCTCACATGCACCCTGCCACACTCTATCCCTCCACGATCTCCGTCCATGATACTTCCCATATCCAAGGAACGGCCGAGATTGGTTCTCGCGGTTCTCGCACTAACAACGATTCTCGCATGAACCCTTCCCTATATATATGTATATATATATATATATATATATATGTATGTGTGTGTGTGTGTGTGTGTGATTCTCTCACCGCCAAAGCAAACCAATGAAATTGGTATTTATCTTGGGTTGCACAACAAAATTAATATATATATGTTATTGCATTGAAAGAAAATCGGCCCAAAAAGTTGCTCCACGCCCCCACTGCGCTGTGGTTTTTACCACGTAAATCCTTCACCACGCCGCCATGTAGTGGTAGGCTGTCTAACCATGGCGTGTTTTGTAACGTCCCAAAAAAAAAAAAATTTTAAAACAATTACTAAACACATCACTTTTGACTACCAAATTAAATGGCCAGGCAGGTCGATCGGGGGCCAGGATCCTTTCGGTACATGACCTTTCGGAAAATCCACAACCAAGTCGAAGCGACTATTCTAGACACCATCCAACTGGTTATATCGACTTGTGACGTATTAAAATAAAAGTCTCAAAATATAAACCATAACCAAATATATATTTTAGTACAACCTTAAACGTTCAAAACAGTTACAAACCGACGATACATAAAACATTATAAAATCAAAGTGCGGAAATACTGCTGTCAAGCCGGAGACTTCCCCTTGTCCTTACCCGAAGTACCTGAAAAGAATTATATAACAACGGGTAAGCATAAAGCTTAGTGAATCACACATTACTTACACCTTATAACGGATAGCATATACCGCAGGCATAATACCACATATACACATAATCACATACGGTCCATCTGACCCTATGATGCCATATGCATCTAATCACATACGGTCCATCTGACCCTATGATGCCATCTGCATCTGCGATGGTTATAAAAACCAACCTGTCCGATGGTTATAAAAACCAACCTTGCCACCTCCGGATTGTCAAGTCGATCTTAACCAACCCGTTCGGCTATATAACATATAACACATATATCATGTAACATCATATAATGATTCATAACTTCACATAACATATACTTACAACACATACATATCGTATTATAATGAGTAAGTTAGCGATAACTCACTTGACAGCAGTAGTCTCAGTATAAATTGATCAACACAACAACTATCCGGTATATCCTCGCGTAAACCGGTAACACTTCTCGAATGTTATACTCGATCCGAACGACTCACGGGCAGTACAACGACGTTTCGATATTAGAATTATCACCACCCGATTCTTACAGCACTTCGACCCAAACTTCCTTCCTCAAAATACCCTCAAAATACCCTCAAAATGCTCAGAATATCGACTGAGTTTCGTGAATTGGCAAATGAAATCGGTTGGTAATGATCTCTATTTATAGCCAAGCTGCCCGACATGGTAACGGCCGTTATCATCAACGTAACGGGCGTTATCCATGGTAACGGCCGTTACCTTTACCAATACGGCCGTTATGCTTTACAGATAGGATACCACTCCGCGCATCAGGGTATCATTTGACTGTAGAACATATATATTATATAATACATTTCTGATTTGCAATATATATATTAATTTATTAACGATTAATCAACTCTTTATTCCATTAATAAATACATAATCGAAAACGGGTATTACAACTCTCCCCTACTTAAACACGATTTCGTCCTCGAAATCTTCACTTGAATAAATCAGGGTAGTTGTTTCTCATTTCATCTTCGGGCTCCCAAGTCCATTCCGATCCTCGGCGATGTTCTCATTGAACCTTAACGATGCCAACTTCCTTGTTTCGTAACTTCTTCACCTTACGATCAAGAATCGCTACTGGTTTCTCAATATAATTGAGCTTGTCGTCTACCGTAATGTCTTCCAATGGTACAAATGTTGCTTCATCAGCTAAGCACTTACGCAGATGAGACACATGGAATGTACTATGGATATTAGATAAATCTTCTGGAAGTTCCAACTTATAAGCTACCTTGCCAACACGAGCAATAACTTTGAATGGTCCGATAAAACTAGGATTCAGTTTTCCTCTCTTCCGAAAGAGGATAACACCTTTCCACGGTGATACTTTAAGTAACATAAAGTCTCCCACCTGGAACTCTAAATCTGAACGTCTTTTATCGGCACAGCTCTTTTGTCGGCTTTGTGCAGCTCGAAGTCTTTAACGGATCTTTTGAATATTCTCTGTTGTCTTCTGAACCACTTCCGTACTTCCAATTTCACGTTGCCCAACTTCTCCCCAACAAATAGGAGTTCTACACCGTCTTCCGTACAACATTTCGTATGGTGGCATACCAATACTTGCATGAAAACTATTGTTGTAAGAAAATTCCGCTAATGGAAGATAAGTATCCCAGCTACCACCGAAATCAATAATACAGGCTCTTAACATGTCTTCAAGAGTTTGTATCGTCCTCTCATTTTGACCATCTGTCTGAGGGTGATACGCCGTACTGAAGTGCAATCTCGTTCCCAATTCCTTGTGAAACTTCTCCCAAAATCTAGAGGTAAATCTCGTATCTCTATCGGAAACCACCGATACTGGCACACCATGCCTAGATATTACCTCTTTCACATAAACGTTGGCCAAAGCCGCTGACGAGAAAGTTTCACGAATCGGAATAAAGTGTGCACTCTTCGTCAATCTATCCACAATGACCCATATAGTGTCAAAGTTCCTCGGAGTTCGTGGCAGCTTAGTAATAAAATCCATTGTAATATTTTCCCATTTTCATTCCGGAATTTCCAACGGTTGGAGTTTACCATGCGGCCTTTGATGCTCCGCTTTCACCCTTAAACATGTCAAACATTTTTCCACATATTTCGCCACATCACGTTTCATTCCTGGCCACCAATAATCTTCTCGCAGGTCTCTGTACATCTTTGTAGTACCAGGATGAATAGAAAATTTAGATTTGTGAGACTCGCTCAATAAAGTTAATCTAACATCTTCCTCATTCGGTACCCAAATTCGTCCATACCGTGTAAGTAAATCCCGACTATCCCGGATAAACTTATCAACTTGACCTTTGATTCGTTCTTTACCATGATTCTCTTTCTTGATAGCTTCTGCTTGAGCTGAACGTATCAAGTAAACTTTCTACTTAGTTCATCTGCAACGACATTAGCCTTACCATGATGGTAAAGTATTTCACAGTCGTAATACATTTGGGTATCATTTGACTGTAGAACATATATATAATACATTTCTGATTTGCAATATATATATTAATTTATTAACGAATAATCAACTCTTTATTCCATTAATAAATACATAATCGAAAACGGGTATTACACGTTTGAAGACTTTCACACCGATTTCACCCCCCCACTCCGTCTACTCTTAAGTTGGTGAAAGAATAAGGATTAATATATACAACATACGGCAATTTAAGGATAAATATACCGGTTATGAGCATAGATCTGGAGAATATGTAGATCAGAGTACAGATAAGCCGCAACATCACAGATCTGAAACAAAAATAACTTAAATATGTTAATACATTAAACAAAACTCTACAATATATAAAATATACGACAATATAAGGATAAATATACCGTTTATGAGCATAGATCTGGCCATCTGGGGAGTTTGTAGATCTGAGTACAGATATGCCCGTAACAACACAGATCTGAAATAAAAATAACTTAAATATGTTAATACATTAAACAAAACTGACAGTGTATGCCGAATAAAGGTTAGGTATACTTACGGTCAATGATGGAGATGAAGATGACGCAAATTTCAGAAATGAGGGTTCTGTGCCGGAGGATGGGTGTGATGCCGGAGGTCAAGATGGGTACGGCAAAGGAGATGGCGATGGTTGGGTGTGGTGACGGAGGTAGTAGTGTTGCTGATGATTAGGGTTTTGTGGCAGTGACGGACGCGTCTTTGATGGTTTGGTTAGCGGAGACGGCGGTGGTAGTGGTGGTTGTTGATGATTAAGGTTTTCTGGTGGGGTATTTTAGATCATGCTTGGGAGAGCAGATCGGAAATGGAGATATTGGGCAAAGGCGTTGGCGGTGGTTGGGTGTGCACCGTTCATGGCGATGTTCGGCAAAATAGATGGCGGTGGTCGGCAAGCAGGCGTCTTTGAAGGTTGCATGAGCGGAGATGGCGGTGGTTGGTGAGGATTGATGGCGGTGATTGGTTGATCTGTGGGCGGTGGTTAAATCGCCGAAGCTCTTGGCAAGGGAGAGAGAAGGAGGTTGCTTCATTGGGCTCAAGAGAGAGAGAGGGATTAAGAGACGTTATGGTGAAGAGAGAAAGGTTAAGAGATGTTATGATGACTGATAGAGCTCTTGGCTCAATACATCGAGGCACTAAAAAGTTAAGTGAACATTAATTATAGAGTTAATTACAAATTTCGTCCTTTTAGATATACCCTTTTTACACAATTGGTCCTTTAAGCAAAATTCTTGCATTTTTAGTCCTTTATTTAGGAATTTGTTACATAAATGGTCCTTTTGGCTAACTCTGTTAGATTTGACTGTTAGTCAAAGGCCAATTTAGTCTTTTTACTCTTTATTCTTGTTACCAAACATTGTTAATAGAAAGAACCAAGTTTGTAATGCTACCCAAATCAAAAACATTATCAAGAATGTTATCAAGAATTCAACAGGAAAATAACAACCCAAATCAAGAACATTATCAAGAACATTATCTCAAACTAATCACTTAAACCCTAGAATTCATAGATAAGATGAATATATCTGAAATGGTACCCAAATCAAGAACATTATCAAGAACAAGATGTGAAACACTACAAATCTGAAAATGGCATGAAAAAACAAGAGATCTGAAACACTACAGATCTGAAGTAGCCGCGGTTGGCGAAGCATTCTTCGACGGCGGCTAGGGTTTTGTAGGGTGGTGGCCGGCAGTGGTGGCAAGCGGTGGTGGAGTAGCCATGAAAGCAGACCGTGAAGACGATGATCAGAGGGAAGGAAGACGAAAAAGAAATAACTAACCTCAAGCAACAGGGTTGACGAAGCATTCTTCGGTGGCGGCTAGGGTTTGTAGGGTGGTGGTTTCACGAGGTTGCCGGCGTTGAGGGCTTGGTGAGTCACGACCGACTTAGGGTTCTCTCTCTCTTTATCTCTCTCGTTTCCTGCGATTTAGATCTTTGCTTTCACAATCGAGAGAATAAACTTGTGCGGTGGTGTGAAGGTGGCAAACCAATGGTGGCCGGAGGTGGTGGCTGGCAGTGGTGGCAACGGTGGTGGAGTAACCATGAAAGCAGATCTGTGAAGATTGACGATGATCAGAGGAAATTAAAGGCATTTGATTTTTTTGGGACATCAACAGATTGCCATATTTATAACTAAAATTGGTGATATAAGTCAACTACACATTATTTACAAAGTTCAAACAAGTAACACAACAAAAAACATCACAATCTTTAGCAGATCATGGAGCATGCCCAGATTTCACGAAATAGCATAGGAAAATGAGTGAGAGACTGAGAGAGATAGGTGAGATGTTTGGTAACAAAATGGGTGTTTGATATCTAGTTTAAAAGTATTGGTTGTTTGGTAACATCTATAATAGGGGAGATGTGTTTGGTTACAAGTATAAAAATATTAATGGTAACTATTTAATTACAAAATTGGTCCTTTCATTACAAAAAGACCAAATTACCCCTTGACCTAACAGTCAAATCTAACAGAGTTAGCCTAAAGGACCATTTATGTAACAAATTCCTAAATAAAAGACTAAAAATGCAAGAATTTTGCTTAAAGGACCAATTGTGCAAAAGGGGTATATCTAAAAGGACGAAATTTGTATTAACTCTTAATTATAATACCATACTACATCTAAAAAACCACAAATATATTATTATTATTAGAGTTAATTGTACAAATAGTCCTTAAACTTGATCAAAACTGCCGTTTTAGTCATTTCAAAGTTAAAGTGGTACAGTTGGTCCTTTATGAAGCATTTTGTAGCCAATTTGGTCCTTCCTAACGTTGACTAACGGTCAACTCTGTTAAATAGGGGGTAATTTCGTCTTTTTCCAGTTTTTCTAATTTTTATTAATTAAAGAATTAGTTAAATAATAAAAAAATAATATATATCTTTTTTAATTAAAAAATATATATACCCCATTAAAAAAAAACAACACACTCTCTCTTCTCTATCTCTCATTCTCTCACTCTTTTCTCCTTCTCCTTCTCTCACTCTTCTCTTCTCTCCTCTCCATCTCTCCACCGCCCAGCCACCATCCCCACCATCCCCCGTCTCTCGTCGTCACCCTCATCTCTCTCTCTCTACCAACACCCATAGATAACCCTAGCCGCCTCTCTTCCTCATTGTACGATCACTCTAACGCCCATCAACCACCATCCATCGCCGCCTTCTACTATCGCCCCCATCAACCACCGCCACGGTCCCTGCTCTCCTTCTTCTCCCTCTCTTCTCTTCGAGGACCACCATCTACCACCGCCACACTCCAACATCAACACCCAAACACACAAACACAAACAAACCCTAGATCTAAACTCAAAATTCCACCCTTGGATCTCTGCAACACCAACGAGGCCCTTGGATCTCTGCAAAACTCCACCGCCACAGCCACGGCCACCGTAGAAACCCAATCGTACGAAAACCCTAATCGTACGAACAGATGGCGGATGTTGGCGGATGTTCTTCACCGTACGAAATACGGTGGTGGTTTTTCAGATCTGATGTGCTATTTTCACCATACGAAAGACGGTGGCGGATGTGTTTTTCACCGTACGAAATACGGTGGCGGATGTTGGCCGGAACAAATTGTGTCTGTGTGCTATTTGCTTGTTCTTTAGATCTGAAAATCGTGTGTGTGTTTTTGTTTAAATATGTGTGTGCAAGTTTGAATGGAGTGCAAGATTCTTCTTCTATTCCTTTTGTTCTTCATATATGAACTTTTTTTTGTTTCTTCTTGGCCGGAGGTGCGGAGACAGAGTGATGAGGTGAGAGAGATATATGAGGGGGAAACAGTGGTGGTGGTTCTTGCTCTTAAGTGGTTGTGGTACGATGTGGGGCTGGTGGTGGTGGCTTAGACTGTGGTGGTGGTGGTGGTAGTAGTAGTTAAGAACATTAGAGAGAGAGAAACAGAGAAAGAGTGAGAATCTGCATCCTTTAAAATATATTTTATATTTAGTTACAAATCATAATTAATATATTGAATAAGCAAAAGTGTAAATAAAAAGAATAAAATAAAACCAGAGGGGTAAAAATGTCATTTGACCCTTACTTAACAGAGTTGACGTCAACGTTAAAAAGGACCAAATTGGCTACAAAATGCTTCATAAAGGACCAACTGTACCACTTTAATTTTGAAAGGACCAAAACGGTAGTTTTGACCAAGTTTAAGGACTATTTGTACAATTAACTCTTATTATTATATACATATATACATATAATAACATCTCTTAACAAATTATGTTAAAATTAAATTTTCAAGCTATTAGACTTTTCAAGCGTATCAGTATATATACTAGTTTATTGCCCCGCGTAAAAACACGTGGATGTTTAATAAAAAGTATAAAATTTGATGGTATGAAATTATAAGAGGTATAGTAAAATAAGTGTAATCGTATTTTAGAAGTGTTTTGAGATATTAAAATTTTTAGATAAAAATAATAAAATATCACCAAAAATTTACATATGTCGGAATTTGTAACAAAAACAATAACTAAATTTTTTGAAGTACTACTATTAATGGTAACAAAAAAATAAAAATATACTAATTTTTAAAAAAGTATCATATTACAATAATATTTATATCAAAACGTAGATAAAAATGAGATGATCGTAAATATATAATTATTTTTTCTCTAAACAACATGTATCACAAGTTACTAAACATAATTTATAAACACCATATAATTAATTACATTAATATACAATTTTTATAAAACCCTCTCACATTTTCTTAAAAACTCCTCACATGTTTTATAAAACGCACTCATAATTTTCATTCAGCCCCCTCCCAATTAATTTAGATTTGGAATTCATGCCTATTAATCTTTCTAAAATTGTTTTTGAAATTGAATAATTTTGAAATTGAAGGTTGTGATTGGTTGATTGAGTTTCAATTTATAGTTATTTTAGGAAAATTTGCATGTCTTTAATATATAGATATAGATATATATATAAGATGCTTACCAATTTTCCTAAAATAACTAAAATTGAGACTTAATTAACCAATGAAAACCATTAATTTTAAAATTATTCAATTTTAAAAACAATTTTAGAAAGGTAATATCGATGGAATTCAATTAATAATCAATTAGAAGGGGGTTATATGAAAATTGTGAGGGACCTTTATGAAACATGGAATGGGCTTTTTAAAAAAATATGAAGAGGCTTTATAAAAATTATATACTAATGTAATTAATTATAAGTTGTTTATAAGTTATGTTTAGTAACTTGTGATATATTTTGTTTCGAGAAAAAATAATTATATATTTATGACCGTCTCATTTTTATCTACGTTCTAGTATAAATTTTATTGTAATATGACACTTTTTTTAAAATTACTATATTCTTAATTTTTTTATCCATTAATAGTAGTGGGTATTTTGAAAGATTAATGACATCGAATTTTAAATCTAAATTAATTGGGAGGGGCCTGAATGAAAATTATGAGAGTGTTTTATAAAACATGTGAGGGGTTTTTAAGAAAATGTGAGAGCGTTTTATAAAAATTGTATATTAATATAATTAATTATACGGTGTTTATACATTATGTTTAGTAACTTGTGATACATTTAGTTTAGAGAAAAAATAATTATATATTTATGATCGTCTCATTTTTATCTACGTTTTGGTATAAATTTTATTGTAATATGATACTTTTTAAAAATTAGTATATTCTTAATTTTTTGTTATCCATTAATAGTAGTACTTCAAAAAAATTAGTTATTGTTTTTTGTTAAAATTCTGTCATGTAAATGTTTGGTGATATTTTATTATTTTTATCTGAAAATTTTAATATTTCAAAACATTTCTGAAACACTTTTACACTTATTATACATTTTATAATTTTATACCATCAAATTTTATATTTTTTTAAACATCCCCGTGTTTTTACACGGGGTAATAAACTAGTTAGATTGGTATACGTCTTAAACGTTGGTAGTAATATTGTTTTATACGTTTGTATCTATATCTTATTTAACTTAAAATCCTATTTATCCTATGTGGCACCTTTGGGTGAGCTACAGGCGTGTATGCTTTCTGACGTGGCATGCAACTGAGATTTTGGGCTATTTTGACATTTGTTAATGGGCTTTTAAGTAGGGATTGTCCATTCATTTGCAGCCCGGTTGTGGGCGGCCGTTAATGACATCAGAAGCGATCCAACCTTCAGCCGTATGGCATTTTGGCTTTCGAGATCGACAGATATTCCTTGCGTTACGCCTTGCGACTCATTAATTGCAGATATCTCATACAGACGACGGGAATGCGAATCGCTAACTGCTATCGGTCCTGAGTCTACATTAACTTAGGGTTTATTTACCCCCAATATTATGCTGAAGAAGACGTAATGATTCAGGTATGTAAGTTAATGTTTCAGTCAAGCTTGTAATGTGGAACGACTTCATAGCTTTTGCAGGCATCAATGTATATCTTATTTAATTTTGAGAGTAATTGATCAGATTAGTTGGATCTGTCTCTTCGACTAATTGAGTTCGATATGTATGTTCCTTGATACATAATTCGGATCAAGTATATTTGTTAGATTAGATTTACATTAACTGATGCCGACTGTAGCGATTCACCTGAAATAATAGCTATGGATTTGAATCATGCCATTTGATGATTCTTATGAACTGAACAGCCTAAAAACGTTCCCCTCCTTTCAGTTTCGCTGTATTAAATGCGAAACGTATTGTATTTATGGAATACATGCTTATTAATATTGTGGCCTTCTTTTCCCTGCCCACTAACGTGCTCATAGTGTTCGATTGCTGTAATTTCCTAATGGTATGATGGCCTCGAACTATCATATGCTGAGTGAAGTTAATCCCGATGCTGACGGTTGGAAGATTGTAGTATGGATTGTTCGATTGTGGGATCAGCATGTTTATATGAAACCTGATGATGTTTATTGTGTGGAGATGGTCCTAATGGATGAGGAGGTATATATTTACGGATTAGGATTAATATCAGAAATTGTTGTTTATTTTACTTGATCATTTGAAGCATCGTTATACGCAGCATGTTTAACTTCTTTGACTTCGATGTTCCGTGTGCTTATATATTTTTTAACACATATTGATCCATCTTCTTGCTAAACATAATCACAGCATGTTTAAGTTTTTGGCTTCGATTTATGAAAGAAGCTTAAAGAGTATAGTCATTTGTTACATGAATTTCTATTGCCTGTTGTGTTTTCTTATGATCTGTGTGTGATTAAGGTGTTTAGAGTAATAACTTATAAATATCATATGTTAATGAAAGTTTTCATAAAATTTGAACTTGATTTGCACTCTGCGTTTGATTAGTTTGATGAACTAAGTTTTCACAAATTCACAATTAGCATACAATATCTTTACCTGACATATCTTCTATTAAATTAGAAGTGATAATGGAATTGGTTTTTTAAACCGAGTTTGAAGAGTATGTTCTGCACATATGGATGCGTCTTTTGTTTGAATGAGGTGTACATTTCTTTAGCACATAACACAGGGGATTTTAGTTGGTTCTTAATTCCTATATGACCTACTGGTAGTAATTTTATTTAATTCTTTTTAATGGTATGTTTCATATCGGGTATGTTTCATATGTGGCTTTGTGTACATTTCATATGTATGACTGAGGACTTACCGGATAATACATACTAATACCTCTGATGATATAGTATGTATGAATGAGGACTTACCGGATAATACATACTAATACCTCTGATGATACCTCTGGCTCTGCTTCAACTAGCTACAAACTCGTCTATTTAACTGATAATACATGTGGTTTTGTCATCATCGACTTTTCCTCTTTTTGCTAGAGAAAACATGAATCAAGAAACATAAATAAGGCTAACACCATTCTTCAAACATGTTCTTGAATTCAAGAAAATTGACCATTCCATCACCATCAATATCACCTTTTATGTATTCTTATCACTCCATGTATTTGTTCCACTTGATACTACTATTTGGGAATAACCATATATTAATATATAAGCTGCAACAGGAAACAATGAGATTTGACTTTGGATTTTGAAGTGGTATAGTTTTCAATTCTATCAATGGTATAGTTTTCAATCTCTAAGGTGCAAGCTCTTCTGTCGACCTGATATAGGGTACTTTCTAAAAGAGTTAAATGATGCATGATTACCATTGATTAAACGCCTTTGATTTCGGGTTTTGATCAATTTTCCATTGAAAAGTTTGATATGTAGAACTTAGAAAGTCATTGCTTTTTTTCTGTAGAAACTGAAAATGCAAACTAGCATGGAAATGGTACACTCATATTTGACACTAAATTCAAATAAATAACAGGGGACATGACTGGTAGTAAGGTGAAACAATTTCCATTTGCTTGACCTGAAAACATCGGGAAGAAAGGGAAAGCCGTCCATAAGTATCCTTACAGAGCCGATTTGTTGATATAATTTATTTAGCTGCTTAGTTTATACAATTGAGTTTTTGTTAATATAATTTCTTTTTGAAATTGCATGAAATACTATATATGACATTGTAGATGATCATTGCAGCTTATGCATGAAGGGCACACAATTGAGCATGAGTTTAACTTTATAGGGTCAGATGCTTCAGCATATGTACCTGAATATGTAATGCTTGGAGTAAAAGTTTGGTTATTTCTACTTTGATTCGTTGTCTGTATAAAAAGAAAAAAAGAACCAAGATACAACAAATTCAAAATAAATAAATATACCTACTCTGATTTAATATATTGAGTATTCATTGTGCAGACTGGCTTGATCAACAAATTCTGCCAGTTGATTGATCGTGATGCTGAAAGAAAGGAGCTAAGGCTTCTGAAATCATTGCCTTTCGATGGTGTTTTTGTAGACTGTTGGTGAGACATCGATTGAAGTTTATGTGATTAAGAGGTTCCAAATTCCATATGCGTAAATTGATAATTTAGAAATCGTTCTACAAATCAAATTAAATGGCCTTATGTGAGCTCGAATATGTTGCCTGAATCAAATTACAGGTACAATAGGATGGCAACAATTTAAAGAAGCAGTCTGATTCAAAAAGCACGGTATCATGTTCTTCTCAATTGATATGAATGCACTGATATGAATGCGCTAAACCGGGATCAAAAAGTGAAGTTCTCAGTCTTTTCTATCTAATCATGGTCTCATCACGTAAGACCTTGCATGTTCAGGCTGTTTTGGTTTTTTGAATATTATCCATGCTTAAGGCTTGTGATACAAACATCAACATCCTACCTTCATCACCTACTCTTTTAAGTTTGTTTACGCACTGGTAGCAACTCTAGAATTGCCCAACTAATGTACATGAATTGTAGAACAATTTTTTAAGCAATGTTTTGAACATGATTCCTCCTAAACTCAAGTGCGATACCTAACTATTGTAAGTATAAACTTCAAAATCTTGAAGCCTCATTAAAGAACTGTAAAACAATATTGCTAGAACACAAATACATGCAACATATGAGAACATATTTTACAGAAACAAGACATACAAAAATGACCATTTCATTAGGTAATTTGTCGTAAAATATTTTGTCGTGCCACCATATACTACAAACAAACCCCCGGACAATAAACAACTAAGCCACAAATATACAAGCACAATATTATGATCACAGTTTACACGGGCATGATACCTAGTACGTGAATATCTCATGATATTTCAAATTAGCATGAGATTTTATATAATTACAAAGTTGTCTTTCAAAAAATCATGAGATATTACCTCCACTCTTTGCAAATTGATAAGTATTTATTAACGCTTTTTACAATTATATATATATATTATTCGAAAACCGTTCTTATTACGAGAATCGCGAAAAACAATCTCAGACGTGTCTTGGATATGAGAAGTTTATGAATAGAGTGTGTGGAAGGATAGAGTGTGACAAAGTGTATGTAAGGAACTCAGAGATGGACAATGACATTAAATGAGGAGAAATTGAACGGCTCAGATTGATTCTCACGGTTCTCGCATTAAGAATGATTCTCAAATAAACTTCTTCGTATATATATATATATATATATATATATATATATATATATATATATATATATATATATATATATATATATATATATGATTCTCTAATTAATATTGTAATTTACGTATTAACAATTTATATTATATTTTGTCCAACTTATTGTGTATTATACTTAAAATAATACGTTGTACTGTTGTAGTTACATTCGTTCTCACCATAAGAAATATATTTATTATATTTGCATCACCAGGTAAACTTAGTTATGATAACTTTGGTCTGTTGCTTTCTTTCCCTTTTTAAATTTTATACGTACAATCACTACCTTAAAACAATTTATTCTAACGGCATGTTCTAATATTTATTTTAATAGTGGATGTATCGTTGCCACAAAATTAACTAAGATTGTGTTCGAACCATTGATGTTGGAGTCCATACAATTTGATAAAAGATGTTATCTTTGTTTTCTCTTATTTGAAATTCAACTTTTTGTTTGTTATATGACCCAAAGTATCATTTTAAAACTTATCGCATTTCGATCATATTTTGTGATAAATATCTTCCATCAAATTTTCAATTGTTTGTTTAGTTTATAGTTATGCATTATAACATAAGCTTTAGAGATGTATATATTTTTAATGACTATGTATAGAAGAAAAATAGTTACATATAAATTTATTTAAAATCTACCCGGGCACCGCACGGGTATTAAACTAGTTTCCTTCTGTTAAAAGCACAGCGATAAAGTTGTTTTGGAGACATTTAATTTGTGCACTAATTTTACTCTTGTTATTTCATAGGGTATAAATCAATTAACGTTTGTCATAAATTATTTCTTAGTATAGTAGAAACTTATATATGAGCTTTGTTTAATAAAGTCTATTTAAAAAAAAATAGTTTTAAAATTTTAATTTTTAATTATAGATGATTGAGTATACAATCACATATGATGTAAAAGCATTACATTGTAAATTACAAAAATATAACTCTGTTCAAAATTTTAAAATTCAATCTAAACCATTAATAAAGCTGATTCAAAAACTATAATTAGTCCCTTAGTACTATACATTAAATTTTGACTATATTGAATATTCACTTATATATATCTATTCTAATTATTATCCCAAATAGCTAGCTAGAGCCTTTGCTAACCAAATTAAGCCAAGAATGAAAATAGAGCGCGTACCTGATCGAAGGGGCGTGTCTAGCAAAAACTTGAGCCAACGGCATGAAAAGGTCATATAAACATTAATCCCTTAACTAATACAAAGCATGGAAATAATAAGAAAGACGATCAATAATTTAAAAGTCAAATGCACTAAAACACTAAAAGCATCGTGGCAACTTCATAAAGCATGCAGTTAAATTAAGACAAATCATTATGTAACATCGAAAATTAAGCAATTATAGAAACACACATACACATACATAGGACGGGGAAATCATGTTTGGATGAACATATGTGAAACGGTTGTGTATATAAACAAACACTACTATTGTACCTAAGAAATACAAGACAAGTCTGACTCTTTAAACATGGACCGAAGAGCATGAACGAGATGTAAAGAGTTTCTTATATATATATATATATATATATATATATATATATATATATATATATATATATAGGGTAGAGATCTAGTAAAAAGAAAATTATGGTACTAAATGTAAGAAGAAATCTGGACCACAGGATGTATTCAATAGTCAAACAAAAAAAGTCATCTTTTTATCTGAATTTTCGGAATTAAAAAAATACAAAAGGTTAATATAGTAAATTCAAACACCAAAAATAATGGAAAAGCAAAAACATGGGTCTGCTGCCGTCGGCCAAAATCTCAGGCAAGATTCACAGTTTACAAACCCTGATGCACAAAAATAACTTCTGATTCACATAATAAATTTGATGCATAAAGTACAACATTTTGATGCACATAACGAGAAATATAGATTCACAGAATACATTTGATGCACAAGTTACAACATTTTGATGCACATAATAAAAAAAATCATACTTGTGTAAAATTGATGCACTAGGCGGTGGCAA
Source organism: Pulicaria dysenterica (assembly GCA_947179395.2). Classification (NCBI taxonomy): domain Eukaryota; kingdom Viridiplantae; phylum Streptophyta; class Magnoliopsida; order Asterales; family Asteraceae; genus Pulicaria; species Pulicaria dysenterica. Next base: position 89,043,354 of record OX359288.1, read on the forward strand.
TGTTCGTCCAGGCGACGATGGTCGGCGGCGATGGTGGTGCAGATGCGGTGGTAGACGGTGGCGACTGTGTGCATCAACGACCCTTCAGATCTCTTAGCCTAGTGGTTAAGGGTGAGGGGGAGGCAAAGCCTTCTAGGAGGTCCAGGGTTCAAACCTTGGCAAGAGAGTTTAATTCTAACTTGGTGTTACTAACTTACTAACAACTAACTTTGCCGTTCAAAAAAAAAAAAAACGACCCTTCAGATCTGGCAACGGACAAGGAAGAATGATTGGAGAACAAACAATGGTTGTGAATCGAAGGGATCCCGAAGATTTTCAGTCGGTGGCGTCGTATTAAAACCAGCGGCGGTGGCGTACTGCGTAACAAAACCAGCGGCGGCGAAGAGAAAAACCTTCAATTTTAAGATCTTAGACGGCGGAGGTTGCTGAGATTGCAGCCGACGGCGGAGAGAAAAACCCTAAAATTTCAGATCTTGGGCGGCGGGGGTTGATGAGTTTGCAGCCGATGACGCGTTACGAGGAGATGGAAGCCGGCGTCGCCACTGTATGGCACGGTGATGACGACGACGGAGGTGCTACAGGCTGGTCGATCGATGGCAGGCAGAGCGGGGTGGGCAATGACATTGAAGGAGGGGGAATTGGACGGTTCAGATTGGTTCTCGCAGTTCTCGTACGAAAAACAGTTCTCGTTTGAACTTTTGCCTATATATATATATATATATATTTATATATACGTACTTATATAAATATTTATATATATATATATATATACTTATATATATACATTCTACATACACACACACACACACATATATATATATATGTATATATATAATCAGGATCAAATAAAAAGAGTTTTATGGTAAAAAGGGTAAGGAGAAATGAGAGGCTGACATGTGGCAAATCTGACAAAAGGTTAAAATTGGAACTTTAATACATATAAATTTATTTCTCTCTCCTCTTGATAACCCACGACCCACCTCCCACGTCGCCTTTACCCAAATTTCCGTCCCTTCCCTGCCCTAATTGTAAATGAAAATCCCGTCGCCTTCTACTGAACCCTAATCGCCCCTCGCCGCCGCCGTATTTGTGCGTCTTTTGCCTCACCTGTGAAGTCGCCGCCGTAGATGCATCACGGCAACCCTAATCCTCCACTGCTCATTGTATGTCTCCGCTGGCTGTGAACCTCCTCCGTCGACTCTTCCTTGCAACGTGTCCGTCGATTGCTTCCGTGCACCATCCTCTGGTTCTACCTCCATGCGATGAACATCCCCTTCATCCTGTGCAGCAGATCGAAGTTGAACATTTGCCGTTCTCCAACCCCGGATGCACAAGCGATTTAGGATTTCATTTACCTGCTTCGTTCGACGACCCCCGATGGACTGTCGCCGTTCGTTCGCCGATCGGATGCACATACTCCACTGCTTCGGGATGCTTTTAATTTGTTTTTTTTTTGCAGTTGTGCTTCAATCTGTGATGCACTACCATAGATTTAGGGTTTCATTATCTAATTCGGATTTTCGTGCATCAAGTTTAGTTTTTTTTGTTTTAATCGTACATCTTACGCCTTGTGTTGTGATCGGCAATTAAAAATTAGGGTTTTTTGGTGTTGATCGGCGCTGAAGAAGGGGTGGAGGAGATGAACAGTTGTTATCTCGCAGATAGGATGTAACTGTCAAATACTTTTTGTTTTTGATTTTACTAATATACCCTTTTAAGTTTTTTTAAATTTCGTTTTTTTTCTACCGTTTTTGACTTTTTAATCTTGACTTTGTCTTAATCTAATGGTCCTTATCTCTCCTTACTCTTTTTACTCTAAAATCATTTTTACAATATCCCTTCCCTATATATATATATATATATATATATATATATAGGGGAGGGTTAATGCGAAAAGTGTCTTATTTGCGAAAAGTGCGAGAAGCATTATGGGCCACTAGTTTTTTGTTATTTATTTTTTAATTCAAAAGGGTAGTAAGGTCTTTTACCAATTTCTTTAGTTTTTTAAATTTAATTTTAATTTTAATTAACCAACCACTATTTTTTCTCCTCCTTATTTTTTTAGAATTTTTTTAAATAATCATCTTTATCTCTTTTTATTAATATTTTCTTTTTTCAACTTTTGTTTTATTATTAAATAGAGTGTACATTGATGAACACAACATACAAATTTTTTATTAGGTGTATTGTGTTTATTAATGAATACAACGATTTACAAAATTCTCGCTATTGCAAATTTTTATTGCTTCTTGTTTAAATTAAGTGTTCGATAACGAACACACTCAAAATTATATCGGTTTTAGGATAAATTTACAACATTCAATATTAAATAGATAGAATAATATACTAGTTTGATGGATGAACAGTATGCAATATTGCACGCGATCAATTTCTTCCAGTTATTCACCAAACTTAGATTTATGTCTAACAAAACTAAATGGTGTTCAACAGTATGTACCGAAACTCCAACTTATATTCAACCCCGATTAATATATAATAAAACTATAAATACTCACTACCACAAATACGGTGTTCAGTACTGAACACAACTTACGATGCACTTTTTATACTTGGTAGTGTGAACGTGTGTTCACTCTTAAATGCATATAAAATTTATAAATAAAATTAGTTTTATTAGTGAGCCCAAAAAATCATAAATTTTAAAAACTGAACAAATAAAAAATAATGACATAGAACAAATAAAGAGTACGAAATAAGAAATAGTACTCATAACTAAAAGAACACCAATAGTTTTAAAGATTTTTATTTAATAAACATTAGTATTATAGAAAAAAGAAAAAGAGTAAGAAATAGAAAAAGGCTATGAACACTGTGGTACACCAAACAAAAAAAAGAAACACGAAACGAACAACAATAGATGAAACAATCTCAACAATTCACCCCTACCAACCAACAAAAATGCTTAAAAATGATTCCCCAATTTTTTAATTAATTGACTGTTTATAAGTTCTTTAAGATTATAACACGATGGGTGTTGTTCAACGCAATCGGCTTCCCAAATTCCTACCTAATTAGGCAGCGACAAGACAATAGTTAACTCCTTTCATTTCCAGCAACCAATTCCTTTCTTCTTCCATCGTTCATCGAAAACAAAAGAAGAAAAAAAAAACAGAAATTTAAATAAAGCAGAAATACAAAATTTTAAAAACATAACTCTAAAAAAAATCAAACCCATATAAGGAGGTGGTTCGTGGCTTGTCAGATCTGCAAAACTGGGTTTAACACATGTTCATCGCCTTCAGCAACTTCAGATCCATGAAGGTAGTCCAGGGGAGGCGGAGGGGATAACGGCAGTCGTAGCTATACCCTAGCCACTGCCGTGCTTTCGTCGAGCGTGGATCTAACGGTGGGATGCAGTTGTGAGGCAGTGCGGCGGCGCCAATGAAGGAGGCGGCAACGATGATGCAACGTTTTTGGGGTTGAACGAAAGACAAATCAACGATGGGGTTTGGAGCGATGATTCCGATCAGGAGTGGTGATGGTTTTTGGCTGGGGACGGCGGCGGGGGGAGGGGGAGGGGGAGGTACTTGCGGTGATATTTGCAGAGAGAGATTTTGTGTGTGTGTGTGTTTTTTTAAAGAATGAGAGATATGTGATAGGGTTAAACATGAAATAATCCTCAAAGTTTTGATTGTTTTACAATTTAACCCTCAAAGTTTTTTTTAACATGTAATAACCATAATGTTTCTTTTAAACTATGTTTTAATCCTTAAAGTTTCACTTCTATTTTGGTTTAATCCTCAAAGTTTTTTTTCTCACATAATAACCATAATGTTTCATTTAAATTATATTTTAATCCTTAAAGTTTTACTTGTATTTCGATTTAATCCTCAAAGTTTTTTTAAACGGTTTAACCTTAAAGTTTTATTTACATTTGGTTGCATCATCACCGGAATTTGAAGTTCATCTGAATACCCGTCTCCTTCAAATTGTGTGCATCTGATTCATTTGCGTATCTCTCTCTGTCCCCCTTTCTCTTTCCAGATTGATTTGAATACTCATCTCAATAAGATGTTTTACGTAAAGATTTATTTTGCATTTGACATTTTGAAGATATTACAAGTTTCATATCGCAAATTGCGATTTTTTGTTCATTCCGTTGATAGATTTTGGTTCCAAATGCGTGTTTAATGAATGGATTTTGATATTTGAATGCTTGATAGTTAACTAATTATGTTCGAATCTAGAGGAAAACAAGATTTATAAAAATAAAAAATAAACAAAAAATATAAATTTTACGTGTTAAGAAAAGTGGGTGAAATCGCAAATAAAGTAAAACTTGAAGGATTTAAACAAAAACCAAACTAAACTTTATGGTTAAACCATTTAAAAATAAACTTTGAGGGTTAAACCGAAATACAAGTGAAACTTTGAGGATTAAAACATAATTTAAATGAAACATTATGGTTATTATGTGTTAAAAAAAACTTTGAGGGTTATTCCGTGTTTAACCCTATGTGATATGATCCTGATTATAAGGGATAGGAGAGAGGATGTGATGGTTTAAAATGTCATCTATACCCCTATTATATTTAAATAAATACTAATTAATTTTGTTTAAATTACAAAAATGTCACGACTCTTAATAACCATTGATCAATTAATCCAAAGGCTTAGATTACTTCTCGCACTTTTCGTAAATAAGAAGCTTTTCGTATGAACCTTTGTCTATATATATATATGTATATATAGACAAAAGTTCATACGAGAACCATTATTAGCGCGAAAACCGCGAGAACCAATCTGAGCCGTCCAATTCCCCTCCTTTTAATGTCATTGCCCACCCATGAATTCCTCACATACACTCTGTCACACTCTATCCCTCCACGCTCTCCATCCGTTTAACTTCCCATATCTTTGGAACGGTTGAGATTGGTTCTCGCGGTTCTCGCATGAACCCTCCCCTGTATATATATATATATATATATATATATATATATATATATATATATATATATATATATATATATATATATATATATATATATATATATATATATATATATATATATATATAGGGGATGGTTCAAACTCACAACTCTTAAATATTGTTATTCTTCAAGTCAACCGAACTCGTACTTAACTAGTGAAGATGATATCTTCAAAGCCGATGACGAAGATATCTACAAACAAGAGTTCGAATTATATGAGCTTACAAATAAAAATAATTAAATTAGTTTATGTTTTTATAAAATTATTTTTATAAAAACTTTTATAAAAATGACAAAGATTTTATAAAACTCATTTGTGTTGGTTGATTAAATCTAAGACTTCCCAATTTAAGCAAATAACAAACACAATCCTACTTTGAAACAATACACCACCATAATAAGCAAGGGAATCTCCCAAAGGGGTAAAATTCCAACATGCTTTGTGTATTGGTTTCCAAACTTTCATATATGTGTTTAAATTCAAACTTTAATAGTATGGGATCAACCAATCTTTTGAACATATACTTTTTAGTTGATTTTTATGGTAAAAATGAGTTGAGTGTGGTTTTAAATAAAGTCCAACGTCTATATTGCAAAGAACAAGAAAGTTCAGGTGGCTCACGGTTTTAGCCACGGTCGATCGTGGATCGACCGTGAGGGTTCTGGACAGCTTTTGGACTTTCACCTTTTTCCTTATTTAAACCAACTCAAACCTCATTTTTTAGTATCTCTTGCACCAGAAAAAACACATAACATATATTCTTATCTTGTGAGCTCCTATTCTTTGATAATTCATCTATCATTCAAGATCAAGAATCAAGCAAGAGCAAAACTTTCAAAGCTTAAACACTACATCATCTTCCTATATATTTTGTAATAGTGTAAGGATCAACTCTATCATTTCTAATTAGAGTGAAGTGAGGATTATCTCTAGCCTATAGAATTAGAGAGACGTGAGGATTAACTCTAGCCATCAAATTAGAGTGAAGCTAGGCTCATCTTAGCCTTGTTTGCAAGAGAGAAGAGTATTTCTTGTAAACTAAAGAGAGAAGTGTAAAGGTTTATCTCTACCTTGAAAGAGAAAAGTTTTAGTGGAGCAAACTCTTGGTGGGTGATGCCAAGGAGTGGATGTAGTGCAAGTTTGTTAACACTTGCATGAACCACTATAAATCTCTTATCTACTACTTGGTGATATCTCTCTATCTCTACTCTCTTTAAATTCTTGCAAATATTTGGTGTGTTGATATAAACTTCAAGATCAATCTTTATAACACCACTTATTAAAATTTGTAAGTGTAAAAAATTGGTAAACTAAGTAAAATAACTTATTCACCCCCCTCTAGGTTCCAACAGTTTCTACAATCAAAATCTATTAAATTGAGTAAATAACACTCGTCGCAACATGCAGACTTATAACCACTTGTTAATACATGTTTTGACAGTTTTAGTATATGATATTAAATTTTCATTAATCTCTTAACCAAAAGCAAGGTAAAAGAGAATCTAGAAATGCTTATTTCTTTTCAATTTTTCTAAAAAATTCCTAGAAATTATTTATTTAGCAAAAGAAATCAGTGTGTGTGTGTGAGTGTGAGGATTATGGAAAAGGAAGAGAATAAACAGGATGTTGACAAATTTCATGCGAGTGTTCTTAGATGGTCGTTTGTTTGTGTGAAGATTGCTTATCTCAGATCTCTCTTTCTCTCTTCAAAATCCAAACTTTCTCTTTCTAAAAAAAACCTTTCTTTCTTGCAGAGAGAGACACTAGCCTAGCATATCAAAAATCTTCTTCATCTTTTTTCATATAGTGATGATCTAACCTCCTTCAATGACGGTTTTGTATCTTTCTTTCATTATTGTTCCAACAATTATTACTGTTAATTAATAATTTATTAATTTTTTTTATCATTACCACCTATCAATTTTTGCTTCAAGTTTCATGAGTTCTTGTTGAAAACATAACCAGTCAATATCAATCAATTATGGTTAAAAGTGAACATATTTAAATATGGTCAAAATGGTAAATCATCATGAATCACTATTAGACTTGACCATACGTAGACTTAGTAATATATGATCAATATTTTCATGAATCTAGTTTATTCCAATAAAACACCCACATGTTTCCTAATTAAGGACTTGAAACATGGAGGAAGTTTCTACCTCTTCTTCTATTATTGAGTCTTCAAGAATTACATGAAATATTCTTGAATCGATCTCAAACAAAATTATCATGAGCCTGACGGGTTAGTACATCAACCCATTATAGATTTAATAAACTAGGCTCGAGCTTATTCAAGCTTAGTGTTTTATTTTTCTTAATATGTTTATAAGGAAAGAAAAAAAAGCAGCATGAATAAATATTTAATTGAGTTTATCCGGCACAATCAACTTCAAGTAAAAATCCAAAACAAAACAAAACCATGAATTTCATATGTCTAGATTTTATGTCTGCCGAAGTTTAAATTCATTACAAGTCAAAAAACCAAGCCATTTAGCTCAAGTATCAACTTTGTGTTGAGTTGTGTCTTATATAGAACAAAAACATGAAGAAGGTTTGTTGGATCTAGATAATTTCAAGAAGCATCCACATGTTTCCTAATGACTTGAAACATGGAAGAGGTTTCTACCTATTCTCCTATTCTTGAGTCTTCAAGAATAATGTGGAAGTTTTTTTGAATCTCGAGCAAATTCATGTTGAACCTGGCGGATTAGTAACTCAACCCATTTGGGGTTTAACAAACTAGGCTCGAGCTTCGTCAAAAATTTTTTTTTTCAAAGGAGTTTTCCCGGTTAGGGCTCCTTCCGGGGCGCCGAGCCTTTTTGACTCAGATGTACGCGGTCTAACCGGTTTTACCCGTGGCCGTTTCCGAAGCATCCCCGTGGCCATCCCTAATTGAAACCTAGTGGGACTTGAACCCTTGACCTCCCCTATGGGGAGCAAGTGCCTTACCCACTAGGCCATTAGGAGATGGTTTAATTCTTTAAACTAGTATAAAAAAAGAGAAAAAAACTGTATGAAGTCTAATGAGATTTTATGGCAGACAAAATTTAATTACAAGTCGAAAAAACCAAGCCACTCGGCTCAAGTCTAAACTGAATTCTTCTTAACGGCCCAAATTGATTTATTGCTTTTTGATAGACAACAAAGAGTATATATTCCGGAGAAATATTCAATATAATCCATACTTAATGTATAGTTTTGAGGGACTAATTTTAGTCTTTGGATCAGACGATCAGTCTCATCAATGATCTAGATTGAATTTTAAAAATTTGGGTGGAATAACATTTTCGTAATTCACAGGTGATGATTTTACAACCACATGTAATTGTATACTGAATCACATGTGACTGAATATTAAAATTTCAGGACTATGTTTTTTATATGGACTATACTGAACATAACTCGATTAAACTATAATACCGTTAAATATGATCTGAATAATTTGTTAGTAGATTTATAAATAATTATTATGTATGACAAAAATATGGTATATACATATCACTTTCCATACCTAAATATGTGTGAATAATGGTTTAATCATCAAAGTTTTCGTTCAATTTCAGTTTAACCATCAAAGTTTTTTTCTAAACAATTTTACTATAAAGTTTTGAATTTGTTGTGATTTAAACGTCAACAGTTTTCTTCAAATGGTTTAAACCTTGAAGTTTTGTTAAAAAATCTGATTAATCACTTAAGTTCTGTATGGTTTTCGATTTTACCCTATCCACTTGATTATGCATTTTAGTTTTATTTTAATAAAACTTCTAAGGTTAAATTATTTTTCTATAAATCTTTAAGGGTTAAATTGTTTGGAAAAAACTTTAAAATTAAAAAAAAATGAGCAATAAATCATAACAAATTATAAGTATTTGGATACTTTTATATTTATTTATCAAACTAATTATGTGTGGCTTATTAAATATGATGTAAAACTAAGAATGATTCAAAAGATAAAGTTCTATATTCTGTATGATTAACATGGTTTATTAAAAGACCCCCCCCCCCCCCCCCTCCTCCCCTAAAAAAAGAAGAAAAAATAAACCCTCTGTTATTAAAAAAAACTTACGTATCTACTAAATGTATGCGTCTCTAAAACCTTTTCTTCTAGCGTTTCTAACATTGATCTTCAACTCATAGTTTCCCACATTTTGTTGTTCTTCTTGAATTCTATTAAGGGATTCCACAACAAAGCACATCGACTTGTCAACTTCAATAAGCTCGAGGGTTGGGATGTCACTAAGTTCAAATGGGATCTCCTCAAGGTCTTCACATCGCTCCAATATTAATTGTTTAAGACGCGGGAAGTTAGAACTAGATGCTTCCCATCGTTGGACATTCAAATCCTGCAATTTCAAGAACTATAGTTGTCGAAATTGATCTTCACCAGTTTCCCATTCGTGTCCAAAAAATGCACTTTCTAGTATATTCAAAACCTCAAGATTCGGTAAAGAATGAATTATCAAAATATCACACCATGGAAGACAACATCCTACTAATGAAAGCTTAGGACATTCAGTAACGAGGGTTTGAAGGCTCCAAAGATTGAATATCGTGGACGGAAAACATTCTACACAGCAAAACGCTAGGTACCTTAAGTGAACTAGTAATTTTATAGCTGGTGGAAAATCTTTAAGTTTGCAGTTTTGTATATCCAATACCATTAGAAGAGGGTAGGAACGGAAATCCACTTGGGTGCTAGTGCAGTGTTCAATAATTTATCAAAATGGTTCATGGATTTATCAAAACACAAAAGTGATTGAAGCCCGGGGCTAAGTTGACCAAATAGGTTTCTTATGAAGAACTCGTCATTTGTGAATATGCGTCTTGGCTTGTTTCTGTTCTTCAAAGTTAAAGGACTCATTGTCGCATGTATTTTTAGCCAGAAATATTCTTTTGTGGCCTTTTCCAAATAGAGCTCCCTTAAAAGATCATGGAGAGAACAAGTTTTAATGGAACCATTAGACTTTATATTTGTGACAACTAGAAGATTTCTGTCAACAAGTTCCATCAAGTAACCATTTGCGATTTCCTCCAAGCTTCGCTTTCTTGCGTCTTGAATAATTAGTCCTTCGGCTATCCACAACCACAACAAATTTCTTACACGGAACTTGTAGTCTTATGGGAAGCCTCCTAAATAAAGAAAACAATCTCTCAAATGGGAAGATAAATCTTCAAAGCTTAAAGCCAACGTTTTAATGTGCCTATTTGGGTCACTCATAATAAATGCACCAACACTTTTTGCAATTCCGTCCCACCAATATTTACTTATCTCTCTTTTTGCTAGAACTCGACAACCACGGCAAGTAGCAATCCATGACAGTTCTTTGCAATTTGCTTTCCAGGTTCAATCAACCAATCAGGGCAATCATGGCCATGAAAAACCTTTTTTTGTAGCAACACCCAACTTCCCTCTTCAGTCAAATATGGCAAGTGATGAACAAAACCATGGGGTTTTGCATGCGAAGCAACTTCTTTAAGGCAACTAGTGAGCAAAATTCGACTTCCTGTGTTATCATTAGGGAAGTACAGTTTCAGGTCATCCCATGTCTCATTGTTCCAAACGTCATCAATGACAATTAAATTTCTCTTAAACTTAAGGCTCTTGTGTAACATTCCACGAAACTGTGAGTAAAGACTGCTTTTGGATTCTTGTTTACTGCCAATAGACGTGTCTGGTCTTGAATAAATACTAATTATAGCGTCTAGTTTAATGTCAGCGCATGAACTCCTATGGATGTAAGAATTTGAATCAACAAATCTGATTTCTTAAATGTTTGGAAAAAAGTGACCCAGCCGCGTACATGGAAATGATAGCCAACATAAGGATCAATGAATACTTTAGTAGCAACGGTAGTCTTACCTAAACCGCCCACCCAACAATAAAGAAAAGATTGATAAAGAAGCTTTGGGGCACTCCGGTAGGTGCTTGCTTCCTCAAGTCCGGTGTTGGCAATTTCCTTACCTGAGGAAAGACTTAAAAGGAACCCCTTGCTGACGTCAATCTGATAACTTTTTTCTCCATTTTTTTTATTGATTTTTTAGTACCACATTTTTATATGTCTATTTTTACCTTTTCTATAAAGTATGTATGTAGTTAAAGTTTTTGCCCGATTCTACATGGAATGTTTTGATTGCTTTTGGAGGATAACTTACTACTAGGTTGGATCGGATGTCAATGTGTGGAGGCACCATTTGTGACTATTGAACAAATCCAAAAAAATTTGGAGCTTCAATCAAGGTTGGTTATGGGTAGATTCCGAAAACAGTTACAACAAAAAGCACTAGTTGCATCACGTATATCAGAACCAAGAACTCACGTCGTAGAAAAGTCATAACAGAGGATTTTTAAAGGCATATATCAGCAAAATGAAGACAAACACAATGAAGTCAAAGTAAATAATATTCAAAGTACTAGATGGAACACTCCTCACAACCTACGTATCATACATGATAGAAGTCTCATTCACTGCAACAGAATGTAATTATCAAGTAGCTAACTAATTCTGTTATGGTAGTTACATTGTTCTTACTTACAATCAAGTGTAAGTATCTGTCATTTTGTATATAAACCCTTTCTCTGTAATAGTTGTAATAATAATAAGAAATACACTATTACATCAACTGAATTCTCTCTATTAACTTTCTTTTCTTACTTTCCAATATGGTATCAGAGCACTGCTGATACTCATATCAGTGCTCCAGATCCACCGAATATTTCCAGTCAAATTGTTAGCTTCAAATCTGAAATTGAAGAACATGATGGCCACACCAGAAGATGTCAATTCAATCGATCATCCTCTACACTTTCATCAAAACGATAATCCAGGCATGGTTCTGATCTCAAAGAAATTGACAGGATCATAAAATTACAGCACTTGGAAGAGATCAATGACGATTGCCTTGAATGCTAAGAACAAATTGAAAATTATCAATGGTGAATATGAAGAACCAGATTTGGATTCAAACCTCAGAAACCACTGGGAGAGAGCAAACGACATGCTAATCTCATGGATCCTCAACACAGTTTCTGAACAGATAGGTAACAATTAAGTTTTGTGCACTCTGCTTCATCTTTATGGAACGAACTACATGAGCATTACTCTCAACTCGATAGACATAGAGTTTACCAGATCTCAAATGAAATCAGTCAATTACAACAAGGAAATGGGTCCATTGAAGTTTACTATCATAAGCTCAAAGGAATGTGGGATGAACTTGATGCATTAGAGACACCATATGCATGTAAATGCAAGTGTGATTGTGAGAATGGTAAGGTTAATGGTGAAAGAGATCAAAGAAAGAAACTCATGCAGTTTCTTATGGGACTCGATGAAAGCTACAACAATATTAAAAGTCAAATTCTTCTCATCCAACCACTACCTATTGTTGCCAAGGCGTATGGTATGCTCAGACAGGAAGAAAAACAAAGAGAAATTCACAAGCAATCACCATCAATACCTACTGCCTTAAACACCTACTCTACAAGCTACAAGAAACCATACAATAACCAAAAGAAAAATGACTTATCACAATTTAAAAGTGATGGCCAATCAGAAAGAAAGTCAAATTTCAAAAAGGGAATAGTCTGCACCTATTGCAATAGGGAAGGACACTCTAAAAATGAATGTTACAAGTTAGTGGGTTACCCAATGGGCCATCCACTACACAACAAATATATTCCAATATCCCAAAGGCAATCATCGATGAACAAAAGCAAAAGTGTACACATGGTAGTTGGTGATGAGGAAACTCCTTTGAACACACAATCTGATGTTGACAACACAGATATGGGGATGCATACAAGAATGGATCAATTGCAAAGTCAATTAAACCAAGTTCTTATGATGTTACAACTCAAAGATGAAGGTCACATCAACACTGATACGACTCAAATGGCAGGTATAAACACCTTTATTGCTTCATATGTATCTGCATCTAGAGGTACTTGGATAATAGATAGTGGTGCAACTGATCATATCTGCACTTCACTTTCCATAATGCACCACACACGAAAATGTCAACCACCTATTCTTGTTAATCTGCCAAATGGACATACAACAGAAGTTTATATTGTTGGTTCTGTCACAATCACATCACAATTCACTCTACACGAAGTTCTATACATACCATCTTTTGCCTACAATCTCATGTCCATAAGTAAAATTCTAAAATCCTCACATTCATCTGTTATCTTTACCCGTGACAAATGTACCTTCCAGGACCTTAAAGGGCAGATCACACAAGCAAACATCTGTGGAGGACTCTACATACTTCACCCACCAACCACTTCATATCAACACACAGCCCTATCAAATTCAAGTCACTCACATCTCTGGCATGCTAGGCTTGGTCACTCTTCATTTCCAGTTCTTCAAAAGATCAATTCTATATCTCCAATAATAATTCCATGTGGTTCTGATGTTAAATGCAGTATATGTCCTTTGTCAAAACAGTTTATATTACCTTTTCCTTCTAGTAATTCTCATGCTACAGATTTGTTTGAACTTGTTCATGTAGATGTTTGGGGTCCTTATAAACACCCAACAATCAATAAATGTACTTCCTTTGTTACCATTGTTGATGATTACTCCCGAGCTGTCTGGACATACTTAATTCCTAACAAATATCATGTTTCATCCATATTAAAGAATTTTCATGCTTATGTCCAGAATCAGTTTCGCACAACCATAAAGCAACTTCGTAGTGACAATGGTACTGAGTTTCTCAATAGCACTTTAACTGAGTTTTTTCAAACACATGGGATTACACACCAAACTTCTTGTCCATACACTCCCCAACAAAATGCTAGAGTAGAAAGAAAGCATCGCCAATTACTCGAAATAGCCAGATCCATTCAATTTCAAGCCAATTTTCCAAAGCATTTATGGGGATACTGCATTCTATCATCTACCTATATCATAAATAGACTGCCCACAAGAGTCCTAAAATACAAAAGTCCATATGAAGTCATTTACAAGAAACCTCCCTCTCTTGACCATCTACGAATTATAGGTTGTAAAGCTTATGCTTCAACATACACAAAAGAAAAACTTGAACCTAAAGCTACACCTATGATTCTAGTTGGTTATCCCCATCATAAAAAAGGCTATGTTCTTTATGACATGTCTACACAAAAGACCATCACTACACGTAATGTCACTTTTGATGAGAATTCTTTTCCTTTTCATTCATCTCATACTCCACCTAACCACACCTTTTTCACACAAGACATCTGCACACCACATTGTCAAAATCCTTTTATGCCACCTACTCTACCAACATACACTACTTCCACCAACACTCAAAACAATTCCCCCACTCCAAATCTTAACACACACACACTGTTCACTCATCTCCATATACCTCACCACCTTCACAAATTAATTCTCATTCACCTTCACCACCTTTACCACCATCTCCACCTCCACTTCGTAAGTCCACTAGATCTACACATCCTCCATCTAAATTCCATGACTATGTCTGTCCCTTCCCAACTCACTCGACACACAACATTCACACAAAATACCATCATTCTCATTATCTCAACTATAACAATCTCTCTCCACAATCTCTTGCCTTCATAAACTCTGTAGATAAAACAGTTGAACCACAATCTTTTATTCAAGCATCGAAGGATAACAGGTGGATAGAAGCAATGAAGAAAGAAATACAGGCCCTTGAGCAAAATCAAACATGGACCTTAACTACTTTACCACCAGGAAAGCAATCGATTGGCTGTAAATGGGTCTACCGAATAAAATATCATGCAGATGGTAGCATTGAAAGATTCAAAGCCAGACTTGTAGCAAAGGGACACAATCAGAAAGAAGGAGTAGACTACAAGGAGACCTTTGCTCCGGTTGCTAAAATGGTCACAGTAAGAACTTTACTTGCAGTGGGTGTTCACAAAGGCTGGTATATAGAACAACTGGACATTAATAATGCCTTCCTTCATGGTGATCTTCATGAAGAAGTATATATGACTGTTCCACAAGGCTATCCCAAAGCTATTGAATCCAACATGGTTTGCAAATTACAAAAATCCTTATATGGTTTGAAGCAAGCCAACAGACAATGGTTTGAAAAGTTGACAACTTTCTTACTCTATCAACTTTACACAAAGTCACATGGATACATCTCTCTTTACATTTGAGAAAGATGGTTGTTCAACTCACATTCTTGTCTATGTGGATGACATAATCATCACTGGTAACCAAAAGTCCCACATAAACTCTGTCAAATCTGCCTTACATGCAAAGTTCAGTATTAAAGATCTTGGTGATTTACATTACTACTTGGGCATCGAAATTTTCAGAAATAAAGAAGGTTTAACCATGTCCCAACGGAAATATGCAGTTGACTTACTTGAACAAGCTGGAGTTCTTGATTCAAAACCCATTGCAACTCCACTGGACCCAAATACCAAACTCAATCACACTGATGGTGAACTTCTTCCTGATCCTACTCAGTACAGAACATTGGTTGGTAAACTCATATATCTCACACTTACCCGACCTGATATTGCTTTTGCTGCACAAACACTCAGTCAATTTCTTCAAGCACCTCGCACACCTCACCTAAAAGCTCTTCTCAGAACACTCAAATACATCAAACTTTGCCCAAGTCAAGGCATATTCTTCCCCACCAACAACAACTTAGAACTCACAGCCTACTGTGACAGTGATTGGGCCAGCTGTCCTTATTCTCGCAAATCCATCTCGGGTTATTGCATTTTTCTAGGCTCTTGTCTCATCTCATGGCAGTCAAAGAAACAAACAGTTGTATCACGTTCCTCAACTGAAGCTGAGTACAGGGCCTTAGCTGATAGCACCTCTGAAGTAACATGGCTGAAATGTTTACTCCAAGATCTTCATATTATGGTTCATACTCCCATCAAAATGTTATGTGACAATGCTTCCGCTATTGCTCTTGCATCCAATCCTGTTCAACATGCTCGTACCAAGCATATTGAAATAGATTGCCACTTTGTTCGACAGAAAATCAAATCTGGTGACATTCTTCCAGTTTTCATCCCCTCCAACAACAAACTGCAGACATTCTTACAAAAGGCTTAACCAAGGCTCTACATTACTCATGTCTCAACAAGTTGGCTATGTGCAATCCTTACACACTGCCAACTTGAGGGGGGGGGGGGGGGGGGGGGGGGTGTTAAAGGCATATATCAGCAAAATGAAGACAAACACAATGAAGTCAAAGTAAATAATATTGAAAGTACTAGATGGAACACTCCTCACAGCCTACGTATCATACATGATAGAAGTCTCATTCACTGCAACAGAATGTAATTATCAAGTAGCTAACTAATTCTGTTATGGTAGTTACATTGTTCTTACTTACAATCAAGTGTAAGTATCTGTCATTCTGTATATAAACCCTTTCTTTGTAATAGTTGTAATAATAATAAGAAATACACTATTACATCAACTGAATTCTCTCTCTAAACTTTCTTTTCTTACTTTCCAATAATTTTCTCTTTTTTTTAAATCATAGTTTTACTTTATGCAGAGAAAATCTTATCTAAGTTACTTTAGTTAGATATAATAGTTATTTAAACGTAACGTCGATAAATAAATTCATTCAAAAGGGTATCACCTGATTTATGAAAAAATTTGCTACAGTTTAAAACAAAATTATTTAAATATCGTGCTAAGGTGCTCTACTATATTTTTATAAGGTAAATTTTAAGAGAAAAAGCATTCTTTTCCAACTAAATTAATCTGTAACAAAGATATATAACTGTTTAGTGCACGTGATTAGAATGTTTATAAAGGGCTTTTGGTTTAATGGTATAATAAAAAAGTGTTAACTGTTAAGATATTCGTTCTTCTATAAGTTCAAGGGTTCAAATCCCGTCTTAAAATATAATATAGTCGGGTGGGTGTTGTTTGTCGTTAAAAAAAAAATAAGGCGTGGAACGTCGAACAAGGCACGGGACCCATAGGACTGGGTAGCTAAATTAAGAAGAGGGTGTCTATCGTGTGTACCAAATATTTAATGTGTTGTTATTGTATGTTTTTATGTTACATACAAAAATGTATAAGTCTAGTACATACTACAGGAAATTAATACATACAATAGTGACAAACTAAATATTTAAGTACATACTCGGCGAGAGAAATCTGGACATCCCATCGGTATTGTGCAATCGTTGTTCGCAAGAGCAAGAAGATGCAAGTCATGCTTTAATAAAATGTTAGTTTGTTGTGGAAGTGTGAAAAGAGTTTTTTAAGTGGTGGGGTTCAGAATATAAGGAAGTTTCATGCTTGGAAGAGGTTCTTAGTCTAGAAAGGAAATCGTGAACTGCAAATCAAAAGAAGTTGTGGGAAGGGGCTGCTATCTCTATGACATATGAAATCTGGAAATGGCGTAACGAATTGATATTCAAAGGCAAAAAGAGGACAGACGATGAGGTTGTGTTTGAATCCCAATTGTACTTTCAATTGGTTAAAGGGCAAAGTCAAGAAAAAAACAAAAGATAATATGGTCCGTATGGCTCATGAATCCTTTTGTAATCGCTCATGCTTTGTAATCGGATTGATTGAGCATGATAGAGTAGGAAATCTGAGTTGTATGTAATTATCCTTTTTGTGCATTGTACTCTTGTTGGCTCATCTCTATTTCTTGTAGAGATGTCCTTTTTATATATAAGTTGTCGCTTTTCAAAATTAATATATATATTCGATACACACAATAGATAGTTTCAAAGTTTGATAGCTAAAATGACAAAAAGTGTAAAATTGAATATATTTAAAAAACCTACTTAGTACCTATTTATGTAAAACTTAAATAGGTACTTATCGAGCCATATTTGTTTAAGCTTTTTTTAAGCTCCACCTTGAGCTCAATTCGTTCAGAGGTCGTTTAGAATATACGAAACTTTGGCTCGGCTCGTCTAAGCTCGAGTATTATTTTGAAAATTTCATTGAAATAATATATATAAAAATATAAATATTAAACATATAAAATATATTATATATTATATACATAAAGCTAGTTTAGGCTCAACACGTCCACTCTATGAGGCTCAAGCTCCATTTTGTTAAGACTTGACTTGTTTCGAGTTTTAACGATCTGAGCTCGAATAACTCGCGAGTTAAACTATATACATCTTTAATTGTCATAATAAATAAATTAAATGTGCTAAAAATAGGTAAACAAAGAGTGTTCCCTGTTTATGTCATATAGGAGAGCCAAGCTTAAGCTTAGATGTATGTGGCCTATCCGATATACCCGTATTTTTAAAGCATCTGGTCGTCACTAACTAAACCACTTGTAAACTAGAACTCTAAGTTCCCCTACAAAGACAAGCGCTCTATTAGAAAATTATAGATGAAAGCATAGATAAGGAGGTAAGAGAAAGGTTCTAATATTATATTATATAATATATTTAATTAAAAATGTAATAAAAGAATAAAAGTTATAAATAAAAGTAAAAGGGTAAAATTATTATTTATCTTGATTTAATGAACTTGACTAATGATCAACGTTAGAAGGACCAAAACCGTCATAAAACGGTTCATAAAGAACCATCCTTACCACTCCTGAAATTAAACGACTAAAACAACAAAAATGACTAAACTAAAAAATCATTTGATCAATTAACTCAAGATAAAAAATAACATCAAACTTTAAAGATCAAATATCACTTGTTCAAAAACAAGTGAAACTTACACCTATAAATATGAACGGATAGGAATATTAGTTTGCCCATGTTTTTTTAACACAAATAAACTATCGAGTATTTAGGTTTATATATGTGGTTAATATTAATGGCAAATTTGATCGAATTTGTAAAGAACAAAAAGCTCACTGCTTTTCAATTTTCAACCCTTCTCATCGTTAACCACCATGCGAGCGCGATTTTACTCCGTCAATCACGATTGCAATCTTTAACTTCGCTCAAATATCAGAAGAACGTAATTGCGGAAAACTAATCGCTGGATTGATTCACATTAACTTTCATTTGATTAATGGTATGCAATTCGTTCTTACGATAGATCCAAATTATAAATCCCTTTCTGTCATTAGGTTTTTTATATATATCTTATTGACGTGAACGATGTATTGTTTATTGAAATCTGTTCCATCAATAATAAATGTATTCGTAATCGTGTTTCTGCTATATGCGTTTGATTATATGGAAAAACCGACCGATTATTGTTTCTCCTTAAATGATCAATATAAGATATTAGAAATCTGCAAACATGCTCCACCTATTGTTTCAAATTTCTCATGAAAAAGCTATCTTAACGCTATGTCGAATTGCTGTTTTTGAATCTGAAGTACATTTTGCAGTAGAAATGTAGGTTAAGCATTGATTATTTGATTTAGTATCCTTCAGTTCTGATAACTAATACGGTTGTGAATTGTGAAAGCATTCTCATGTCACATGTTTATAACTGATCTTGTGTTTCGATTAGGTCTTTAATTTAGCCGGCAATTACCTTGTCAAGGAAGCTTTGTAGTGATAATTGTTAGAAATGTAAACTATGGTTTAGAATATGATTTGTAATTACTAAATACTTTGGTAGTTAAATGGTAGTTAGGTTGTTTAGTTGGGAAGGGAGACCGATTATAGTTAGAGGGCAGTTAAAGCCCCCTTGACAGTTTGATTTTGTGGGGTCACCCCTTCATAAACTATATACATGTGTAAAATGAGGTCTGAAAATGTGTGGGATTTTGGAAGTTTAACAAAAAAAGTTTCTGCACTGTTGCTGTTTGGTTCCCATCGTAGAACAGATCATAAAAGTGATCTGTGTATGATTGTTGTCTGTTTAATCCGCTGCCAATAATAATAAATCTTAGAAGTTCATAACAATTTGCTCACTTTGTTCACAGGATGGGAAAGATTCAGGAGATGGTAAGCAGAATACTGCTGATATGACACAGTTTGTAAGTACCATGAACTCTTAATGTTTATTTTCTGGCATCACTACACTCTCAAATAGTGGTTATAGAACACTGAAACTTACATATGACCTCTTTTACGTCCTTAGTTTGTTTCACTGTATTGTGAAGGAATGTAATGGGATTGAAATCAGATTCCGTTGTATATTGCGTTTGGTAACATTATTTGGAAAGGAGTTAAATCCTTTGAAGTATTAATATTCCTTTAGGTAAAGGAATGCCATTCCATAACTAACATGGATGAAAAAATCATTTCCATTCCTTCGCAGTACAGTAAAACAAACGGGACCTAAAGGTTTAGGAACATGTGCTCTGCATAAGTTTTGAGCATTCATGTTTAATGCTAATCGATTATTGCCTGCTTTATGTTTGCAAAATCACTACAGTTGTTAGAAGGGAGTTATAACTTGTAGCCTAATATTAATATCTTTGATTTGGCAGGTTCAAACCCTTCTCCAGCAGATGGTAAAGCTCTTAATAGTAGTGTGGTTCTTCTATCTTAGTACAGTTACACTTCTACTTCCTACTTATCGTTTTCTCTTTGCAGCAAAACAGATTCCAAACAATGTCAGACTCTATTGTTTCAAAGAATATCCTTTGTACATTACTTTATTTTAATATTCGATTGGGTGAATATTATGAAGAATGAACTGATTATTATCTGGATAACTGAGAGTAGCTCATAAAATTTAAAATATTCATAAATGTTACTTTTATACAATCAAATATAATAATTTTCATACAAGAAGATAAATATGTATCTCTGAAGTTACCTTAACAGAACTGTACTTGATGAGATGGGAGAAAGGATAAGTGAATTGGAGCAGAGCATCAATGATCTTAGAGCAGAGATGGGAGCTGAGGGCACCCTACCCCCTGCAACAGCAAAGAAGCCTGATGAAGGTTCTGCATAGATAAAACTTCCATATCGAGTTCCCTTCGGCTGACAAAAGAGTATTTATTTGTGTTACTTTTGTTTGACATACCACATTTAGCAAATTAACTGTTATTTTTCTTCCTAATATTTGGCTAGTTAGTAGTCTCTTACTCAATATTCTTGTTATGTTGTTGGTCTAGTTTGAATATGAATACCCCTTTCATGATTGGAATTTGAAGACCCTTTATTAGATTAGGATTGTTCATTGTTCCATTTTTTTAGATTTTGATTCTTGTTGTCCATATCTTGAGGAGATAAATTATAATATAATTTATAATAATAATAACAATGTTTGTCATAAAAAACAATATTAATAACAATAACAAAAAAATAAGAACAACCAGGGCATTTTGGTCTTTCTAAGTTTACTATAAGTAACAAACATGGATACAAAAAATCATTATAGTATTTATAGTAAATTTACTATAGTAACAAACAAAATTAAAAAAGTATAAGGACCGAACAATATTACAATGACCGAATGCGGAATGTGTAATTTACTATAATAGTAGTAGTAACTAGTAACCCATTTTTACCATTCTCGTGCATCTATAAACTTGTTAGTGTGGTTAGGGCCAGCCCAAACACTTGGACGACCTAGGCTTCGGCCCACGCTCGTCCCTTTATCTCCCATTGTCGATTCATTCTGTTTGTTTAGACTGTGATTGTTCAGAAATTATAATTCAGAATTGATTTTTGATTAAATTGCTACTACTTTGGGAGGAAATCGTATATTTTAATTAACAGATTTGAAAATAGAAGAATGAAGGTGAAGAGATGAAGCGGAAGTGCAAGATATTAGCGCCACTGATGGTGGTTTAATAGTGTCTTAACTATATATAATCAATTAATCATGGATAAGTTTAGGAGAGCAACAAGCCAATATCATCCCCACAAAATCTCCAAGGCTAAAGTTCATTTTTGCAGGTACTAACATATGCTTCTGCTTACTTTAATTAAAGGGGTCTTCGCGTAAATGAGCACAATACACATAACGTATACGAAACTAAGCAAGAAAAAGTCAAATTACGAAAATAAGCATCAGTTTCGCCCCCATAAGCCCTAGTTTCGCCCCTTGGTTCGCCCGCCAATAACAACGCGCCACGTGGCATCAGTTTCGCCCCCTACACCCAGTTTCGCCCCTATGGCCCTCAGTTTCGCCCCTGGTGGGCCCCACAGCCCAGTTTCGCCCCTTCACTTCTCAGTTTCGCCCCTATGGTGGGCCCCGCATGTCCAGTTTCGCCCCTAGCCTTTACTTTTTACCTATTAAGCCTCAGTTGTCTGTACTATTATAATTTTTAATTTTATCCCATTTTATTTACTAAAAACCATAGGTTTTTATTTATTTATCCCCTTTTATTTACTTATCCCCTTTTATTTACTTAAAACCATAGGTTTCGCCCGTAAGTAGGTTTTTATATAATTTTATAAAATTTAATATTAATTCTATATTACATTTCCATCATAAA
Organism: Pulicaria dysenterica; assembly: GCA_947179395.2. NCBI lineage: Eukaryota > Viridiplantae > Streptophyta > Magnoliopsida > Asterales > Asteraceae > Pulicaria > Pulicaria dysenterica. Next base: position 89,065,644 of record OX359288.1, read on the forward strand.
AAATTTTAAATTTTAATTAATCTACATCTCTCTCTTAGTTTACCCTAATAATATTATTATATATTGTATCATACTCATATGTTATTTAATCCTACTCCTATATTTTTTTATTGTCTTTATTGATATTTATTTGTCTGAAAAGTTAAATTTAATTGTCAATGTTGAACGTGTATAAGCAAAACATTATTAACCTGAAAGTAGTATTACATTAATTATTGATTTAAATCATGTCGAACAGTGTAATACGTATCATACAAAGAAAGGTCTGGCTCAAATTGTGATAAATCCGGCTGGGTCGGTTCCGCAGCATTTGAGGTTGAGGCATTAGTTGTCTGGTTAGTTGACTGTTGTGAAGAAAACGGCATTCTGCAATTGTCTCGGTTGTGTTCACTGTCACCGCAAATTACCAATATATTTCAAAACAAACTTTGTTCAAATATACATATTATATGAACATACCGTATATTGAGCTTTGATACTCTCGACCATCTTAGCTAGCTCCTCCCGCTTTGCGCATTCATACTTGTACTTCTCTTTTAGCACATCTAGTTCTTCCTTTGTGTTACACCAAATTGTTTGCATTAAGCTAAGTTTTTGGTCTTGCTCTTCAATACGGGCTAATAGCTTATTAAACGAATCGATATTCAAACCATCACTTCCATAAACCGGGATTCCCTCATTTGGTGGGGAACGCTCAGGAGTATTCATATGGAACTGCGGTGTCGGTGCTCTCTCCTCTTCATGCCCGGGGATCTCGACGCCATCACCGCCTTCAAAGAATGGCAGACTTGCAACCCACCAAGGCTGTCTCTGCTCACGATCCGTGGGAGTCAAGTAGATCGGTGCATAAGCGGGCTTTGGATTGTCACAGTTAAATGTTATTGATTAAATAATTAATAAGCGTGTATAAAATACAAGGAGACAGAAAAAGTATAAACACTAACCTCAGAGCATTTGGCGAATATATTCATCAACTCATTCGAGTACAACCTACCAGGGTATTTTCCAATCGCTCCGCATCTTGGAATCGATCCATCATTGGATATCACCCTAGTAACGCCCGGGAATGTCACGAAAATCCAACACTAAGTGTAAAAAAAATTGTATTAGAAAATGAAACTAAGTTCATCATATAGTAACGTTAGAAAAGGTACAAAAATATTATCTTACCTTAAGAATCCAAATCGGCCCGTAAATAGTGTATTTTGGGACCACATTTTCTGCAGTACGAACCGCAGCAATCTGGATTCTTCGCTCATTTATGGCGTCGTACAGTTTATCATACGTGTACGTCCATAAATACGACCCCCATGCAAATCTATTCCATGACCGCGGGATGTCCTCAAGAAGATGAATCACACCAGTAGCGACGAACCACTCTGTCTTAGCCCCTAAAAAACCTTTGTACAACATGTACAACAAGGCTACTCGAACAACGTCATCATCCCCCAGATTATTAAAATTACTCTCTGAATCCCAAATACGACATATGTGGGCCACACGCAGCCGGGAGGGTATCTGCTCGTTAAAGACACGCCTCATAAATGGCGTGTCGGGAGCACGGTCGTCTAACGTGTATGGCCCGAACCTAAATCCTGTCAACAAACAGAATTCCCTCCGGCCAAAACTTACTGGATTCCCCGCTACGTTAAATTGTAGAGTCTCATACTCATTTTTACCCAAATGAACTTGGGCACACAACAAATAGTGTATCAGCAACGGATCATTTTGCCCCGCCTTAATATTTAAGAATGGCGCAAAACAAGTTTCGTTAAATAAGTTAAGACTTTCTTGTCTTAACTCAAGACGGGGTTTAATTTCTTCCTGACCTATTCTCATCCGGTTACGACAAGTAAGACTCGCGTGATAAATTTCCTACAAATAAAAAAATAAGCATGAAATTCAACTATTCAAAATTATTCTATTTTATGACATTTTTTATATACATTATAGCTTACTTAATTCACAAATAACTCGCAAAAATATATAAATAAATTTTCGCCCCTATTTTATAATATAATACAATTTTTTTTCAAACTCTCAAATATATTTTTTGGTTATACAATTATTTTTTTGTATAATTTTTTTTCAAACTCTCAAATTTATTTTTTTAATCTAATAAATTAATGTTTACATTTGTAACGTTCATAATATAAACCGTTCTTTCAAAAGCAACCATTAGTTGTAATTGTTCCATAAACAACCATTAAAATAACCCGAGAATATATATATATATATATATATATATATATATATATATATATATATATATATATATATATATATATATATATACACACATTTGACATCCCTTAAAATAACCCGAGAATATTGTTCATAATGGGGAAAACTATAATGCGCCTTACCCGTGTATCTTATTCTCCGTATTACTTCATATGTTAGGCTTTTTATTTATATATTACTTTCTATTTCCAAATTTGTCTTCTTTCAATGCTTATTCATTAATAGGTTGTATATTTTTTATTTATTTTTTATTTTAAAACTTTTATTATTATTTATTTATTTTCTATTTTTTGAGATGTAAATTTTAATCCATCAACCATTAGTAACCAAATACGAATTTTTTTTCACTTTAAATATGGATACAAAATGTAAAAACATGCTTTTAAGCTTATTAACATAGATCAACTTTTATTAACAATATATATCAACATTTATGTACTAAGTATATGAAATAAGCTAATAATATGAAACAACATTAAACTAATAACATATCAACATTCAAAAAATTCATAATATGTACAAAAAAATTAACTCGTTTAACATGGTTGTGGATACAAAATGTAAAAACATGCTTTTAAGCTTATTAACATATATCAACTTTTATTAACAATATATATCAACATTTACGTACTAAGTATATGAAATAAGCTAATAATATAAAACAACATTAAACTAATAATATATCAACATTCAAAAAATTCATAATATGTAAAAAAAAATTACCTCGTTTAACATGGTTAAAATATAAGATGGAGAAAACCGCCGGAAAAAATGGAGAAAATCGCCGGAAAAAATGGAGAAAACCGCCGGATGAAGTCGCCGGAAATATAAGATGGAGAAAACCGCCGGAAAAAATGGAGAAAACCGCCGGATGAAGTCGCCGGAAATATAAGATGGAGAAAACCGCCGGAAAAAATGGAGAAAACCGCCGGATGAAGTCGCCGGAATAATCTCGCTGGAATGATGTTTGTGGAAATAACTCGCCGGAATATATGAACTCGCCGGAATTTGCTTGCTTCTCCCTTGAATCTCAGTTTCGGTCATGGCTTCGCCGGCTTCTCCCTTATAAATCAAACTTGGCACAAAGCACGAGATATGACGACAAGACATCGACAAGACTAGACATCAAAAAGTTGGGTGACACGAAAACCGAAGCAGTTTCGCCCCTAGCACGAAAACCGAGACCAGTGGGGGGCGAAACTAGCTATTTAGGGGCGAAACTGGGCACGAACCACGAGACCAGCACAAAAAACGACAAAATTTCACGTTAATCGATGTCAAGAGGGGCGAAATTGACTGACGAGGGGCGAAACTGGGCATAGGGGGGCGAAACTGAGGACACGTGTCGGGGTATGATTGGAGGGCGAAGCTAGGGGCGAAACTGAGGTGTTTGGGGGCGAAACTGATGCTTATTTTCGTAATTTGATTTTTTTTTGCTCAATCTCGTGAAATGTTTCGGTATTTTGCTCATTTAAGTAATTGATTTTTAATTAAATTCTTGATTCAGATTAGACAGATATCAATTATGAATGAATTGGTTATTATGAGTTTAATACTCTAATGTTTGAATCTTTGGACTGTTAGCATATGTCTTCTACAGTTTTAGTTCCAAATTTGCCACTATGGTCACCCTTGGTTGTCTTGTTTTTCTAAATGATGTCACAGATACATTGTTACATTTCACTTTAAGTTAACTTTGTAACTATCTGTGAGCCAATTAAATGCCCTAATTTGCGAATGAGATTTTTCAAAAATAAAAACCATCTTGTTTGTTTGTAAGAGATGAACTCAGATCATTCATAACATCGTATGTTATGTACTAAAGTATTCGGCAGCTCAACTAATGAGTTACAAAATCTTTTTCCATTTAGTATGGTTTACTAGTCAACACATGCCATATATACCTCTATAAAAGTCATGCATAAAGCATGCATCAACACACTTTAACGATATGAAACAAAGGTTTTACTTTGATCTTCATTGTTCTGTTTTCACTTCTCATTTCTATGAAAGAACCCATGATGGTCCCAAACACGAAATACACACGAAAATACACCAAAATCTCATCTTTTATTATTTGAAATATTCTTTACATTTTGGCACCAAAATGGCACCATGAATCACACTGATTGCAAATGTTTGAACACCTATTTATAGGCCATCAAATGGCGGTTAGTGGGTGGTTATCGCCGATTTTTCTAGCGGTTGACGGTGGCTGACAGCGGCGGTTACCGGCGGTGGTGGCTGGGTTACATAAAAATTCTATTTTACATATTAGATTCAAATAATACTAAAATCTAACTTTTGACAATTATTTCCAACACTCTCCCTTTTAATTGTCAAAAGGTCTTCAATCTTCCATCTTCAGTCTTGAGTCTTCAAAACTTCAAATTTGTTGTCATTCTTGTCGTGTGAAAAACTATGCATGAACTTGTTCTTCCATATAAATGATACACCTCCAATAGTTTCTTGCATGTTGGTATGATATCTTGCAATGTTGTGACATTCCTTACGTCCACGTAGATCAATTTTTCTGGACTGTGATCTTCCTTAAATCCAGGTTGCTCATTTTTCTGTTTACTTCCACCTTTACTGTTGTGATCTTCCTTAACTCTAGGTTGATCATGCTTGTGATTACTCTATCAGTTTTTTGTCGTTATTGCTATGATACATCATAAATTCTGATTGATCATGATTCTGATTGGTTATGCCACCAACACATTTGTCATTTTGTTCTGGTTGGTTATACCATCAACACATCCGTCTTTCTATTTTGGTTGGTTATACCACCAACACATATGTATCTTGTTGTTTATTAACCAAAATGTTGGCTTAATAAACTTTCTGATGCTCTTCAAAGGTTGTCAAATGTTGGTTCCAAGTAGTGGTGAGCATGGGTCGGTTTTGACCCCAAACCGAACCGAAACCAATAATATCGGTTATGTGATTTTTCAAACCGTTGGGTTATCGGTCTGTAATGGGGCGGTTAACGGTTAATGATGGCGGATCGGTTTCGTTTTCGGTTTTATTGGTTAACCGTTATATCTAGCTGAGCCAACTTATTGAGCTTTACTATTTCAGAATTGGGCCATGAAATTGGGTTATTTTTTTATAATTTATAGTAGCCATTAAATTAGACCAAACAATATTACAAAATAGGCCTAATATCGTGGACGACTCTGGAAAATTATGGAACATTCTAGAAGATCGTGGAAGACGTTGGAATGTCTTAGAGTTATCTAGAATATGGTATAACATTCTAGAATCATATAGAAAGTTGTAATAGATATAGATTTTGGTAACATGTTCTAGAATAATCACAAATATATCTAATCTTCCAAAGAGGAGGTGAACACCTATAAATAGGCATGCAGATCATTTGCTCCATACCATTAAACAACCAACCTAAGAATCCAAACACAATACAAGAAAACATAAGTGTAGTAGTCTCTAAAGAAAGTGTACGTTCTTTTTAGAGCGGTCTTAATAAAAGGAGTGTTTGTTGTTACCAAAGAAGAGTCATACTCAACAAACAATAGTGATAGCGAGAGAGCGAGAGACATAGAGACGATAACCGGTCCAAGAATGGAGAAGGACAAAAGAAATTGTGAAAGTAAATGGTCTAAGAAAGATTTAGGTTTTGGCTAAAATCCAACTTAAAAAATTTCTACTTTCTTTATTATTATTTTTTTGACTTTTTAATAATTAATATATAAAATAATAATTTAAAAATCGTTAATGGTTCGGTTTGATATTGGTTCGGTTAGAGGTACAAAACCAAAACTGACTCACTAAATGTCGGTTAATGAATTTTTAAAAACCGAACCGTCGGTTTGCATTTGGTTCGGTTTTAATGGTTTTATCGGTTACGGTTCGGTTTTTCAGTTACGCTCACCCCTAGTTCCAAGTCTTCTTCAACAATACGAAATGTTGGTTCCAAATCAGCCTCATGAACTTCCTCAAACCCAACGTCGCATTGGAAAATGTTGTGTTGACAAATATTGTCAACATAATCCATGGTCGCGCAGACCATCTCCAACTGAGCCCGTTTCTTGGCTAATCTTCTTCAAAACATATGTGTAAAATCTTGAGGAACTATCAGATAATGATCTTGAAAAGCATCTCCGTATCCATCGAGATATCCAAAATACACAACCATATAATTCCATCTTCCCGGTCATAATTATAGACCTTTGTTAAAGTTTAGTCAACCCCCTTTTAAAATAAATATATAAATATGATATATAAAAACCTTTTGAAAAACAGTTAATTTTTTAATGTGGTAGTAATATTCGTCCGCCTCTTCGGAATCCAAATTCCGGCCAGTTTTCCCGGTCGCTTTCTCAGTAGATGATGAGAACCGTGGTGCATAACCTCGGGTCTTATACCAATTGTTGGTCCCAAACACGAAATGCACACAAAATAAACAAAGATATCATCTTTATTATATTTGAAATATTCAGTACATTTTTGGCACACAATGACACCATGAACCACACTAATTACAAATGTTTGAACACCTATTTATATGCCATGAAACGGCAGTTATTAAATGGTCATCGCCGGTTTTCCCGGTGGCGGACAATGGCTAACGGCGACGGTTGGCCGTCGGCGGTTACCGACGGTGCTGGCTGGGGCTTTTACATAAAACTTCTATTTTACATATTAGATTCAAATAATACTAAAACATAACGTTTGACCATTGTTTCCAACAAGTCCCATCCCCAAAAGGCAAAAGTTAGTATCATTCATACACACACAAACACCCCTCTGGAACAGTGCTATTTATCTTTAACAGTAGAGCTTATACGACTTAAACAATCGAGTGCAACCACTATTGAAATTAAAGAAAATCATGAGTGCAATCACTCTAGAAATTCTAGAAAAAAAAGGATGTTCAAATTTTGAAGTATTTGATGCACACAATGTGCAAAGATGACATTTAAGGCTACAATTGAGATATGGGAAATTAATACTAGAGGCTTTCCAATGTCGAATATACAAGCCATTCGGTCTTAGAAATTTTAGTTGTCGAAATTGGGTATCACCAGCTTCCCATATGGTTCCCACAAATGCATCGAATAGTATAGTAAGATCCTCGAGGTCTGGTAAAGATTGGATTATTGACATATCACTCCAACGAAGACAACATCCCATTAATGAGAGTTTTTTTAAGGAAGTGGGAAATGTTACGTATTTATGTATGAATATAGCGGGGCTTGATAGCAATGGGCTACTAGATTTGTGAATCCACATCAATGTTTCTAAGCAGTTGAGCGACTTGAAGTCATTCTTTTGTATACTCGTCATGCATGTAAGCTTCTTGACACAAGGGAAACAATTCTTCCAACTTTGAGCCTCGTCATGCAAAGCTACGTCGGAGATTGTTTGCAAATTCATTGGTTTTCTAATTCAAGGAAATTGAAGACCCCTCTAATTCACAAATGCCTCAGATTCACAAAGTTGGATTATGGCTTTTGGTAAATACACACGCTATTGAATTCTAGCAATGACGGTATGAAGGCTCCAAAAATTATATATTGAGGATGAAAAACCTGCGTTATACCATAACGCAAGGTACCTTAAGTGAACTAGTAATCCTATACTTCGTGGAAAAACTTCAAGTCGACGATCTTGTAGATCCAATACTGTTGAAAATGGGTTGGAATGGAAATATCCTTTATGAATAAGCAAGAAGCCACGAGGAAAACACAAAAGTGAATGAACCCATGGGCTAGGTTGATCAAAAGAGTTGTTTATTAAGAAATTCCAAAACGAGAATATGCGGTGTGGCTTGTATTGTCTCACGGCATGAAAAGAAGTCGTTTGATTGCTTAAATTTAAGCAGGATTTTTCTTTTGTTGCTATTTCCAAGCATAGCTCTTTCAAATATCATGGACAAAACAATGTTTGATTGCACCATTGAATTTTCTATCGACAACAACTACAAGATTTCTGTCTACTAATTTCATCATATTATTCTCCCCGATTTCCTCCAAGTTTCGATTTCAACTACAAGATTTTCTTCTAACATCATATCAAACATCAATCTTAACTGAATTACACAAGTAGTTGCATGAACATTGCTATTTCAAACAAACAAGAAACAGAGCCATCAAACAATAAAATGGCAAATAATAATATGCAATATTTCTGTGAAGCAAATATTAGCTAGCTAACTACTGAATCTAAGTTCAGAAATTTAGTAATTCAACTAAGTACGTAATAACTCACCATCCTGGTGAAATCTATAAAACATGTTTGGAGATGGAATAAGCTTCTATTTATAATAAGCCCCAAATTAAAAACAAACATCCCATTTTTACGACGGTTCTTTTTTCCTACAAACATTCTATTTTAACTGTTTACACAACGTGCCCATTTTTACACATATGATGTGTATTGTTATTTAAGATAAACAAGGATTTGAATGAAAATTTCAAGCATCTTATGATAACTTGCCATCTAAGTGTAGAACACTAATAAAACACTTTTTGCACCAACTTTTATTTTCACTGCACAATGCAAATTTGTAACAGATAGATGTTGGAAATTGGAGATCAAAATCTGGTCATAAGGTGATCTCTATAATACATAGGCTTACTCTCAATCTATGGAAGTGTGTATTTTAAAGAATTGACCGAAGGAATTTTTTTAATTTTTTTCCTAATTTGGTAGTGTTGAGGAAAAAAATTCCAGAATTGACCACCAGCAGTAAAAACATTTGGCTCTTTATTTTTTAGTGCTAAAATGTGAATCGAACTGTTAATATGTAATCGCTAAAACTTGAAACATTGTAAATTAGTTATATAGTTATGTTTTTAGACATATGTCAAACATATTTAGGGGTATGCTATAACATTATTTTTTAGGTAATGCATCGAGTTTTCACTATAGTACTCGAGGTGAATTTTTTTACCTAAGATGTTTTCTCCTAAAATTTGATTATGGTTTATTTATTTTACAGTTTTATTATTAATTTATCTCACCGGTGCAAAAAATGTTGGGTTCCTTCGTGTGGTCTATAATCTACAAATTTCCCAAGATAAGACCGACTTTGTTTTTTTAAATAAGGTCTTTTTTTAAAAATATTTGTGGGCTTGTAGATTTTTTAATAAGCTTGTTTATTTTTTCAGAAAAACGTATGCGCGTCCACACCGAATTTTCTAATAAGCTTGTTTGTTTTTTCGCATACATAAGACCTTATTCTGTCTTATTTTGCTTATTTTGAGAGGCTAAAAACTACATTTGTTTTTCGTAGACCTTCTCAGACTAAAGATCTTCTAAACCACATCTTTTCCTAATAACATAAAATAGGACATAAAACATTTATTTGTTCGAAAGCAAACAACACCTAAGGGCTTTGTTTGTTTTTTCAAATGAGGTCTTATTTTAAATAAATGTCTACGGGCACGCAGACCTTTTTAATAAGCCTGTTTGTTTTTTCAAAAAAACGTCCACACGTCCGCAAACGTTTCTAATAAGCTAGTTTGTTTTTTTGCAGACACAAGACCTAATTCTATCTTATTTTTTCTTATTTTGAAAAGCTAAACACTACATCTTTTTTTCGCAAACATTCTCATACTGCGAAAAGCATGCATCACTTAAAACATGTCTTTAGAAAAAGACAAGAAATAAGACATAAGACATGTATATCTTCGAAAACAAACAACACTTAAATATAATTTTTGCACGGAAATTCTAAACCATAAATGAATTTCACAAAATATCCATGCTAGTTAATACCCAAAGGCCACCCGTTATGGATATATATCAGTCTGTTTTTATAATTATATTGAAAATGATTGTCTTCTTTTTCAAAAGAATGTCACAGAAACATTGTTACATTCTACTTTAGAGTTGTATTCAATATAGTCCATCTTTTTTGTGTAGTCCTGAGGGACATATCTCATCCACACGATCAACAAAGTGTTTTCTGGCGAACCCACCGTCGGATCATCGTGATTTTTGGTGAGGTTGATCGGTTTTAACTAACCTACAAGACTGTGGAGCCTGATCATCCTCACGATCCTCCATTAACGAGAAATCGAGCAAACTCCGACCATCATGGCCGCTGCTGCAAAATCCCACCACCACGGCCGGAGTTAATGATGGTGGCGCATATGGTTCAACTCGGTTTGATGAGAGGAGTTCAGATCTGGTCTCGGATTCGTCATTGGATGCTTCAAAAAAAGATCCGGAGTTTTATTTCTCAGATCCGGCGCCGACGAGGCCAAATTCGCCGGCTGCTGGAGTTGTTCAGGTGGGGATGATGGTGGTTCAACTCGGTTTGATGAGAGGAGTTCAGATCTGGTCTCAAATTCGTCATTTGATGCTTCAAAAAAAGATCTGGTCGGCGGCGGCGGTGGTGGTGTCCGACAGTGTGCAATCACATGTGATTGTGGCTTCAATCACATGTGATTGCGTCGCCGGAGGAGGTGGCCGGAGGTGATGGTCGGTGGTGGTGGTTGGCGGTGTGCAATCACATGTGATTGTGGCTTCATTCACATGTGATTGCGGTGGCCGGAGGTGGTGGTCGGTGTTAGATTATGTGCAGAGATAGATAACATGTATCATCGTCTCCAATACTATGTGACACTAAAGGATCACACTGCTACACACCCAATTAGAACCTTTTGGATTTTACCTGTTTGTGTATCACAATAATTAATAGTTTAATTAATTATTGAGAAAGAGAAAAATAATAAAAGTTATTTATTATTTAAAGAGGAGATGTTAATATTTAGTTTAAATATTAACGGGACCAATTAATTAATAGTTATTAATTAATTAGAAAGGTCGAGGGGTTTTTCTGTAATTGATTAATACTTTATTTAAAGTTGGGCTTTAATTAAACGGGCTTTGGCCTAATAAGGGTTTATTATATATAAACCTTATTTGGTTTTAATCTAATCACAAGTTAAATCACAAAAGAAAAAGAGGATAACCCTAAAGCTCTCCCTCACTCTTCTCTTCTCGGCGGCGCAAAAGAAAAACCGAGCCACCGGCGGCGGTGGTCGGCGGCGACGCGACAAGACACACACACATATCGCGGGTCACGGTTTTTGATCCAAGGTTTAATCTTTAGGCGGTCTAGCAGCCAATTCAAGGTGGTGCAGTAGCAGTGGATAACCTGCAGCTGTCTAGAGGTTTAAAGAAAAAGTTTTTGGGATTGCTCAAGGTATAACTTTTTAATCCTCTTCTTCTTCTAAGTTTTTTGTACGAGTTAGATGAGATCACTGGAGGGGGTTTTATTCCGCTGTGCATGTTTTGATATGTTTTTATACCCTAAAAAACCCTTCAGTGGTATCATAGCCACTTCTAACCTCGTAGGAGACTAGGTAGGTTTCTCTTATTCTGATGAAAAATGTTTATCATTTATCAAGGAAAAAGTTTTATTATCCAAAATAATAAAAATCAAGTTTTATTTTTTATTGGATAAACTTTTGATAAAAGATTATTAGATTTAATCTTTAAATTAAATCTGTTTTTTTATTATTATTGTTGTTATTTGCGATAAGCTTGAACTCGACCACCACATCGCCGGCGGCGGCGGCGGCTCGTGGCGGAAGTCGGTGGTGGTGACCGGTAGTGTTAGCGGCGATCTTCGACGGTCCGCGGCGCGTTAGCGGCGCAGTTAGCGGCGCTAACTGTGTGGTGGGCTACGGCCCAGAAAACTACGGCCCAGGAAGCCAACGGCCCAGTTCGGGTTTAGCGGCTAGGGTTAGCGGCGCAAAAGGCTAAATGGGCCTCGGCCCAGTTTGTTTTTCTTTCGGTCCGTGTTTTGGTTTTTTTGTCTTGACCCAGTTAAATGTTTTTACCCAGCTTGCGGTTCAGATATTTGAGGTCAATATTAAATTAAAATACAGTCGTTGTTTTAATTTAAAGTTTAAATATTATTTTTGAGTTTTTTGATTAATTATCAAAGTATAAAACTTGAAATATATATTTATAGCAAATAACAGAAAAACAATATAGGGGTTTTAACAGGTTGTTAAAATCAGTAATTTTCATGAAGATGAATAATTAGAAATCAGTTGTTATTTTACTTTCATGTATTAGTGTAGTACATGTTTGGGATGTCATAGCCGAGCCCTAGACCTTGTGGATTGTTTATTTCCTGCACTTGTGGTTGTGTTTTGATTTTATTATTCTATGGTGTGGGAAGGCCTGCGTGCCACTTACAACCCCTATTCTATTTTGTAAAAGTATTAGATTAGCGGGTCTGCGTGCCTTTGTATATCTTGTACTTTTATATTTCTAGTTTTTAGAATAGAATAGAATTATTAGAATATATATCTGGACCAAGGAGCAAGGAGCAGAGAGAAGAATTGGATGCTAGAGCCAGTGGGAGCTTCAGAATGTCATGCCATGTGTGTTGTGTTTTTCCACTTAGGTTTTGACCGTCGGGTTTTTCGTGTGGCTCACGAAACCGACATTAGTTAAGGGCAAGGCTAAGGCATGGTTGTTTATGATTGTTTTATTTCTTTACATATTATATATGCGTGGTTGTGATTCTCACGATGAAATAAAACAAGGGTTTTAATAATAGTTAATTATTAAACAGATGTTTGTTTTAAAGAAAACTGGCATTAAAGTTTTTCTCGTCAAAAACTTAGAAATCCTTTTTAGAAAAATCTTAGATTAGTGTGCTACTCACCTAATGGTACACCTTTCCTGTTAAACGGTACTCGGGTGTCGGAAGTGACCAAACTTTGGCATTCGGGTTCAAACCATTGCGGGGGAGGGTGTGAAAGACTCTGCGATAATCGGGAGTCCCGGCCAGAGTTCACACTGTCTTAGGTGGTGCGATCTATTTTGGTGATAATCGGGAGTCCCGGCCCAAAATGCACTAGAGGGACTAAACATGCACGGTTCTTGTAACCGATGTCCCGTAGATCTAGGAGTCGTGTCCAGTTAGGATACGATTGGTATAGTTTTTACCTATCAGAAATAGCATTGTCCCGGTGGGAAGTGCCCAAACCTTGCATCGGGAAATGTGAAATATGGATCCTAGTATAAGAATTTATTGTTTAAAAGGTAATAATTATTAGAAGATGTAATCAATACTGAATCGGTTTATTCTTTTTCTTTTTCCTATAGATGTCTTTTATATCTGTTATTCCGTTTTATTCACCAAGAGAATCTCTAAGTCTCATCACCGGCAAGTGGAAGCTTTCAGGTCCAAACTTTGCTGTTTGTAAGTTGCATCTGAAAAATGTTTTGGATGCACAGGGAAAGCTTCACATTATTGAGACATTACCTCCAGAGCGACCAGGAGTAGATGCCCAGGATAGTGAGTATGATGCTTACTATCAGTATCTGGATGACGAGTCTGACGTTATGTCGATTCTCATTCTCACAGCATCATCCGAGTTTACGGATGATCTCCGTGAGAAGTCGTCTTATGAGGTTGTTCAAGGAATGGAGCGGAAGTTCAAGTATAGTGAACGGATATGTCGCATGCTGTTGATGAAGGAAATTCTTTCAGCTAAAATGAAAGAAAGCCAGCCAATTAGCGATCATCTCATTAATATGAGAAGACTCCTAGATTGCTATGAAAGCTTTGGGTCAAAATCAAAACCACATGAGCTAGTTATGCTCTTGTTCGGTTCCTTGTCGGATTATTACCAGAAAAGAGTAATGTATGTCCTCGGTGATTTTGAGATGACTGTCGCAGGGTTGCACGAAATCCTTATGTGCATCAGCGATGAGTTAAATCCAAAGCAGCTAGAGTCAACAGTTGTGGACCCTATGCAGAAGGATAACTGGCTAGAAGAGCTTGGAGAGATTTGTTACCCAGACTGTGGCAGCAAGGATTCATGCGAGCACTCACTCGACATAGATCAGCTGGACATTGGCTCGCCCAATGACACAGGTATCTTTATGATAGATTGTCTTATTACTTCTTATGAATCATGGGTATTGGATACCGGATGTGGTCATCACATATGCAATCATTTGCAGGGATTTAAGAGAAGTAAGAAGCTGAGACAAGGAGATATGGACCTGCGGGTAGGCGAAGGCTCAATGGTTGGTGCTGAAGCTGTAGGAACATATTGTCTTAGTTTGCCCTCGGGCATGGTCTTAGAACTAGAACCTTGTTATTATGTTCCTAGACTTATTAAAAATGTTATCTCGTTTTAAATGAAAAAGTTATTAAAAATGGTCTTAGAACTAGAACCTTGTTATTACTTATGGTTTGAATGAAAAAGTTATTTCATGTTTTAAAAATGATATTTTCTTCTTTAAAGCTACTCCAGAAAATGGTCTATATACGCTAAATCTAGATAACAATGACATCTATCATATAAGTAAGAGATCCAAGAGTAACTTGAATCAAACTTACCTCTAGCATTGTCGTTTAGGACATATAAACGAGAAACGCATAGAGAAACTCCGAGATGACGGAATTTTAGAACCATTTGACTTAGAGTCATATGATATTTGCTAATCTTGTTTGTCTGGTAAAATGACAAAGCAGCCTTTCAACAGTGAGAATGAAAGGTCCAGCGAGTTATTAGGGATTATACACACAGATGTGTGTGGACCCTTTACTCCAGAAGCTAGAGGAGGATACCGGTATTTCATAACTTTTACTAACGACTTCAGTAGGTTCGGTTATGTTTACCTCATGAGACTCAATCTGAAAGTTTTGATAAGTTCAAACAGTTTCAGAATGAGGTACAAAATCATCTAGACAAGAAGATAAAGTCGCTTCGGTCGGATCGAGGTGGCGAATATCTGAGTCAGGAATTCGACGATCATTTGAAGGAATGTGGGATTGTTTCACAACTCACACCTCCGTATACACCTCAGATGAATGGTGTATCAGAAAGGAGGAATCGTACACTGCTTGACATAGTACGATCAATGATGAGTCGAAGTTCACTACCATTGTCTTTTTGGGGACACGCACTCGAGACAGCGGCGTTCATGCTGAACCGGGTTCCAACCAAATCGGTTGAAAAGACACCGTTCGAGGTATGGACGGGGAAAAAGCCCAAAATGTCTTTTCTCAAGGTTTGGGGATGTGAGGTGTATGTTAAGCGAACATTCACGGATAAACTCAATCCCAAATCAGACAAGTGTATCTTCGTGGGTTATCCTAAGGAAACCATGGGATACTATTTCTATAACCCAGATGAGAACAAAAATTTTTGTTGCTCGTAAAGGGGTATTCTTGGAGGAGAAATTTCTTAACTCAGAAACTCAAAGAAAAGAAATAGAGCTTCAAGAAATTGAAGAGGGGGAGATTACACCACCACCGATAATTGAACCTGTGATTCAACAGAGAATTGTTGAATCCCAACCCGAGTCTGTGGTTGAGGAAGAGGTGCAAACACAAGACCTTCGCAGGTCTAGTAGGCCTAGTAATGAGCCAGATAGGTATCTGAGATTCCTAGTTGCTCAAGACGAAGGAGATCTTTTAGAACCCACTACCTACCAAGACGCTGCCTCAGGTTTAGAATCTGAGAAATGGCTATAAGCCATGAAGGCAGAGATGCAATCCATGTATGACAACCAAGTTTGGGAGTTAGTAGATTTGCCTCAACACAGTAAAGTTGTTGGGTGCAAATGGGTCTTCAAGAAGAAGACAGACATGGATGGAAAGGTGCATACTTTTAAAGCAAGGCTAGTGGCAAAAGGTTTCACGCAAACTCATGGCGTTGACTATGATGAAACTTTTTCCCCAGTGGCAATACTTAAGACTATTAGGATCCTTATGGCCATATCAACATATTTTGATTATGAGATATGGCAGATGGATGTCAAAACCGTTTTTCTTAACGGGAAACTGACAGAGGATGTATATATGCTACAGCCTGATGGTTTTACGGATCCAAAGAACCCTAATAAAGTATGCAAGTTGCTTAAATCCATCTATGGACTAAAGCAAGCATCTAGAAGCTGAAACTTACACTTTGATGAGCGCATCAAAGAGTTTGGTTTTACCAAAAGTGAGTTCGAGTCGTGTGTTTACACTAAATTCAGTGGGAGCGCGGTAACCTTCCTAGTCTTGTATGTAGATGACATACTGTTAATAGGAAACAATATACCAGTTTACAAGGAGTAAAATCCTGGTTAGGTAAATGTTTCCAGATGAAAGACTTGGGAGAAGCTGTTTATATACTGGGTATAAGGATCTATAGAAATAGATCTAAGCAGCTTATCGGACTTAGTCAAAGTACATATATTGACAAAGTTGTGAAAAGATTCAAAATGGATGAATCCAAGAAAGGATTTATTCCTATGCAATCTAGCGCGATTTTGAGCAAGGCTCAGTGTCCTGTGTCTAGTCAAGATCAGGACAAGATGAAATTGATACCATATGCCTCGGCAGTTGGTTCAATCATGTATGTCATGTTGTGTACTAGACCCGATGTTGCCTATTCTATCAGTGTCACGATTAGATATCAGCAAAATCCTGGTGAAGCTCATTGGGTGGCCGTCAAGAATATTCTCAAGTATCTGAGAAGGACGAAAGACATATTCCTAGTTTATGGAGGTTCGATGGATGAGCTCAGTGTAACTGGTTACACTGATGCTAGTTTCCAGACCGACAGAGACGACTTTAGGTCGCAGTCAGGATTTGTCTTTACCCTAAACGTAGGAGCCATATCTTGGAAGAGTCAGAAGCAAGATACAATAGCAGATTCTACTACAGAGGCAGAGTATATTGAGGCAAGTGATGCGGCAAAGGAAGCTGTCTGGCTGAAGAATTTTATCTCGGATCTTAGAGTTGTTGCCAGTATCTCTAGACCGATCGATATATTCTGTGACAACTCAGGGGCTGTGGCGCAAGCTAAAGAGCCTAGAGATCATCAGCGGACTAGGCACGTACTTAGGAAACATCACCTCATCCGAGAGATCATTGGAAGAGACGATATTAGATTGCAAAGGATACCGACGGACGACAACGTTGCTGACCCGTTGACGAAGCCGCTAGCTAGGGCTAAGCATGAGAGGCATGCGAGTTCTATATGAATGCAGTACTTAGAACATAGCAGCTAGTTCGTGTTTTTTATTACTACTATAGATGTAACTTGGAACTCTTTTATTATGTAATTACATTTCATGGGATTGAAATAGGAGGTCTTTACATAATTGTTTCTAGTTGTCTATTTTTAGCATGTTTAACCTATCCATGACAAGTCAAGTGATGAATTGTCTAAATTCCCGTAGCTAAATGTAGTGGGAGCTATATTAGGGAGGTAACGCTATTATGGATATTTGACGATTTATTCGAGTATGAATAAAAGCACAATGTTGTGACAAAATATTCATAGATATTTATCAGGGGATAAATATTGGGGTGATACGCATCGAGTTTACTTCATGGAGCGTTAACATAAGTAAACTTGATAGGTTGTCCTTAGACCTGAGATATTTGGATTGGGGTGTGGTAACTTCTGTACTTTAGCGTGTTCTAACATCACACCGCAACAGGGTGATTATAAGGGGCATGTCTAGGTGCAGTGGAAGCCACGTGCTCAAATTGCAAATAGTCAAGATGGAATTTGCACCTCCTTTTTAGGAAAGATATTTTCTGAGCTCCTCGACGATTAAGACTACTGAAAATGCGTAGCCGCGCTCGGTTAGAATGATAGTTTTTCATTCGGAAAACCGTAACTGCAGAGTGTCGAAATCAGAGTCGAGAAAATTTGAGTATTTAATAAGATCCCTGCTCCATGTCAAATACTCACATTACGGAATATCGCGATGCAAAAGGAAAAGCCTAGATAATCTAAGGCGTGGATTATGTCTCTAGATATAAGAGATCTCATAGTCTGGTTAACCTAAGTGTCTGGCTAGGGACCTCCTTAGGCCACCGATGTACAAGGAGTGTTACTTATCTTGCACAAGTGGGAGTCTGTTAGATTATGTGCAGAGATAGATAACATGTATCATCGTCTCCAATACTATGTGACACTAAAGGATCACACTGCTACACACCCAATTAGAACCTTTTGGATTTTACCTGTTTGTGTATCACAATAATTAATAGTTTAATTAATTATTGAGAAAGAGAAAAATAATAAAAGTTATTTATTATTTAAAGAGGAGAAGTTAATATTTAGTTTAAATATTAACGGGACCAACTAATTAATAGTTATTAATTAATTAGAAAGGTCGAGGGGTTTTTCTGTAATTGATTAATAGTTTAATTAAAGCTGGGCTTTAATTAAACGGGCTTTATTCCGATGTGCATGTTTTGATATGTTTTTATACCCTACAAAACCCTTCAGTCGGCGGCTGTGGTGGTGGCCGGAGTTGATGGTCAGTGGTGGTGGTTGGCGGTGTGCAATCACATGTGATTGCGGCGGCCGGAGGTGGTGGTCGGCGGATGTGGTGGTGGCCGGAGGTGATGGTCGGTGGTGGTGGTTGGCGGTAATCGCATGTGATTGTGCTTCAATCACTTGTGATTGCGGCGGCCGGAGGTGGTGGTCGGCGGCAGTGGTGGTGGCCCGAGGTGTTGGTGGGCATTTGCCTTTTTTTTATCCTGTAGCTGAGATTTGTCCCTTGAGACCACAAAAACTTTGGACTATATTGAACATTTCACTTCTACTTTAAGTTAGCTTTGCAACTATCTGTGAACCATTTAAATGCCCTAATTTTGCTAATGAGATTTTTCAAAAATAAAATCCATCTTATTTGTTTGTAAGAGATGAACTCAAATCATTCATAACATTGTATGTTATGTACTAAAGTAAACATTGAGTTTGATCGATAGCTCAACTAATGAGTTACAAAATCTATTTCCATTTAGTATGGTTTACTTGGTCAACACATGCCATATATACCTGTACAAAAGTCAAGCATAAAGCATGCATCAACCCACACTTTCAAGATATGAAATTCAAAGGTTTTACTTTGATCTTCATTGTTCTGCTCACTTCTAATTTCTTTAAAAAAAACCCATCATACTACCCCTCATTCCCATTCCCAGAAATCAAAAGTTATTATCAGTCATACACACACAAACACCCCTATGGAACAATGCTATTTATCTTTAATAGTAGAGCTTATACAACTTAAACAATCGAGTGCAACCACTATAGAAACAAAAACATGAGTTCAATCACTCTAGAAATTCTAGAAAAAAAGATATTCAATTTTTGAAGTATCTATTGCACACAATGTGCAAAAATGACATTTAAGGCTACAATTGACAATTAAAGGTGCGTCACTTGATTTTAAGAGTGAATTCATTCTTTGTAATTTATAAACATGTGAAGATCTGGACCTTTTATCGGCCAATTAATTAACTGGTTGCCTGTACCAATGCTCGCAATTTCGTATTGAATCTTTTGAGGGGACTCGCTTTTCTAACATTTATTTGCAAGTCATAGTTTCCAAAATTATGTTGCTCTTCTCGGATTTTTTCAAGGGAATCCACAACAGAGGTGTTAGAATTGTCAGCATCAATAAGCTCAAGCGTTGAAATATCCCCAATTTCAAGCGGAATCTCTTGAAGATAATTGCACATATCCAACAATAGAGTTTTGAGACATGGGAAATTAATACTAGAGGCCTTCCAATGTCGAATATCCAAGCCCTTCAATTTTAGAAATTTTAGTTGTCGAAATTGGGCATCACCAGCTTCCCATATAGGTCCCACAAATGCATCGAATAGTATGTTAAGATCCTCGAGGTCCGGTAAAGATTGGATTATTGACATATCACTCCAACGAAGACAACATCCTATTAATGAGAGTTTTTTTAAGGAAGCAGGAAATGTTACGTAATTCTGTATCAATACACCAGGGCTTGATAGTACACGAACTTGCAATGGGCTAGTAGATTTGTGAATCCACATCAATGTTTCTAAGCAGTTGAGCGACTTGAAGTCATTCTTGTGTGTACTGGTCATGCATGTAAGCTTCTTGATACAAGGGAAACAATTCTTCCAACTTTGAGCCTCATCACACAAAGCTACGTAGGAGATGGTTTGCAAATTCATTGGTTGTTTAACTAAAGGAAAGTGAAAGACCCCTCTTATCCACAAATGCCTCAGATTTACCAAGTTGGATATGGCTTTTGGTAAATACACACGCTCTTGAATTCTAGCAATGACGGTATGAAGGCTCCAAAGATTACATATTGATAATGGAAAACCTGCATTATACCAGAACGCAAGGTATCTTAGGTGAACTAGTAATCCTATACTTCGTGGAAAAACTTCAAGTCGACAATTTTGTAGATCCAATACTGTTAAAAGTGGGTTGGAATGAAAATATCCTTTACGAATAATCAAGAAGCCACGAGGAAAACACAAAAGTGAATGAACCCATGGGCTAGGTTGATCAAAAGAGTTGTTTTTTAAGATATTCCAAAACGAGAATATGCGGTGTGGCTTGTATTGTCTCGCAGAATGAAATGAAGTCGTTTGATTGCTTAAATTTAAGCAGAAATTTCCTTTTGTTGCTATTTCCAAGCATAGCTCCCGCAAAAGATCATGGACAGAAAAATGTTTGATTGCACCATTGGACTTTCTATCCACAACAACTACAAGATTTCTGTCGACTAATTCCATCATATAATTCTCCCCAATTTCTTCCAAGCTTAGGTTTCCATCTTCTTGAACAAATCCCTCGGCGATCCATAGCCAGATCCAGTTTCGTACTCGATACGTAAGGTCCTGCGGGACGCCACCGAAATAAAGAAAACAGTCTTTCAAGTGTGAAGGTAAATGTTCATAGCTCAAACGTAATATATCCAGGTACTTGTTCTCATTATTGACAATGTATGAACTTACCCTTTCCCCAATTCTTTCCCATGATTCTCTGTGTGTTGCTTCTTTTGATAGAACTCCTGCTATGACAACCACTGCAAGTGGCAATCCATGACAACCTTTAGCAATTTTCATTCCAAGTTCAATCAATGATTGCGGGCATTCATCTTCACCAAACACCTTATTACACAACAGTTCCCAGCTGTCCTCTTCTGTCAAACATTCTAAATGATGAAGAAAACCACACGAATTTGCATGCAAAGCAACTTCTTTGATGCGACTAGTAATCAGAATTCGACTTCCAGTATTACCATTTGGGAAAAATAGTTTGAGGTCATTCCAAGCATGGATGCTCCAAATATCATCAACAACAATCAAATATCGCTTACCCATAAGCCTTTTGTGCAGCTTTTCACGAAGTTTAGATAAACTCTCTCTTTTAGAGTCTAATTGAACACCCACGAATGCAAGGATTTGCATTAACAAATCCCTTCTTTCATATGTTTGAGAAACAGTGACCCATACGCGTATATGAAAATGATACACCACAAAAGGATTATTAAAAACTTTGGTAGCAAGGGTAGTTTTACCAACTCCCCCCATACCAACTATTGATACCACATCCAGTTGCTTCTGGTCTTCGACTAGCTTGTCCATTACCAGCCTAGCATCAGGGCCAAGCCCCACAACTGTTTCTTCCATTACTCTCTTAGATCCTAATGGATTTATGGTGCGGGAAGTTCCAGCAGCACTTTGCGTTTGCAAGGGCTCGATGCTTGGAGATGAATCCATCTTCACATTATCAACGATGATTAGGAATTCTTCTTTGAGAGACTTCATATCCCTCATAACACACTCTAGATTCAGGGAGCATTTATAGTTCAACTCAGGACGTAATGTATTTATATTAACCTTCCTACAGTTCAGGAAGTATTTCATTAAATCAAAGCTGGGAGGAGGGGTTTCGTTTCTGTAATTGACAGAGTATACAAAGAGACCCACGATATTGTGTGCCTCATGTGCTACATCTTTAAATCTTGTCTTCACATCTTTCAATTGTTCAATCTCATTGATTTGGTTGTTTTGTGTCCCAACAAACATGATTTGGATCATGTTGCTAAGCTCTTCATACAGAAGTTGAATTTGAGGGATTTCTGCTAAGATTTTTGGGTTATTGTTGATGAGTGGATTGTCATTGCTGTAACCGAGCTGCTTCAAGTTGTCCATGAACAATTCCAAACCCGTGTATGTCATCTTCTTTTCAATCTCCCTCGCCTAAAAATAGTAGCAGAATCGGAGTAATTAAGGCTGACTTCAATCATAAGCTAATTATGTGTTAATGTAAATACTATAAAGCATGAGACAATAATATGTGTAAAATATTTAATAGAGGTGAAAAACAAAGCCATCAAACAATAAAATGGCAAATAAGAATATGCAATATTTCTGTGAAGCAAATATTAGCTAGCTAACTACTGAATCTAAGTTCAAAATTTTGGTAATTCAACTAAGTACGCAATAACTCTCCATCCTGGTGAAATCTATAAAACATAGGCTATGTTTGGAGATGGAATAATCTTCTATTTTTAATAAGCCCCAAATTAACAAACATACATCCTATTTTCACTACAGTTCTTTTTTCCAAACAAACATCCCATTTTAACTCGTTACATGACGTGTCCATTTGTAACAGATAGATATTGCTTGTGAAAACATACTGAGATGCCAATGTTGAAATTGAAGCTAACTACCCAACCTGTATCAAACATCCACAAGCTTGAAAAATAACATAAACAAGGAGTGGAAATTAAAATTTCAAGCTACTCGTGATAACTTGCCATCTTAATAAAACATTTTTTTATAACTAACATTAATAAAATTAAAATATTTTCCTATTCCTTCGCATTACAGTAAAACAAATGGAATCTAACAAAAAAAATTTTGCACCAACTTTTATTTTTCACTGTACAATGCAAATTTGTAACAGATAGATATTGGAAATTGGAGATCAAAATCTGGTTATAAGGTGATCTCTAGGGCTGTAATCGAACTAAACGTTTATGAACCATTCGTGAAATTGTTCAGTGGAAAGTTCGTTTATTTTTCGCTTGTTTAATAAATGAACATACATGAACATGATTTTTCGTTCGTTTAATTATAACGTTTAGCAGAGCTCTCGTTCGTTCATTTATGTTCGTGAACTTTCGGTTATCTGTTTGTTTATTATATATATATTACATATACATAATATATATATATATATATATATATATTATATATATATATATTATGTATGTGTCTATATATAGTGTTTATTTGTATTTAATAATGTTTGATTTGTAGTATAGCGTGTGTTCCATCGTTTACATTTATTTATCATTTAAATGAACGAACAAAAATGTACACGAACTAACCAATCTTTTAAACAATCGAACACACATGTTCGTGCGTGTTCGTTTATTTGTTCGGCTAAAGTTAAACAAACAAGCAGAAACACAAAAATCCATTCGTTTATCCGTTCGTATTCGTTTATTTTTTCGGCTAAAGTTAAACGAACGAACGCGAAAAAGCCCCTTTCGTATTTATTTAGTTCGTTTACAGCCCTAGTGATCTCTATAATACATAGGCTTACTCTCAATCTATATGAAGTGTGTATTTTGAAGAAATGACAGAAGGAATTTTTTTAAACTTTCTTTTCTGGACGGTACTGTTGATGAAAACAAAATCCAGAATTGACCATCAGGAGTAAAAACATTTGCGCTTCATTTTTTATTGCTAAAATGTGAATCGAATTGTTATTATAATATCTGAAACTTGAAACATTGTAAATTAGTTACTTAGTTATGTTATAAAAAAAATATGTCAAACATACTAAGGGTCAATGCTAGGTTTCACTATAGGAAAGGTGAATGTTTTTTACCTAACATGTTTTCTCCTAAGATTTGATTATTGTTTATTTATTTTACATTTTTATTATTATTTTATGTCACCAGTGCAAAAAAAATTTGGGTTCTCCCGTGTGCTCTATAATTTACATATTTCCCAAGATCAAACTAAATATATGTTAAGTTTTGCACTGGAATTTTAAACCATAAATGAATTTCTCACTTTTAAGAATCCATGATTAGTTAATACCCAAAAGCCAAAGCATACACACTTTATATATTCACCTTTAAAACAACTGAAAATTTATCCCATCATATAATTAAATATAGATAACAGATATCATTGTGCACCCATCTAGAAACAACAAATATACCGAAGCCAAAAATCTACATAACAACATAAATTTTGAAAGATTTCCACAAAAGTTAGCATGTTTCACAAAGTCCTACTCGTGGTTTAAAAACAATAAAAAACAAAATGAAAAACGTAAAGTATTACATACCGTGTGATCAAGAACTAGACGCACAGATGAGTGTGTTTTGTGTGAAGTATACGACGGTCGATAGAGGATTTGAGCAAACAGCTAGATGATTAAGCACTGATTTCAAAGAAGATTTAATACTTGCTAATTTGGAGAGAAATTTTATATTTAGAGTTGATTAGCATAATGATTCGAAAATTTGCAGACATTATTGTTACCTAACCTAAACTTCTAATTTAACATTATTATTCATGTGACTAGGTTTATTTTTATCATTGTCTCTTTGTCCTCCATCCAACTCTTGTATTGTATCTTTTGGATTTTAATTTAATATTTGAGTTGGACAAGGCTTGCTAAAGCTCTCATTTGACTTAGTCAACACATGTTATTGTACCAGCTTTCATACCATTGAGCACATAGTTCCAAATAGGTTTTTCCCAATCAGACCATATGTTTTTTCCAAGTTCAATATATGATATCTATCAAATCATTCTTACCCATGATATTATCACACATGGCAGGGCAGCAGCAAAACTATGTAACTACAATACAATCCCAAGAATTAAAAACTGTTTATAATTGACAACACTTTGCATCAGACCTATATAGTATATACCTTAAACTAATCATCATCATGTCTATCAGATTTTATAACTTAACTCTTTCCTTTTATATGATAATCTATAGAATTAATTGGTTAAATAGTGCTTTAACTTAGGTATTTCTAATGTTTTAATCATTTAAGTTCAAAAGTGATAAAGAGAGTCCTTTATGAACTTTAATGGTGAGAAAGGTCTTTTTTAGTGTTGACCGTTAGTCAACTCTGTTAAATCAAGGGTAGTTTAGTCTTTGTACCATCTTTTCTAATTTTTTATTAAATAAAATAACATATATATATTTTTTAATAAAACTATATAGACTCTCTATATACAATACACACACAATCTCGGGCTTTGTGGCCCATCTCTTTTCACCCTTAATAACCACTGTCACACCACCACCCTCTAGCACCGTCACCAGCAGCCACCGTCACACCACCATCCTCTAGGCAGTCCAAACGTCAACCGCCACCGTCGGCTCTTTCTCACTCTTGTACACCCGACCGCCACCGTAAACCTTAGCCAACAACCACCACAGGAAACTCCACCATCGACACCTCAGCTTAGGTCCACCTTGACGATGGTGGTGGTAAGTTCTCTTCGGATGCATGTATGTATGTATGTATGTTTAAGTGTATGATTGATCTGGTTCAGATTGGATCTAGGTTTGATTTCAAAAACCAATTTTGTGTTTGGACATTGTTTTAAATTCGTTGGTGGCGCTGGCGGTGTGAAGTTGAAAACAGTGACGGCGGTGGCTAGTTTGAATGTAGGTGGTGAAGAGAGAGATAAAGAAGATGAAACAGAGGTTACCCAGTCCTGTGAAGCTCAGTCCGGTGGTGGTGGTTTCCGGTGGTAGTTGGTGTATGGTGATGGTGATAGGTGTTGTCTGGTTATGGGTGAGTGAGAGAGTATGTAGATAGAGAGTGTGTGTGTTATAGAGAGAGAATATTTGGAGATGTTGTCTTGTTATCCTCCTGGCCTTATTTGAGTTATTTCTTCTTTCCTAATGACACAATCCACCAAGCCTCCACCTTATATCTTTGGCCCAAACCAAATGGATCCAAAGTCCACAAGAGTCTTATCACACACAGTCACACACCTATCACACTAAACCAGTATCCCATCACACTCGTGAAAAACAAAAGATAAATAAAAAAGAAAATACATTATAGTGGTTGATAAAACGCACTAACGCAGCATCACTTTGGGACCTGTATGAGTGCCACGATGTGAATTATCCAGAAGAAGCAATCACGCTGCATACATTCCATCGACGGACTATAGCGTACAAAGTATAAATTGTTGATATAATTTTGTTTTATTTTTAGAGAAAATGATATTTATGTATAAACATGTGCCTATAAATTGTGTCTAACTAGGAATGTTTACTCATGCATTAAGGTTTAGAATATAAATATTTTATTATAGAAATTTGTAGAAAAGATTTGGAGATTACATTTTTGCCATCGCAGAATTAAGTTGTGCTTGTTCATTTATATAATATATTAAAAAATCTTGTATGGGCCAATTGATAGTAATAATATATATGATTAATAATAATAATAATAAGTGTTAATTACATAAATGATTCAAACGGGTTTACCTAAGTTGCAACATTTTTTAACTTTGAAGAATACGCTAATAGTCCATGTGGTTTAAAAAATTTTGTTTCAGTTTCAGTTCCAGTTCTTCGACTAACTAACGTTCAATTAGATTGTTAAAGAAGGGGTTTTACAATTATTTTCTAGCTTAATTATTCTTGTTACCAAACATGCTACATGTTATTATTGTTTCCGAACATGTTTTTATGGAGGCTCTTTTTTAATCTTCTTCTACCAAACACAAACACTCTCATTCAAAATCTCTCTAACCTCTACCTCTCTCCATGACTCCATCTCTCATTGTCTCGATTTCTCTCACCGTTGGATGCCACCACCATCTCCGGTTAGGACGGCACCACATCTCCGGCGAGCCACATCACAAAACCTTCTTCCCCTGCCACTTTCTTCTTCGAGGACAACACCGCCCACACCTCCGTTTCAAACCAAATCCAACCTCTTATGGCCTAACGACCCCTTCTTCCCCTGTATATTACGATTTTTCACGATTCCATTTCACACACACTGCTTGTGGCGTTGTGGCGTTGGCCTGAGGGAGATTGTTGGTATAAGAGTGCATATCCGAAATAATTCAACCTATACGCGAGCTATGTTACTCAATATATAAGAAATAGGTAGTGCCTTGGTCACCAGAAATTTCTTTTGACCAAGTGATAAGTGTCTTGAACCTAACAAATAGTATATTTAGATCCTCAAGAATCAAGATTTGGTAAAGATTGAATCACTGAAATATCACACCATAGAAAAGGTTACGTGAATCTTCCAAAACTCACCATCTCTTATTCGTAATTGATCACCAACTTGCGATCCGCCGGAAGCTGTATCATTCCATACAATGTTTTGAATGAAAGGAAAGCAAAAAAAACCCTCACTATACAAAGGTTTTAATATTCACCTAGTTTGATATGGTCTCTAGTAATGGCATACGATAATTAAACAGTAACATTCAGAATCAGACTTATCTGATTATCTCTCCATCTTTTTCATGCTCCTACTGTACATGTTCTATTAAAACCTTAGCCGAGATCCTGTGCATTCTTTCTACCAAGGTATTTGCTTAAATATGTTAACTAATGTAGCAAAAAAAATTAGGGGAGATTCTTCCTACCGTAACATAAGAAATTATAAACCATCCATCCTTATTTCTTTAACAAATGATTTATAATTCTTCTCTTGAAGCTAAAAATTAAGCTACAAAATCAAAGGTAAGTAACATCAAAAATCTTGAAGGATATTTCACTAAATATTAGGTAGCAGATCGATTGCACAAATTCCCACTCACATATATGATAAAATTAGAAGAAAGAAAATAAAAAGAACATGAAGAAATCCACATACCACTTATTGTGTGAGGATTGAGGACGATATGCGAAGGTCAGCCTGTGATTTGTGCGAAGAAGATGAAGATCGATAGAGGATTTGAGGGAAGGAGTCAATGAATAATCACATATTTCAAAGAAGATTATGAGTGAAAGGAGTGGGGTTTGAGGGAGGAGGCGGGAGCGGGTATGTGGTGTGGAGAGCAAGAGAGTTTTTAGTCAAAGGTGTACTTTTAAAACTAATTTATTAAAGGGTTATAATTTTTCCACGGATACTTTTCCACCATCCACGGAATCCTTTTGTAAAAATACATCTTTACCCTTTTATAGAAAAAAACATCCAAGGATTCAATTTTTACTTGAAGTATATTGTTGCCCTCTCAAACTCTAATGGAACATCGGAAACCACCACCGTCTTGATGTCGTGTAAACCTGCAACTTAAGCAAAGAGAGGGCACATCGGAAACCACCATCGTACAAAATTTGTAATGTTTCTATGAGTTTCGCCTCACCCCCAAGCTGTCGGAAACCATCACCATTTCTTTGAGTTTCGCCGCCGAAACATTTGTCGGAAGTCTAGTACTCCGGTAGTCTAGATCTAAGTCTCGCCGCCACCGCCACCGCCACCGCTACTCTCTCCACCGTCGCCGGAAGTCTTGAAGAGTTTAGACCACTCGTTTTCTCAGGTATCTGTTCAGATCTAAGTTTCCCCGCCACCACCACTCTCCTCTCCGTCACCGTTCAGAAGTTGATTGCTCGCGAATATAACCTTTATCCACGGTCATATACAAGGGTTTAGACCTCT
Source organism: Pulicaria dysenterica (assembly GCA_947179395.2). NCBI lineage: Eukaryota > Viridiplantae > Streptophyta > Magnoliopsida > Asterales > Asteraceae > Pulicaria > Pulicaria dysenterica. The sequence continues at coordinate 89,094,336 of OX359288.1, forward strand.
TATTTTCTCACTGCTTGCGATCTAAAGAACCGAAAACCAAAGTTCCGGCGACACCGTGGCAGCTCCGGCGACGGTGATTTTTGCTGTACTTCTTCATCTCATCAAGACGAAGGCCGTAGTGTATAAGGTGTATGAAGTTTGGTGAAAAAAAATCTGACTAGAACGGTAATGAAATTAACTAGAATTATCAAAAAATAAATCAGTTATAAATATAAGAATAAACAATGGCGACTGTAGAAGAGCAGTAAACCGCAAAGAGGAACATACAGTAAAGTTTATCTTGTTTGGACTTTTGACTTTCTTGGGGATTTTTTCCCTTTCCAATATTGCAAACTTTGAGTTATAAATTATAGGGTCAAATACGGTTTAATCATCAAAGTTTCATTAAGTTTTCGGTTTAACCATCAAAGTTTTTTTTTTAACATTTTAACCACAAAGTTTCATTTGAAAATCATTTTAATCCTTAAAGTTTTGTTTGGTTTCCGTTTTTACCAGTTTTATTACCTTTAACCTGCTAAACAGGTTAAATAATATTTTTTTATTTTTTTATTTTTCTCATTGAATGTTTGAAGATGATAACCCAGAATGAAGAACACCCAAATGAAGATTAAAATCCTAAAAATCTGAAATCTTGTAGACAAAAATCTTGTACACAAAAATCATGAAATCAAGAACACCCATAAGAACACCTAAATCGTCTGGACAAATCTTGTACAGAAATGAAGATTAAACCCTAAAATCTGGAATGATGAACTTGAATGATGAAGAGCATAAGAAGATGAAGAACACAGATCTGGAAGTTGATTGGGTTTTCAGATCTGGAAATCGGTGGGCTTCATAATCGACGATGGCGGTGGTAGGCGGTGGTCGACGGAGTGGCCCCAATTCCCTCCGGGTACCGGATCTTCGTTGGGGCGGTGGTATGGTGGAAATCTGAAATCATTCATACACAAAGTGATTTAACGATTTCATCAAACAGAAACCATATACGACGGTGGAAATCAAAAAGCACACAAATCTGAAATCGTTCATACACAAATCTGAAACAAGAACAAAAAAACCCTAAATTACAAATCTGAAGAAGAGATCGATGAACTGACAGATGTGGCGGTTGCGTTGGTGGTGGTTTATTCCGATAAACCCTCGCCTTACCTCCACCATCGAAACCATCGAAACCCTTGCGGCGGCAGATCGATGAAGAAGGGCAATGGTAGGTGTGACAATGGTGGTCTCCGGCAGAAATCGTGGGGAGAGAGGGAAACAAACGCCGCCAGAAGATGGTGTACGATCGTGTACGGCGGCAGCGGCGGACATGAAGGTCGATCTACAGAGGGAGGGTAACGGGAAGAGAGAAGGTTAGGGTTAGGGATAGAGAGAGAGGCAGAGAGGAGAGTGAAGGAGAGAGAGATAGAGAGGAGTTGGGGGGGGGGGGTGTTTGGTGAGTAGGGAATGTTTGGGAGGCTTTCTAGGGGTGTTTTGTTGTGTTTGGAAAGGGTTTAAGAGGTGTTTGGACATAAGTACCGTTGTTAGAAGGTTAAAATGATTAAAGTAGAAGGTAAACTAAAACTTCAATGGTTAAATCATTTAAAAAAAACTTTGATGGTTAAACCGAAAACTTAATAAAACTTTGATGATTAAACCGTATTTGACCCTAAATTATAATATAATAAAGGATAAAGATGTCTTTTTATATGAAAATTCTGTGGATAAATAAAAAACGTCCGTGAAAAAATCAGCATCCTTTATTAAAGGGTGTAATTATTAAACACTTAAATATTTTAATTAATAAAAATATTGATTTAAACAAATAAGATATTATCAAGTTTAATAAGGGTATATTGTATATTTTAAGTTTAAGGTGAATAAATAAGATATTTAAGTGTTTAATAAGTATATATAAGAAATTATCCCTAATTTCGAACTTAATTATCAAACTTCTTTTTACTATTGTTTTTGACTATTTTCTAAACTTTTTTACTGCTATTTTTTACTGTTTTCACAGCTATTTTTAACTATTTTACTGCTTTTTAAGCTGTTTTTTACTGATTTTGTAATTATTTTACTGTTTTTTGCTGCTTTTTTAACTTTTTTATTATTATCTTATATCATAATCATAACAATTTTTTAAACCATGTTAACAATCATAAATTAAAACTAACATCATCACACATATAATGTGTTTATGTATTAAACCAACTATGGTTTCTTACAAAAATGAAAAGACATTAAAAATTCACAAATATTTTCTGAATATTTCGAGTCGATAATCAATCTTTATCCATAAAGAAAGAAAAAAGACAAATAAATGAGAGATATAGTCATACCAATTAACCAAATATATATCTTTAAAATGTTTCTTTATACCATGGCTTAGACTATATTTTTTTTAATTTGTCATTTAAAAAACATTATTTAATCATTTTATTCTTAATTTATCACAAGCAACTCTTCACCTTTATCATTCTAGGAACATTGACTATAACTAACACTAGACCATATCAAGCAACCCTCTCAAATAAAATAGATTTTTCTATCCTTTATTATAGTTGTAGATGTAGATAATAATATTCGGGTTTAGTTTATCATAACGTATTCAACTGATTATATATATCCAACTCTCAAACTTACCTAATATATTTAATGTACTGAATCATAAAACTATATTACTTCACATACTTTTCTATTTTATGTATCTAATTTTAAAACTTGATATATCATATGGTAAACTTTGAGAGCTTAAAACATTACCGGTCTGTTCTCGAGTTTAAAAAAAAAAAAAAAAGAATATTTTCCTTTCAAATCCTCAAGGATAAATTTTGAGGCAAAATAAACTTATACTCTCCTTTCATATACCTCATTTTCCTTCTCTTTCCTTTGTTAAATGAAACTTGAAAATACAACTTTCTAATTTCTTTCCAAATCCTTTTATTTTCTTCACAAAAATAACTCGAGAGAAGGGTATAAAATGTAAGCTTGAAAGCTAGGTACATAAAATAAAATAAAAAAAAGTGTAAAATTAAATACATTTTTGTTAACTAGATATTTTTTATTATTAGTATTATTATTGTTAAACAAACTATTACAAAGAAATGCGAAAACACAAATGCCAATTAGAGTTGCGGTGGAGACTACCAAATGTGAACACCACAAATTCCATTATTCCAAGGAAGGAAAGTGGACTTTTTTAAATCAAGAATATATACATCAATTTGGTCCACCCAATCCATGAACAACCAACACAAAGACAACTTGATTCACACTTAACAAATTAACATCCTCTGTGTGTGTATGTGTGTGTGTCTGTGTGTCTGTGAGAGAGAGAGAGAGAGTATGACATACACAGGGCTGGAATTGTTCATGGAGAACTTAAAACAACTGATTTACAGCGACGATAATCCAATCATCAATGATGACATATGTACCTGACCAACCGATCCGGAGGTTGGTCCGGACTGGAGAAAGAAGTATCAGAAGCTACACAAAGTGCAAGGTTCCAGAATATGTACTATACTACCCGACAAAAGGTACATGGACATTTAATTATGTGCCAGAGCTGCCAGAGGCCAAAGCAGTCAGACCATTGGATAAAGATAGTCAGCTCTGCTAGAACAGCTGGCTGGACCGACCACAGGACAAGGACCATTGGACAAAGACCTCATTTGGAGATTCTATAAATATCTTCATCCCTCACATATCTAGTATCATTATTCACTCTCAATGCTTTCTCTATATATATCACTCTCTCCCTGATCTTCCTCTCTACATTATCTCTTTGCGTATTCTTTATACTTGCCATACTAATACATATGTATACTCATGTACAAGTTCTGACTTGATCGTCGGAGGGTTGATCCCGGGGCTGCGGCCTCGGGTCACCTTCTAACGAGTCCTCTTGATGTTTGCAGCATGTGATCCAAGCTCGGGAAGATGGAGAACGACCCGACACAACCATCTAAACCAACCTGGCGGATCGATGTTTCAACATTTGGCGCCATCCGTGGGACGCAAGCAACAAGCCAACGTGTTCCAGAAATGATTCATCGTCTCTTCGATATATCCAGGTTCTAAACACCAAACTACTATTACGATATGACCCGAGTTCCGGCTCGTTTACAAATTTACATGCTATTTGTCATATTTTGTCCATGAATACGCATGTAGGTTGATACTTCCCTTATCTTATTTACATGTATGTATGATGCCTATTCTCATCTTCGAAACTCTTCTTAAAAAATAAAGCAAAATAAGGGGTTGAGTGCTCAGGTACATGCGTATGGTTTCTGTGATATAGAAAAATTGTACATATAACATTGCATCACGTACAAATCAGTGAAGCATACCTCTGAGCCTCGTTTACATCATTTCATAAATGATATTTGAAATAAAAATAAAGATAAAACTACTTTGTCAAGTAGCTAGATGGGAGGATGTGACAGAAACTTTTAAGTTTACTTTATGGATTGGACCTGTCAAGAAAAATGTAATAATAATAAGCTAAAGCTACCTAGTACATGACCATATGCAGAGTTGCTTTTGCTTCAAACAAGGTATTCATCTCTCGAAACCTCAATCTCAAACTTCTCCGGTGAGCGCATACCTCCGGCGAACATAGACTGTGAGACAACCTTTTCACACCTCTTACCTCCGGTGAACGCATACCCACCTACAAATCTACAATGACTTTGTTCCACCACCGCCTCCACAGTTATAGATCTACAGCGCCTCTATATATATGTATTAAAATTACACAACACAAACTCTTAGCATACATTCTGCCGTGAAGCGATGATACGATCTTCATTTGTTTTTGATTTCTCAAAATGTTTGGTCGACGTTTCGTAGCTTTAAAAGTCACACAGACACACCACGTACAAACTTCCGTCCATCGCAGAAGTTCACCAATTCTGGTCACATTGCGATACTTTGTATCTCTCTCTCTCTCTCTCACCTTGTGCACGTTTCACGTCACTGATCCGACCTGCCGGATGTAAAGAAAAGAAAAGAGAGTCGGCACGTGTGTTGTGATGGTAATGACCCGGCCAGTTGCACCTCCTCTCCAACAGAAAGTTTCGTTAGCCCACCATATACCTTGTCGGTTTAAGTTTCTCGCTGGCAGCCAACTACTGTATTGCTCTGGAAATAAGGATCTTATCTCAAGGAAATTAGTAAATAAATAAAAAGTACTGTTGATAGAGACGCATCAGTTATCACCATCACCATTTGTTGTCCTTTAGTAAATAAAAGAAAATGAAAAAGTAAAATAAACAAGAGATTGATGACTTGCCAGGTTGGGTAAACTTTTCAGTACCCTATATATTCAGCTTTTAGCCCCTGCTAGAAAAGTAGACCTGTTACATTTCCAAAAGAAAAATATATTTTGGCTTTTCTAGTTGACTTTGTACTAAGTGGAAAAACCCTATCCCTTGAAATGATTCTGCCATACTGTCACTAATCTACTGCCTATGCTTTATGGGTACTAGTGAGTTAAAAAGAACTATGGGAAATGATACTTTAAAAATAATAGTAATATATTAAGGGACAATATTTATAAACGATAATCAATAGACTTTATAGGATTACTTTTGTCTTTTTAGGTGAGCCCACTCTAAGGTTTAAAAAAAACAGTAGTAATAATATATACATATACATGTTAACGTTCACCAATCTTGTAGAGTAGGTGATGATATTTATAAAAATGTGTACATCATGTATAGCAAATTATACTTCAATAATGAATTGCCTTTTTTCCTTGACAAGCCTCATGTAAACTCAGTCATTTTTCTATCTCAAAGCTTTTAAGCTTGTTTATCCTCGTGTTCTAGCCGGACCCTCAAAATTATCCAAAGAAAAGCTCATATCAATCCGGATCTCACCTATGACCTCTAAGATTTCTTCCGAAAGCATTATCGAATGGTTATCTATATACACTACTTTCATACTAAAAATCGAAAAAGTTAAACTTTGAGATTGCTTCCGAACCTTCAAATATCATTAAGACATAATTTGACCTTCAACCTCTGGCCCTAATGCTTTGACCTTCGTGCTTGTCTAGCTTATACACCAACTACTAGTGACAGTCACCTTAGATACTTATTTATAACTAAGGAGCTCGCTTAATTTCCGAAACAAGAGAAAGATCGATCCATAGAGTATTGGTTATACAGTAATCCTCACTTGTATTTTAATCATATAATCGATTTGTCATCACACTTTAGTCACATGAACACGCCTCCGGCATAAAGAAAACGCAACCGGGTCCGAAGCTCCTTTGGATCACTACCCTTAGCAGTCATTCAGCAACCCTCGTCTGACACAAATGAGAACTGCTCCAAAGCTCAAAAACTCGTGCTCCGGCTCTGAAGGTCATGCTCCGGCTCCGCAGGCCGTGTCCTCGCTCCGAAGGTCATGCTCCGGCTCGCAGGCCATGTCCTCGCTCCGAAGGTCATGCTCCGGCTCAGTAGGCCATGTCCTTGCTCTGAAGGTCATGCTCCGGCTCCATAGGCCATATCCCTGCTCCGAAGGCCATCTTCCGGCTCCAAAGGTCATGCTTTTGTAATGAAGCTCATGCTTGTCCTAGAGCTCTAAGCTAAGCATTGATAGGGATTAGCGACATACTGCTGTAAAGCTCGTATTCAGATCCGAAGGTACCTCCAGACCACAACCTTCAATAGTCCTTGGATGGACCTCGTCATTATGATATATCAACTTTCAGATCCGAAGGTACCTCCAGAACAAGCTTCTTGTTCAATCCGCATGCAAGGACCATTCTCTAGTTGCAAGGTTTGAACCAGTCCGGACCTACGTCCGGTATGACTCTGAAGCTAACATTCTGATCCGAAGTTTCGACAAAGGTCAATCGCGAATATCATTCGGCCGTATCATTGCTAAGTATCATACATATTTTACTATATGACTTGTGCATAACCGTGTTCATGACATGCTTAATACCTGCAGAACCTTATCCATGACATGTTTAATACCTGCAGAACCTTGTTTATGATATGTATGCATAATCCTGTTACTCAATATACATGACGTTTGTTTTAATATCAAGATCCATCCCATAAAAAAAACTTATTTATAAAAGAATGTTCAACTTCGTCACAACATGAATCTAGAACCATATAAGAGATAAAACCATTCATCCTCATTGTTATTGTGAACATGTTTTGAAACTCATTCATCGTGCATGATACCCGCGTGATCTTGCCTACTAATTATAGAACTTAAATTATATATGAGACTCATTCACTGTTGTGACCACAAATCCAGACCTACATAAGGAATATAACCATCTACTAAGTAATGTTAATAAAAGATCATAGCCTACCAAGGAAACTCAATTCACTAATCACATGGCAACCCGTGCATCAACCGCTACTTGATTTTCGTTTTATCTTTCGAGTTCAAGAGTGTTACTGAATTAACACTATTGAACTGAGGGACTATGATGATATTGTACCAATATGTTTTGAAAAAATAAAATAAAAAGTTGTTACGTCGTGTATGAGAAACAATATATTATATCCCATGTCATTATTATGTCGTATCTAACAAATGCAAAAGAAACTCATTTTTATGTCTACTCTCAGGAAGATACACACATGAACAATTTGTTGCAGGATACACACCATAACATATTTAGCGGTTTGATAAGCAGACCACCTGAACGGATCGTGGAGCACCATGAACCTGAAAAAGTACTACCTTTAAAGAGGAAAGTAGCTGCTGCAACACCTTTTGAAACAACAACAAATAAAATTTTGTCTAAGGCAAAAGGGTAGATCACAATGACGTGACTACCGGACTGGAAAACTCAATCCTCTTGTAAGCATTAAAAAGTCAACAAGTTAACAACTGTTGGTTAAATATCATGCGATATTGTAAGTGAATGGAAGTACACTTCGGCAAATTATGTCAAATTTGTGGATCTCATAAACGAGCTCTATTGGCTTGTACACTATAAGTAAACAAAATCGAGCTTTGCTACCTCGTGACCTACTCGGCCCAGAAGGGCCAAGTAGAAGGAAAACGAAGACCACAAACTTCGTACACTATTCCTACTATGTCTTACAGCAAGTAGAAGAAAATCGAAGGATCGCGACTTCGTACATAAGTCGGGTGATACGCGTTAGAAAATGCGTATGTGTGCATGACACCATAAAACTTCCTTTCACACCCGCAAGATCAAGCTTCGGCTATGTTTTTGGAGAGCTCACGCTAAAAAAGAACTAGCCAAAGAAGCTTGAACCATCGGCACGTCCGAGAGACGGTCGATTATTGAATCTAGCAAATTCACAACATGTTGAACAGCCTTGCGGAACGAAACCTACATAAGGAATCTTTCTTAAGCAAGGTCCGACCACTGGATCGGCGCATGCTAAAAATCCTTGTGGAGTAAGACTCCCAACGGCATCCGATGAATACAAAGTCCGGCCACTGGACCGGTACCGGTTGAACAGCCTTACGGAACGAAACCTAATAAGGAATTCTTCTAAAGCAAGATCCGACCACTGGATCGGCACATGTTTATGAAAAACCTTGGACCACTGGATCCGAAGCTCAAACTATGCCGGACCATTGGATCCGTTGCATATCTTATTAAACAGGTAACATGAAGAACAGGTAACATGAAAAGCACATAATATGCAGAACAGGTAGCATGAAGAATATGAGTCTAGCATAATGTGACTAAAACCACATCATACTAGACTGGGGGACTTGAAGACGTATAGTGATCGGACGCATATTCAAGTATTTGTGGAGTAAGACCCGTAGCGGCATCTGATAAATACAAAGCTTAGCTACTAGTCCGACACATGGCGCATTATTGAAAAATGAAATATGCAAAAACATAAACAATATATGAAAGTAACAACAGGTTGCATGAAGATTTTGAGTCTAGCACGATGTATCAGAAGCTACATCATACTAGACTGGGGGACTTGATGACATATGTACCTGACCAACCGATCCGGAGGTTGGTCCGGACTGGAGAAAGAAGTATCAGAAGCTACACAAAGTGCAAGGTTCCAGAAGATGTACTATACTACCCGACAAAAGGTACATGGACATTTAATTATGTGCCAGAGCTGCCAGAGGCCAAAGCAGCCAGACCATTGGATAAAGATAGTCAGCTCTGCTAGAACAGCTGGCTGGACCGACCACAGGACAAGGACCATTGGACAAAGACCTCATTTGGAGATTCTATAAATATCTCCATCCCTCACATATCTGGTATCATTATTCACTCTCAATGCTTTCTCTATATATATCACTTTCTCCCTGATCTTCCTCTCTACATTATCTCTTTGCGTATTCTTTATACTTGCCATACTAATACATATGTATACTCATGTACAAGTTCTGACTTGATCGTCGGAGGGTTGATCCCAGGGCTCCGGCCTCGGGTCACCTTCTAACGAGTCCTCTTGATGTTTGCAGCATGTGATCCAAGCTCGGGAAGATGGAGAACGACCCGACACAACCATCTAAACCAACCTGGCGGATCGATGTTTCAACAATCAACAACCACCCAGAAATTTTATTAAAAAGGCCTCAAATTCAGCTGCTTTATGACGAACTCTGCTTCTTGATCGAACTTCTGTTTGTTGAAAAAGATGATAACCTACATGAGCTTGAAGGAGTAAGATATCTGAAGATCAGATTCAAAGATGCAGTAAAAGAGGCACATGGTATCGTAGGTCGTTTTGTATACTTCGTCAACGCCAAAAACAAAATCCCTCCTCCCAGATATGATTTTATCAAATGTTCACTAAACCTTGAGAATGTTATGAGATCAATTGACTCTATCAACCATGAGTTCATTATTATTCGTGATAACCTGAACCCGCAACCTTCTGCTGCTGCTAAGGATTCCTGGATCACATATCCATTGGAAACCAAAAACCATTTGAACAGAATGACTGTGGAGCAGCCAGAGACCAATTGCGATGCAGAGCTGATACGGGACCAACTTATGCAAGACAAAAAGAACCTAGATGTTGTTTCTATCGTTGGAATGGGCGGTTCGGGAAAGACTACAGTCGCATCGATAGTTTTTAATGATCCTTTTATTGTGTATCATTTCCAGGTTCGTGCGTGGGTCACTGTATCTCAAGCTTATGAAAGACGGGATATGTTAATTCAAATGCTTACGTCCATCAGCATCGAATTCGACCCTCTAAGTGCTAGTGATTATCGACTTCGTGAAATGTTACACAAGAGACTTATGGGCAAGAGATATTTGATTGTGGTTGATGATATCTGGAGTGTTGACGCTTGGAATGACCTGAAGCTATTGTTGCCTGACCATAACATGGGAAGTCGGATTATTCACTACTCGCGTCAATGAAGTTGCTTCCCATGCAATATCATATGGTTTTGTCCATCAGTTAACATCTTTGACCAAAGAGGAAAGCTGGATGCTGTTGTGTAAAAAAGTGTTCCATGGCCATGAATGCCCTCAATGGTTGATTAAACCTGGAATGCAAATTGCATATAACTGTCATGGATTGCCACTTGCAGTGGTTGTCATAGCAGGTGTTCTAGCAAAAGAAGCACCAACCAAAAGTTCATGGGAAAGAATTGCTAAAAGTGTCAGTTCCTACATAGTCACTTACCAGAATGGATACATGGACATATTGGCTTTGAGTTATGACCATTTGCCTCTTCACTTAAAAGACTGTTTTCTTTATCTAAGTGGCTTCCCAGAAGACCATAAGTTTCATGTACAAAGTTTGATCTGGTTATGGATGGCAGAGGGATTTATACAAGAATCCGGGAACCAAAGCTTAGAAGAAATTGCAGAGGCTTATTTGAAGGAACTAATCGATAGAAATCTTCTTGTTGTTGCAGACAGAAAGCTCAACGGTGACATAAAATCTTTTTTACTTCACGATCTTTTAAGGGAGCTCTGCTTGAATAAAGCAACAGAAGAAGATTTTTGCCTGAAAATGCAAAGCCTGGCGAGTTCTTCTTCTATTACAAGACCACGCCGGATGTTCACAGATGTTGACTTCTTGGTCAACAATGTTATTGATCAGCCTAACCCGAGGATTCAATCACTTTTGTGTTTTCATAGTGGCAAATCCAAGAACAACATCACTCATGAGTATTTCCATTCCTACCCTCTCCTCATGGTGTTGGATTTACACAAGTGTAGGCTCAAAGATTTCCCACAGGCTATAGAGTTACTATTTCACTTAAGGTACTTGGCGTTTTGGCATACTGAAGGTTTCTCATCCTCGATATGCAATCTTTGGAGCCTTCAAACTCTCATTATTAGATGTTCTATGCCTTTGTCATTGCCAAAGACTATATCAAACTTGGTGAATCTGAGGCATCTGAAGAGTGACGAGACTATTTACTTCAACGCAACTGAAAAACCAATGAACTTGCAAACCATTTCCAAAGTGACATTGGTTGATGGGGCTGAAAGTTGGGTGACATATATTCCTGGTATCAAGAAGCTTACGTCTATGACTCTTGCTGACCAGGATCATGACTTCAAATCACTCATATCCTTAGAAACTCTGACGTTGATTACTATAGGCACTGTAACTGTATCTGATCAGAGTAAATATCCTTGTGTTGGATACAGAAAGATTCACTTTGGGTTTCCTGCATCATTGAAAAAGCTTTCATTAACAGGATGTTGTTTTCCTTGGAGTGATATGTCAATAATTCAATCTTTACCTAAACTTGAGGTTCTGAAACTACTAGACACTGCATTTGTGGGACCCCGATGGGAATCCGGTGAGGAACAATTGTTACAATTTAGACAACTGAAATTCTTGAAATTGAAAGATTTGGATATCCAACAATGGGAAGCCTCCAAAATCAACTTCCCATGTCTCAAACGTGTTATAATAGAGAGTTGCAAAGATCTTGAAGAGATCCCGCTTGAAATTGGGAATATCCCAACACTTGAGCTTATTGAAGTGTATGAAGCCAGCAGCTCTGCCATCAAATCCCTTCAAAGGATTCGAGAGGAGCAAGATGATGTGGGAAACTATGAATTGAAGATCAATGTTATAGAAGATCTGTAAAGCTGCTCCTTATTACTGGAATTTACAAGTGGATGCTGTGTAAATGGTAAAGTTTTCCTACAAATGTCAATACTTGCACTTTAATTCTTTTTTTATTCAAACAAGCAGTTGATTTTGAGTCTGTAAATGTCACAACTAAAATGCTTTCAAATTAGAGTTACTTTTTAATGAACTTTTATTCTTAAAAGAATTCATATGTAAAGTTCACTTTAACTTTAAACAGTAATAAGCAGTTAATCCAGACTACTGTGATTATGGCAAATTGTTTCCAGCTCATATTTAGCAAGTACAAAGAGCTTCATTTATTAATGCAAGAAATTTTGTCAAGTGGTTTTTAAGTACTCAATGCTCTCACTAACACTTTTAATGTCCTTAATTGATTAATTAAGGCTTAATTTGTAGTTTTGCAGATAAGTTTTGACCAGTTATGCATTTATGCACATTGTGTGTCTCACCATTGTTTATTTACCTTTTTAATCACCATGTCCCGTTTAGTAAGTCGATATTCATTTGATCTCTATAGATTCAGTTTTGATGTTGAAAGAGTCGATTTGTAATCAACAGCATTGCAGACTTGGGAAAGCTCTCTTTGCATGCTTTCTGAATACACATCCTTGACAGACCATTTTCTGATCAGTAATAGAGGCCAGACCGTAGTACCGTACCATAAAAGCCATTTAACTTGCGGCCTCTTTTGAGAATCAGCGTTCACAGCTCAGTGCTCAACCATATGGATATTTATTGAGGTAATTCACTAATGATCCTGTATATAGAACAAGATAGCCATAAAATTTTCACTGGGACAGTTTCTCAAACACCAGGCATGCATGTGTTATATATATGTCAACATTGTAGTAGCTTTTAGAACTTAGATATACACAATCTCCTAAACTGATGTAAATTAGAGATATACAAAGTGAACAAGCTTACTAGGAATGTTAAGCTAAAGAAGAGTTTTAGCACAATGATTTTTAGAGGACAGTAAAGCAAAGCCAAAATGGAGGAAAAAGTTGAAAATATTTACCGAAGAGATGAAGAAAAATTTTAATATTTACCAAAGCTTGGTAGACGACAAGGGTGTTTTTTTTTAATTTTTCATTGCCTCGTTTTGAGCTTGATGTTACTTAGAATTTTTATGACTTTTATCTTTTATTAAGATCCCTTTTAAGCCTTTGAATCTTTTGCTTAACAGTGTTTTCTCTACCAATATACTATTTCCTGTGCGGCTGTGCCAATCTTGTGGTTGGGCTGAAGGTATAAGGATGGAGGTAGAGACTTGGTTGATGCTGCTGGTCAAAATTACAATGAGGAGTGAGGAGTCATATAGGGGGGGGGGGGGGGGGCAGATTAAGACTGATCATGGTATGGAAGCTGGTACAATGATGATTATTACTCTGGTTATTGGTAGGACTTAAGGACTAATCAAATACTAAGACTGATCATGGTCTAATGAACAAAACAGAGAGATTAGGCATGGTTATTGGATAATCTGTTTCAGAAAATTGAAAATGTGCTGCAAAATGTTTGGAGTGGTATAGGGAGGTATAGCATGAATCTGGTCAAGAAGATAAGAGCTTTCATTGAAACAATAAAGCTTATGATGATTATCAGTTTCAGTCAAGAAAATTCAAATATTCTGCAAAAAGACGGTAGTTGTTAGAGTGGTAAAGGAAATGAAGATTATAAAAGTTTTCATGGGGTTGTCCCATTTATAATGAATAAAAAAATAATAATAGCAAAACTCTATTGTCATGTCAAAATTAGATAATGTTGGTTTGATGCATCAAAATCATTATGAATATGAACTTGGTTGAAGAGTGAAATAGGAATGAGTTTAGAACGCAGGTGGTGGCAATCGATCTATAAGTGAAACTGTGTGAAAGGAAAAAGAAATGTATAATGTCGGCAAGAGGAATTGATGCATGATGGACATGTTAAATAACTCACCAAATTGAGCCAGAGCTTGGTGAAGGAGGGTTGCAGGTTCTTGTTTCTGCCTTGGTTTCCCCTGTCTCGATCGTGGTTGATTCGAAGAAGAACCCAGATTTAGGATTTTATGCGTCGAACATACTACTGGTTGCGATTCTGATAGGGTTTATTACAGTTAACCTTTTGACACTTTCGTTGATTCACCTCTGTTGGCACTGGCACTTGATGAGGGACGGACTCAGAATCGCAACTATAGTAAAGCCTGTCAGAATCGCAACAAAAATACTACAAGAATATATGGGCCAAGAGTGTTACAAGAATAATAGCTCAAAATCCTTAAGATTTTTGAATCCTAATTACAACACGTATTTATTAGCCTCCTAAATTAGAGATTTAGAGTTAATTAGTAGCCGATGTCCCGAAGCAATCATAGTTCAAAACGGAAACAACGAAGGGAAGACTCGAAGTTACGAATATGATTTTTTGAAAGAGTTTTCTCAGCAATAAAAATTGTGAAAACAAGGCATCGTAATAGTACAAATTATAATTATCTTTAAAACATTTTGGTTCTTTACATTGAGTGTGAGATTGCTAATATTTTCAAGTAAACAAAGACAATATAATAGACAAGTCATATTCAAGTAAACAAAGATGTGTCCAACTACAAATAAACATGCAAAGTATGGTTTTTATCCTTATATTTCGGTTTCATTGAAGTTTTACCAAGATAAAACATTTAAGTTATTGTTTTCTTTGATATCATGATTCTAACACATCAATTCATGACAAATGAAGTAGCGATCTTTATAAACTTTTGATGATTGATTTTGGCAAAACTTAAATGTTATTTGAACACCTGAGTTTCTTGTCTTTGAATAAACTTTTTTTGTTTATTTATCTAGCTATAATTGGACTTTTTATACCGTTCATATATATATATATATATATATATATATATATATATGTATATGTATGTATCATTATTGTTATGATAAAGTATGATCGACCCCCGGCTCTCGCTATACTAAAATCCTAGTTCCGTCCCTGTATAATAAAATTACACTATCATTGTACCCGCGCAATGCAACGGCGACAAATATATGTTGATTGATAATTTGTTTGTTTTCAAAACATATATATTTAAAAAAAATTATCATAGGTGAATAAAATTTCACATTTATTGTTAAAAGCCAAAAGAGTGTTATAATCATAATTCTATGTTATTTAACTCATTATCCATTTAAATCCAGAAAAGTTTATAATTCAGGTTGTATGTTGTTTAGATGTATTAGTTATAGTTATACGTAATTTCTAGTTGTTAAGTTAAATATTTATTATATGATAGAATATTTTAAATGAAAGGTTTAACTAATTTTTTTAATTATTATTAATTTAATTTGTATTGACCTGGTTTTTAAAAAATACTTTTAAAATATAGAATATTTAGTTACTAAGATGATATATATAAGATTGTCATTAACTCTACCTAATAGTTACTTTATTTAATAGTTTCAACTTTTTAACTACGATTTTCATATTTATTTTACTTTTATAATTTCCTAGTGTGTTGTATTAATTGTTTGTACAAAGTGCATAAAAAATCATACTGCTTAAAATTAAGAGATTAAGATTTTTAAAAGAAATAGTGTATGTGTTAAATGCATTATATATTAGTTTTTTATAGTGTCTAACATATTTGTCCCAAAAAGGAAGAAAACGTGTCTTTTAATTCTCAAACTATTAAAACACAAAATATATTCTAACCAAAGACTCGAAGAGCAACAATTCATTCATACAAAATAAGTTACATTGCGTTTCCTTTTTCCAGCAATTCTAATCAAAATCGACCCGTATAAATTATAGTATTCTAGAACATCTTATGCAAATAAACGTTGTGACAAAATGACACTTCATAAGAAAACTATATTTGACGACCACATAACATTGATTGTCCCTATCATCGTGACAAACATAGCCATCTTCTCCTCAACAAATAAATGATTGCTATCTTGTAACCAACCTTTTACCCTAGAATATGTGCAAAGTCTGAGAAATGAATCACGTGGCATTCATAGTAGACACATGTTTCACTATATTAATTTTACAATATTTACCTTTTAGATTCATATTTTCTTATGATTTCATTTATTTTTTCTTCAGTTTTAACCTTTTTTTTTTGTCTTTTTCACTTTTCTTAATGTCATTTGATTTTATTCTCCATATAACGTTTTCTTACAATTTTATTTAATGTTTTAATAAGCAATATCAAACTAAAATTATTAAATATATTAATAACTATTAGTATATTTTAAATAACACAAATTTTATAACAATTTTTTAAAAGATCAAATTAATCTAATTATAAAAAAAATTATAATTAAATCTTTCATTTTAAATATTATAGATTAATTATTTAAAAATATGTATAACCATAAATCATAAATAGAATAATTATTAGAATATGTATAATTACAATCATAAAGTAAATAAACTTTTTTTTAAAGGCATAAAGTAAATAAAGTAAATAACCTATAACTCGAATTAGTTAACATTTCTGGATTTCTTTTAAATGGCTTGTATATAAAATAGAACTTGTTGCGCTATTTTTATTTTGTTATTTTAATCTCTTAATTTTAAGTAATATAAAGTTACTAATTTATCACTCATAAAATAAAACAAAACTATTAAATAGAAATATAAAATTAATTAGATCTTTATATATCATATTAATAATCGAGTCTTCCATAACAATTACATATGAAGAAATTAAATTAAATTCAACCTATCTTTAGCTATAAAAAGTTAACAAAGACAATTCATAACACTAACATATTTCTACAGCTATACAAACATAATTCCTCATATAAACACAATTACTAAAATTTTAATAAGCAATGTGAAATGTTTATATACTAATAATAATTCAGAAAAAAACCTAATACCTTTACTTTTTGAAAACGAATATATTATTAAAAAAAATTATTTGCTAACGTCGTATTATGCGAATACTATATTAGTAACAAAAAATAATATAATCTGTCCAATTATTATATTATTATTCGTCAAAAAAAGATTATTATATTATTAAGTACAAATATATGCAATAATCTTTTCCAAAATTAGAATGTAATTCTATGGATGAATGAGGTGTCCTTAATTATTCATTTATTCCATAACTGATCAAGAGCATCTACAACACCGTCAAAGCTACCAAACCTGCTACTCACCACATTAACCGTCACCCCTAAACTCTCCGCTCCGGCCGCCGTCACCGGACCATGCGCTGCCACCACTATCCCCGGATTTACCTTCATCACCGTCGCCCAATCCAAACCCATATCCATCAAACTCTTCAACATCCCTTCCACTTCACCCGTACTAGTAAACACAATCGCATTGACCCCACAACTACCGTCTCTCTCTACCAGCGCCGACGCGCATTCCGCCCCCATCCACCGCGTCTCGTATGCGTTCACCCTCACCACAACCCACCCCTTTAAATCCAACGCCCGTAAGAAATCTGGAACCACAGACGGTTCTTCCAATCCCACCACCAGCGGCACCGGGCACAACACTCTCCGTCCGCCTCCGAACCCTAGCGAATCCACCATGCCCGCCGGCGTCGCAATTTCGGGAACCAAAATCTTGATTCTCTCAATTTTATTACAGAATGAACCAAGAAATTTGTTATCGAGAAGCTCAGAGTCCTTACCGAGAGCAGAAATTATGAATTCTTCGCCGGATGGGGATAACGGAGGAGATTGGTCCGATAGTGCGTCGGAGAAAGCTAGGATTCCAGATCGCGAAGTGAAAGCGACGGCGGAGAATTGGTTGATTTGGGGTGTTGGAGAGGAGAGGTAATGGAGAAGAGATGATTTGGTGTGGGTTGTTGTTTCGACGGCGACCGTGGGGCACCAGAGGGGTGTCCAACCCTTGAGGTGGATGAGGGTAGAGAGACGGGCGGCATAATTTCCCGGCGTGGTGAAGGCGACGAGGCGGTGACTGCTGCCGTATGAACCGTTCATTTTTGCGATTTCGCTAATTAAAAAATGACACCAATCATATAACGAATATTGTCACATCAAGAAACATATACATGTTACCTCCTTGTCTACAAACTAGCATCCTATTCTCGGGTTTTCTTCACGAAGAAAATGAAATGAGAATAACTTTTAAAAAGTATGTTTTAAAGTTTCATTTACATTGTTTTTCGAAATAAATTAAAGAAAGAAACGAAAGCAAAAGATAAATTTAGAGACAAGAGAAAGAGGAAGGACTTTAAATTATTTTTAGTTTTTTTGTTGACGGAAGGAAAGAAGATAAAATAATTAGTAAAGAAAACATATATACGTTTCTTTCTCTTCAGATCTTCTCGAATATGGAAGAAAACATATATAATTGGTTTTTATGATAATTTTACAAGCACAAATCTAGAAGATACATTCGCTCAAATAACTTGATTAGTAATATCATTTGAAACAAGAGCTTCAATCATCCAATAACAGAAATCATTTGGCACTTCAAGTCCAATTGAAAAATAACATCAATCACACGTTAATACATTATTGAAGACACAAATTTGAGAATCCTAATCGGGATAAATCTATTTCAGTTCTTACTTAACTAACCACAAGTAGTTTATTAAAAACAGCAGTTAAACATATCCTAGCTATGACAACTCTATGGGATGTGTTCGTTTGTCTGATTATAGTTATATCGCAATATTGTTGAACTTTATTTTATGTAATTTGAAGTTTATGTATTCTTAATAATTTCAAGCTTCTGTTCTTCATGCTAAAACTTGTTCTTTAATCTTCTGTTTAATTTGAATTTACGTATTCTTTTAATCGATGTCTTCTTTTGTTTGAGAAGAATTGGTGGAGAAGATGGTGAATTGGTGATGAATTAACTATTTTCTACACATTAGGGCTATTAATGGAAGAATTAAGCCAAACGTTAACTAAAGAACCTCTAGTGAAATAAAGAAACCTTAAAGACTATCAACTTAATTTTAGATTTATAGGAGTAAATGTGAAAGACTAATTAATTTACTCTTTAAAGTTTAAGATAAGAAAACTTTAAGATATACTCCTTTTCTTATCTAATTTCAACTACTCAACGAGTGCAAGTCTGAGTGTGTGACCTGAAAGCTGAAAGTAGAAAAGAACAACAAATCTCATAAATCTTAATACCAATGATGATAAGCGAATAGCGATCTCCCAAAAGAGCAATCGTTGATCTTCTTTGAGATCGCTACTCAACTATAAAGTCTTTCGCTCAGATCCTCTGTCGCTCTTCTTCTTCCTCAAATCGATGGTTCAACTATAAACTCCTTCGCACATATCTCCCGCAGATCTGCGCATATATATCGTCGTGACACAGTAAGTGGGATGTGAATTACTTTATGGTTTTCAATCTTTTTTCTTCAAATCTTACATTATGACTGGAATTTTTAATTTTTAGTGGAATTCTTTAATATTCTTGGTGTTCCTTTGCTTTGACTTATATTACTTCTTGTTTCCAAGCTTACTTCAAATAAGCTTCAAGTTACTGTTATATCTATCATCGTGTGTTCCAAGTTAAAACTTAAAAGTGTTGTCTTATTGCTTGTAAATCTCGATAAAACCATTATAGCGAGTTATTAATTGTTTGATTATGTTACGTATTGTGGAAACCCGTTGAGGGCGTATTGCATTCATTCATCAAAATATATAATACACAGTATTTACACAAAGGGCCCTACACTATACATAAAAAACAATTATAAATTATTATTTAACACACCCCCCGCAGTCGGAGCTGGAGGAGGGCGAATGCTCAGACTGGATCTAAAATCTAAGAACAGTTGTGTAGGTATACCCTTAGTAAAAATATCTGCAAACTGATGAGACGAGGGCACATGCAACACACGCACTTGCCCCAAAGCAACACGTTCTCTAACAAAGTGTAAGTCAATTTCCACATGTTTGGTACGCTGGTACTGTACTGGGTTATTAGCTAAATACATGGCACTCACGTTATCACAAAAAACAACCGTGACACGGAAAAGAGGAAGACGCAACTCGATCAGAAGATTGCGAAGCCAGGCAGACTCGGCAACGGCATTAGCAATACCATGATATTCAGCTTCAGCACTGGAGCGGGAAACAACGTGTTGTCGCTTGGACGACCAAGAAACAAGATTGTCACCTAGAAAAAGGCAGAACCCAGAGGTGGACCGGCGTGTTTCAGGACAACCGGCCCAATCAGCATCAGTGTAAGACACCAAACGATCAACAGACGAGGGACGGAGAAAAAGACCATGGGAAATAGTACCCTTTAAGTATCGCAGAATACGTTTAAGGGCATTCAGATGCGGTTCGCGAGGATCATGCATAAAGAGACAGATTTGCTGAACAGCATAAGAGATGTCCGGACGAGTAAACGTGAGGTACTGCAGAGCACCAGCAAGACTCCGATAAAGGGTCGGATCAGATACTGGCGCACCAGAAGAGGGAAGTTTGGACTTTGTCTCCGCCGGTGTGGAACAAGGATTACAAGTATCCATTCCAGCACGAGAGATGATATCCTGGGCAAAAACTGATTGAGACAAAAAAAGGCCCGAGGATGAGCGAGTGGCAGCAATCCCTAGAAAAAAGAGAGAGCACCAAGGTCAGTCATTTTAAACTCAGAGGAGAGTCGAGAAATGACATGTGTGACCAAAGCAGGGGAGGAGGCCGTCAAAATGATGTCGTCGACATATAACAATAAGTATATAGTGTCACGACCATGATGATAGACGAAAAGGGAGTTATCCGATTTGCTAGAAGAGAAACCAAGAGAGGTGATGAAGACAGCAAATCGCTGAAACCAAGCACGTGGGGCTTGCTTAAGCCCATAAAGAGCTTTGCGTAGACGACAAACATGATTCGGATAGGTCGGATGAACATAACCAGGAGGCTGTTTCATGTATACCTCTTCGGACAAATCACCATTGAGAAAAGCATTTTTGACGTCCAGCTGATGGATGGGCCAGTTCAAAGAGATAGAAATACTAAGAACGGTCCGAATAGTAGCCGGTTTCACAACCGGACTGAAAGTTTCATCATAGTCAAGACTAGGTTGTTGAGAGAAGCCCTGGGCAACCAACCGACCTTTGTAACGGTCAAGTCGGCCCTGACTATCGAACTTGTGACGATATAACCACCGACAGCCAACGATGTTAACGTTAGCTAGAGGTGGAACCAGATCCCACGTGTGATTAGAAAGCAAGGCGGACATTTCAGAGTCCATGGCTGCCTTCCAATTCGGATCACAGACTGCCTGAGCAGTCGTTTTCGGGATCGGAGAGTGAGAGTCGACCGCCGAGAGATTGAGAATCTAACGGGGCTTTAGATTCCCAGTACGCGATCGTGTTGTCATAGGATGACTAGATGAAGTAGCAGGCGGGGGCGAGGGAGACGACGCAACAGCAGTATCGCTGGGAGAGGCGGCGTCAGTCGCAAAAGGGATGGTAGGAGCGGCCTCAGCTGTAGGCGGAGGTTCTTGACATCCGTGAGAGGGGGGTTCAGCCGTCGAGGTATCCGGGGCAGGAGTGATAGGTGATGCAGATGGAGCATCTGACATCAACGTAGGAGAAGAATGGTTGTCAACGAAAGCATCATAGTCGGAACTAGATGGGGGCACATTAAACGAAGCATACGGGAAATGATCTTCATCAAAGATCAAATGTCGGGAGACAATGATGTGATGTGTGACAAGATCGTAGCATCGATGACCCCGATGAGTAGTCGACGGACCCAGATACACACAAGCGGTTGAACGAGGGGAGAGCTTGTGAGGCATCGTAGAAGAGAGATTAGGATAACAGAGGTATCAGAAAACACGCAAATGCATGAAGGTAGGGAAGGTTCCAAACAAGATTTCACAAGGGGATTTGAAAGCAAGGGTAGTTGTGGGCAGAAGATTGAGAATGTGAACAGACATGTTGAGAGCTTCAACCCAGAATTTGGGAGGAAGAGAGGCCTGAAACAAGAGAGTGCGGACGACATTGTTAATAGTGTGAATGTCACGTTCAGCTTTACCATTTTGTTGTGACGTGTACGGACAAGAAAAGCGAATTTTAATTCCATTTTGTTGAAAAAGATCAAGCAATTTAGTATTATTAAATTCACGTCCATTATCACACTGAAACGATTGAATATCTGTTTTAAACTGATTAACAACGTAGGCACGAAAAGTACAAAAAGCCTGAAACACATCAGATTTCACACGCAAAGGAAACACCCATAGAAAATGAGAGAAGTCATCCAAAAATAATATGTAATATTTATAACACTCAAACTAGTCACAGGTGATGTCCACAAATCAGAATGAACGAGCTCAAAAACCCTAGAAGTCTTAGTTACGGAATCAGAAAAAGACAAACGACAATGTTTACCTAGTTGACACGCATGACACGTGGGTAACATTTTGTTGGAACAAGAAATAAATTTACGAGAACGTAAAAAATTAAAAGTAGATACGCCAGGGTGACCAAGACGGCGATGCCACACATGAGGAGACACAGCAGCAAGGGCAGTAGCTGGAGACACGGACGACTGAGAAGGCTGAAGAACCGGATAGAGATCACCAACACTATTAGAACGATGAAGAAGACGACCTGTATTAAGATCCTTTATGGAGAAACCAAAAGGATCAAATTCAATAGAAACCCAGTTATCAAGAGTGAACTTACGAACAGAGATCAAATTTTTTACCATTTGACCAGAAACAAGAACATTTTTAAGTGCCAGGTTGGTTTGTGAAAATGGAAGGAATGTATCGCCAATACAAGACACCGGAAGTAAAGCACCATTACCAACCATAATTACTTTTGACTTGCCACAAGGTTTAAGAGAAAGTAAGTAACCTTGGTTGAATGACATGTGAGAGCTTGCGCCGGTGTCCATATAGTAGTTGTTGTCCTGATTCTGTGTAGGTTGTTGGATAGACATTGCGGTGAAGAGCGAGGCTAGATCCGTGAACTGAGGTTGAGCTGCAGGAGCCGGAGGGGCTGTAGAAGGCGCATCATATAGAGCAGATAGCGGCACAGGAGGCGCCGAATAGCGGTGAGATCCTCCATGCTGAGGGGCCTGAGACTGCTGTTGATGCATGACATTTTGCAGAAGCTGGAGAAGCTGATTGTTGAAAACTGGTGGACCACCTGAATTACCTGCATCACCAGAATTACCAGTGAAAGTACCAGAAGAACTCCTCCTCCCGGAATTACCTTTAGAAGAAACCCGTCCCGTGTTTTTGTTTCCCCGGTTATTTTTATTTTTCCCTTTCCCATTATTATTAGTACTAGAGGTAGAATAAAGTGCAGAACTAGGGGAAGGTTGAGTGTCAACAATGGGTTCGGGTTGGTCTTCACGTGACTCATGCAAGAGTAACATGTTTTTGGCCTCAAGGAAGGAGGGAAAAGGTTTGGCGTGGGTTATAACATCTACCAAGCTTTGGTACGAGGGTGGTAAATTCTGTAAGATTTGTAAAACAAGATCCTGATCAGAAATTTGGGTATCAACATCAGCCAAAGAATCAGCTAAATCTTTTAACGTATGACAGTAATCAGTAATTGATAGATCACCCTTTTTGGTGTTCCGAAATATAGTTTGAAGCTGAAGACTACGGGATAATTTATTATTCAAGAAGTGAGCATCAAGGGCGTCCCATAAGTCTTTTGCAGTGCAATTATCTTTCGTGATAATATTAAGCAAATTAAGTTCACATGTAGAGTAAAACCAAGATTTAATACGAGAGTCAATGGCTTCCCAATCCTCATCATCATCACTTTTAGGTTTGGATTTCCCAGTGATGTGACCTATAACTTTTGCCCCTTTACACATATCGGTAAAAATGCGACGCCATAACTTATAACGTGACCCGTCAGTTGTAAGTTTGAAACTGAACTGAGGGTAAACATTACCAATAGCAAATACAAGTTGGAAAGCCGTGGGGGTGGGTGGTGGGTTGAGATCATTGGCGGTCATGACTAATAATAATTGTACTCACGAAAAATAAAAATAACAAGAGAATTAAAAACAGAAACGTGCTCACCAAAGGGATATCCCGAAGAGCAGAAGAACCGGATCGCAGCAGCTAAATGTTATTCTGGATAATTAAATGGTGGCCATGTGGACTTTTCACAATTAAATGGTGACAAGGAGCAACAATTCGTGGAGTACAGCTTATAATGTGGACAAAATGCTAGACTTCTTGAAGGATGTAGTTGACTAACACACCAAACTTTAAAAAGCAAATCACAAAAGTATGTCTTGGGCTTGGTGATGAGTCTGACAATAGCTTATTAGCACTTTGACCATTCCATAAATCTAGCAACAGCTTTTGTATTTTTTTTTTTTGTTTTTATTTAAAAGCTTGAAGAAAGCTTGTAGTAGTGTAGCACCTCCACCACGACAGAGGCAAAAGTAAAGCCAACCAAACAGCAAAGCAAACCAAAAATCAAGGCAGCCAAGCAGATGGAAATCCGGCAGCAAGGAGACCGGTGAACAGGGGCTGGCGGCGGCGCGAGGGTACCGGTAACAGCAAGAACAGTGGCGGCAGGAACAGCAGTGACCGGAGCAGGGCACTAGGGTTTCTGTGGCGGCAGAACAGGCGGCGCTAGCAAAGGAGCGACAGCAGGTGCGGCTAGGGTTGTTGCGACCAGAGAGAGGAAGACGACTGCAGAACAGATGACCTGCGTCTAGGGCTCCGGCGAAGGCAACAACAGCGGCAAGGACAGCTGTGACCGGCGGCGGAAGCGTGGTCCGGCGACGGGATGGCGCCGGCGATCAGTGGATCGGAAAAAAACGGATCGAGGGCTAGGTTTGGCTCGATACCATGTTACGTATTGTGAAAACCCGTTGAGGGCGTATTGCATTCATTCATCATAAATATATAATACACAGTATTTATACAAAGGGCCCTACACTATACATAAAAAACAATTATAAATTATTATTTAACAGATTCTTTGAAAATTTAACCTAGATTCAGTTAGCTAGCTGATTGCTTTACAATAATGTTGCATCTTATTATTTGCCAATTTACTGTTTGAGATAAATTTGTACCCGTTTAAGTGTTTATCTTAAAAATGGGCAGGTTGGATAACATGTTTAAACGGTTAGGATTGGGTGCCTGATCGACCCCCCCAAACACTGATATGTCCTTTTTTCTTGAAAGTTATTGATAGTTGAAGTTTTAAATCCGAGTACAAAAATCTATTTTAATATACTTCTTTGGGAAAAAAACAACGCGACTTAGGAGATGGAGGTTTTAAACTTTTAATTCGCCAATAATGTTTCAGATATAAAGTCACATATATTAAACCCACAAGGTTGGATCAAATGGTTTTCACCCTTGCCTCTGGAGACAGAGGTCAAGGGTTCGATCCTCACTCCTTGCAAGGCCGGAGGTCCTTTTCTACATTTAGTAGAACTTGAAGCATCCTCTCTACCATAGGTAGAGGTATGGGTGTCTACATCTCAACCTCCCCCATACACCGTGCAAACGATATTGGGACCCATAACCCGTGGAAGACGGTATTGGGTGTTACTTTTTACTTTTTACTATATAAAGTCACGTATATTGGCATTGTAATTAGTTAGATACTTCTGATTCTACATGTTCATTATTCTTAGTAATAATTAATAAATCATAAAACTGCTGTTAATGTATTGGTATAATGAAACTCAAAGAAAAACCCAATACACTTTAGCCAGTTTTTGAACACTTAATTTTGCCACCCTTCTTGAATATTACACAGATTCCTATGCTTGATTTTTAGTAATATGTTAACATCTAATTCATGATTTGAATTCAGCCTTTGCTCTGAGTCTGCAACTGTTTGTTCCGGAGGGAGAAAAGATGACATACACAGGTCTGGAATTGTTCATGGACAACTTGAAGCTGCTGAGTTACAGCAATGACAATCCACTTATCATCAACAACCCACAAGTTTTAACAAAAAGGCCTCAAATTCAACGGCTTTATGAAGAGCTCAGCTTCATGATCCAAATCATGTTTATTCAGAAACAAAACAACCTACATGAGTCTGAAAGAGTTAAAATTTTGAAGGCAAAATTCAAAGATGTAGCACAAGAGGCACACGGTGTCGTGGGCCTCTATGTATATGCTATCAATTACAGAAATGCAACAGGTCATGAATTCAACTATAAAAGCTCTCGGAATATAGAGAATGTTATGAGGCATATAAAGTCGATCAAGGAGGAATATATTATGATCCTTGATGGCCTGAAGATAGATTCATCTCCAAGCATAACTCAAACTGCTGTTGGGATTTCCCGTCCAAGAAATCCATTAGGAATGAAAAAGGTATCGAAAGAAATAATTGTGGGGCACAAATGTGGTGCTAGGCTGATAATGGACAAACTAGTCGAAAACCAAAAGCAATTGGATGTGGTATCAATTGTCGGTATGGGGGAGTTGGTAAGACTACCCTTGCCACCAAAGTATACAATGATCCTTATTTTGTGCATCATTTTCTTGTGCGTGCATGGGTCACTGTTTCTCAAACATCCGAACGACATGATTTATTGATTCAAATACTGCAATCCATTTGTACTGATTTTGATCCTTCAAGCGCAAGTTATTCAGAACTTCGTGAAAAGTTGCACAAAACTCTTATGGGCCGGAGATACTTGATTGTTGCTGATGATATCTGGAGCACTAAGGCTTGGGATTACCTCAAACTGTTTTTCCCAAATAATAACACCGGAAGTCGTATTTGCTTACAAGTCGCCTCAAAGAAGTTGCTTTGTATGCAAAATCAGATGGTTTGATTCGCCAGTTAGAATGTTTGACAGATGATGAAAGTTGGGAATTGCTTTGTAAAAAAGTTTTCCATGGCAATGATTGCCCGAAATCACTGATTGGACCTGGAATGAAAATTGCCAAAAACTGTCATGGATTGCCACTTGAAGTGGTTGTCATAGCAGGAGTTCTGTCAAAAGTAGAACATAAAGATTCATGGGAAAGAATGTCTCAAAGCGTGAATTCGTATATTGTTAGCAAGAATGAGCGTGTGGATATATTGGGTTGGAGTTATGAGCATTTACCTCCACACTTGAAAGACTGCTTTCTTTATCTTAGTGGCTTCCCAGAAGACTATAAGTTTCGAGTACGAAAGTTGATTTGGCTATGGATTTCTAAGGGATTTGTGCAAGATGATGGAAATAGAAGCTTGGAGGAAGTTGGGGAAGATTATCTGATGGAACTAGTTGACAGAAATCTCATTATTGTTATGGACCGAAAATGTAATGGTGCAGTCAAAACTTGTTCTATCCATGATATTTTGAGGGAGTTTTG
Source organism: Pulicaria dysenterica (assembly GCA_947179395.2). NCBI lineage: Eukaryota > Viridiplantae > Streptophyta > Magnoliopsida > Asterales > Asteraceae > Pulicaria > Pulicaria dysenterica. The sequence continues at coordinate 89,121,662 of OX359288.1, forward strand.
CTTGGAAAGAGCAACAAAAGGAAATTTCTGTGTGACAATATATACGCCAGTGATACCTTATCATTTTGTTAGAAAATACACGCCACGCCGCATATTCACATATATGAACTCGATCAATAACCTTTTTGATCAGCCTAGCCTCTTCCTTGGTAAAGTTCAGTCACTTTTATGTACTTCCAATAACTTTTCCTTCGGTAGAATCAGCATTGCAAATTTCTATCATTACCCTCTTCTAAGAGTATTGGATCTACAAAAATGTCCACTTAAAGTTATTCCAACGGATATAGGATTACTAGTTCACTTAAGGTACCTTGCTTTTTGGTGTAATAAAGTTTTTCCATCCTCGATATGTGATCTTTGGAGCCTTCATACCCTCATTGTTAGAAGCCACGGGCAGGTGTCTTTACCAACAGCCATATCAAACTTGGTAAGTGTGAGGCATTTGTATAGTGAAGAGTGTTTTTTGTTTCCTACAATAGAGAAACCAATGAATTTGCAAACCATTTCTCAAGTAGTTTTGGATGATATGGCTCAAAGCTGGGAGATATGTTTTCCTCTTATCAAGAAGCTCACTTGTATGACCGGCACACGGAAGAATCAAAACTTCAAATCACTCAACTTGCTAGACACATTGTCTTGGATTAGCACACCTTTTGGTAGATTGCAATTCAGCGAGTTCTCAAAGATTCGTGTAACGTTTCCTGGTTCATTAAAAAAGCTATCATTATCAGGATGTTGTCTTCCTTGGAGTGATATGTCAATAATTCAATCGTTACCAAACCTCGAGGTTCTGTATATATTAGCTAATGCATTTTGGGGGCCCAGATGGCAAACCGGTGCGGCCCAGTTTCAACAACTAAAATTTTTGAAACTACATAGTGTGAATATCCAAGAGTGGGAAGCCTCGAGTATTAACTTTCCATGTCTCAAACATCTAGTGTTGGATGCATGCAAATTTCTTAAAGAGATCCCGTTGGAAGTTGGAGATATACCAACACTAGAGCTTATTGACATCGACGATTCTAGCAGCTCAGTTGTTGATTCCCTTGACAAAATTCGAGAACAACAACAAATTTTTGCAAATTATGACTTGAAGACCAATGTTAGAAAACAGATGGGAATTATTGTGGGGCGTGATCATGATACCGTGTTGATAATCAACAAACTGGTTGAAGACCAAAAGCAACTGGATGTGGTATCTATTGTTGGTATGGGGGAGTTGGTAAGACTACCCTCGCTACCAAAATATTCAATGATCCTTTTGTTGTCTATCATTTCCATGTGCGTGCATGGATAACTGTTTCTCAAACATGTGAAAAACATGATTTGTTAATTCAAATCTTGGCTTACATTGGTATTGAATTCGATCCTGAAAGCGCAAGTCATTCAGAACTTTGTGAAAAGTTGTGCAAAAGTCTTCTGGGCAAGAGATATTTTATTGTTGTTGATGATATTTGGAGCATTGAGGCTTGGGATGACCTCTAACTATTTTTCCCCGATTATAACTCTGGAAGTCGAATTCTAATTACTAGTCGCATAAAAAGAGTTGCTTTGCATGCAAATCCACATGGTTTAATTCATCAAGTAAAATGTTTAAGAGATAAGGAAAGCTGGGAATTGTTGTGTAAGCAGATTTTCCATGGCAGTGATTGCCCAGAATCATTGATTAAACCAGGAATGAAAATTGCTAAAAACTGTCATGGCATGCCACTTGCAGTGGTTGTCATAGCAGGAGTTCTATCAAAAGTAGGACACGAAGATTCATGAGAAAGGATTGTTGAAAGTGTCGATTCATATATTGTTAGAGACAAGAGTGGGCAAGTGGATACATTGGGTTTGAGTTATGAGCATTTACCTCAATACTTGAAAGATTGCTTTCTTTATCTCGCTGGCTTCCCTGAATACCATAAATTTCGAGTACGAAGGTTGATTTGGCTATGGATTGCCGAGGGATTTGTGCAGGAAGACGGAAATCGAAGGATGGAAGAAATTGGGGAGGATTACTTGATGGAGTTAGTCGACAGAAATCTTGTAGTTGTTGTGAAAAGAAAGTACAATGGTGCCATCAAAGATTGTTCTCTCCATTATCTTTTGAAGGAGGTGTGCTTGGAAAGAGCAAAGGGACGACATTTTTGGTGGAAAATATACCCTCCAGCAAGATATGGTCATGTAGTGAGAGGACAGAGGCCATATAGCTTATTCAAAAGTAGTAACACCATAATCACGAACTCTGCCGATAAGTCTCGCAAATCACTTTTGTGTTTTCATATCTTGTCCAGCAAATATCTCGCTCGTCATTATTTACCTTATTTAACTGATCTAACGGTGTTAGATCTACAAAAGTGTCGACTTCAAGTTTTTCCATGGGATATAGGATTACTTGTTCACTTAAGGTACCTTGCCTTCTGGTGTATAGATTTTCCATCCTCGATATGTAATCTTCGAAGTCTTCATACACTCATTGCTAGAAGTAACTGTTGTTTGCATTTACCTGTGTCCATATCAAACATGGTAAGTTTAAGGCATTTGTGGAGTGAGGGGGGTTTTAAGCTTCCTGTAATTAAAAAACCAATGAATCTACAAACTATTTCGAATGTAGCTTTGGATGACGATGCTGGAAATTGGGAGAAATATTTTCCTGCTATCAAGAAGCTAACGTGTATGGCTGGGACACACAAGAATCAAGACTTCAATTCACTCAACTCCCTAGAAACATTGATGTTGGTTAATACAGCCTCACAAGTTGGTGAGTGGGTACTAACAAGCCATTATAAATTGGCTAAATTCCAAAAGATTCACATTACATTTCCGACTTCATTAAAAAAACTTTCATTAAGAGGATATTGTCTTCCTTGGAATTATATGTCAGTAATTCAATCTTTACCAAATCTTGAGGTTCTGAAATTGCTAGAGAGTGCATTTGAGGGACCCAAATGGGAAACAGGTGAGGCCCAATTTCAGCAACTTAAATTTTTGAAATTAGAGGGCTTGAATATCCGACAATGGGAAGCCTCTAATAGAAACTTCCCATGCCTCAAACATATAGTGCTAGATAAATGCAAAGATCTTGAAGAGATCCCATTTGAAATTGGGAACATCTCAACGCTTGAGCTTATTGACATTGACAATTCTAGCAGCGGTGTTGTCGATTCCCTTGACAAAATTCGAGAAGAGCAGCAACATTTTGGGAACTATGACTTGATGATCAATGTGAGAAGAGAATCGCACTGCCTCAAGCATCTAGTGTTGGATAAAGGTAAAGATCTTGACGGGATTCAGTTTGGAAATGTGGACATTTAAATGCTTCTTGTTGAAGATTCTAGAAGAATCGAAGAAGAGAACCTAACTCTTGGAAGTGTGGCTTTTCGGAAGACCGAAATCCCTGATTCGGGCTGTGGAACAAGTAGTAACTAGGGATAGCACAGTTACACTTATGCTCCCTCATCACAAGTCCCAAAATCGACTAGAAGAAGTCTCCAACGATTACGCTGCTAAATCATTCAGCTTCAGTGTCTTTGGTGCCAACTGGTTGGCAAAGGGCCAGTTGGCTAGAGTTCACAGACGCCTTGACTTATCGAGTTTTTGGCTGCATCCTTTTACAGTCCCCCACGGCTATCGTCCATCAACAGGTAAAAACGCAATTTGAAGTTTTATTCTTACACCCTAATCTAAATATCAAACACCCTAAACTGTATTAATCATAAATTAATAATACATTTTAAACAAATTTAATTAGACAATGCATGCTTATGTGTCAGGAAGTACGTCCTGAGTTTTGGGTTAGACGCCATAGCTACAAATTCTGGATTTGTTGGAGACTGTGTATATACTCACCCCTTTCACTCTCTACAATTAATCATTGCCTCACGACTCGTCATCACTTATTTCCCCTTTAAACCTTTAGGATTTTTTCTATTATAAAGAACCTTTTGCTTTCTTTTTGTGCCAAGCCACCAAAGGGTTTTTATTTATACATTCTAATCTAAAGATCACCACACCCTAGTTTATTATAATAATAAGTTTATTGTACATTTTTGACCATTTCTAATTGGATGATGAATTTTCTTTTTCTATTTTCAAGATAGTGTGTAACAATATATTATTTTAATATTTATTTTTTTTAAACTATTGAGGTAACTTTTCTTGCACACTTTATGTGTTAATTTACTTCTAGTAATTACTTTTTAAAGTTTCCATACTCTCTCTCTCTCTCTAAAGCACATCTCACGCCGTTAGGCCTCTTTGGTTCATGGTATCTCGAGGGGTAGGATTTGCATTTCAAATCCCTTGAAATCCGATGTTTGGTTGGAAATAAGGAGGGATTGAGATTTCAACTCTTACGAGAGTGAGATTTTAAAATCCTTAGGGGAGGGGTAGTATTTCCAATTCCCTTATACTTAGGGATTTCAAAACGGGACCTATCAACCAAGCATTGACCGTCTCCTTAGCCACGTCAACTAGCACTTCACCACTGCCTTCACTGTCACCGCTGTTCTCAACCGTCACCTTCAGTGTCGCCGCTCTTATCAACATCAGTGTCCTAAGCGACCAACACTTTCACCATCGGTGCCCGAATCGAGCGCTGCCGTAACCACAGCCTTCAATAATCAATCGCCTTCACCAATCGCCGCAATAACCGTCGCTGCCATAATGCCATTGACACAAGTTTCTTGATCCAATTGAGTTCTCATAGTTTTCTTGCCCTGATTTCATTGTCAAATTACATGAACCAAACAAGGGATGGGATTTGATTTGAAATCCCATAGGATTTGGAATCCTTAGGTTTCAAATCCATGAACCAAACAACCCTTTACTTTACACATTTCCTCTTTCTCTCTTTAACATCATACATAACATAATCCCCTCTATTATATAGCCATCAAAAACTCGACTTAACTCCGGCTAACTAATCCTAGAAAGTTTTCCATCAAGCGCATACACGAAAACCACAAACCTAGATCTTCAAACACAAAGGTGAAGATTGTGATGCTAGGCGTGGTGCGGCGGAGCTGAGGAGAGGACTACAGTGATTGGCACACAGGAAACTCCCTACAAAACCCAGATAAATGGTCGACGGGAGGAGGGAATGTGGGGTTTATTAAAGATGAGAGGATGTGGGGGGTTTAAGGAATAGGGTTTAAAATGGTGAAAATATGGATGGTGGCAGCGTCTGCAGCAATGTTGATTAGGAGAGAGAAAGAGTTGACGAAGGGAGAGTGGCTTACCTGATAGCAGGGATGAAATGGTGGCAATTGTGTTGCTCGGAGGTTACTCGGCGGCGGCGGTAGGTAGAGGTCACCGGATCTTAGAGAGAAATTAGAGTGAGGGTGTTAGGAGAAAATGAATTGGTCAGTGGTGAGAGAATGAGGGTTTGTAGGGTCTTGTGTTGGAGGAGATGAAGGGGTGGGTTACTCTCTAGCTTTAAATTAACTTTGAGTAAAAATAGGAGGTAATAGTAATTAATTAATAATTGGTTATGATTAAAGATAGGTATATAGGAGGGGGGTGGTAGACCAGGATGTCTCTAATAACAACCTCTCCATTATCACAACTTCCTTTTAGAGTTTAGGGGTTTATATGTAATGCCGGGTTTTCTTGAAAATCGTGATTAACCTTTTTTCCCATAATAGTCGCAGCGGAAAACATAATTAATAACACCGTGTTGGCTTAAAACCTTTAAAAGAAAACACGACATTACTATCTCATAAAATCACTATGTGTTATTAACAAGTCGGTAACAGTCTAAAACGATCATTCTAACTACCCAACAAAGCTTCACACCTTACCAAGCAACTCCAAGCACTTACATGAGTATCATATACCATTTTAAAAGAACAAGTGTCGGCCAACACCTCGTAAGTCAAAAGTAAGCTTAAATATTAAATATTATATTAAAACACCAATTAAAATCATATTTAAATATTATAAAAAATACCCAACCTGACCCGTTCGTGTACTTGACCCATACCCGAACCCGTGATCATATAACACTAAATAGTCAAATATATCAAATCATATAATGATCACAAACTACATCAATCAAGTAATCATCCAAACAGATGCACCATATTAAACAATCATAATCATATTTGCCACATAAGGAATTACATTAAAACTTAAACTTAATCCAAGTATATAATGTGGCTTGAATCTCCCCCATTACTAACAGGACCGAAAAGCTTTTACCATTGAACACCACGTTGTTTTGAGCTTTCCTAGTTAAAAATAATAAACAACCTGCAGTTGCCTTTAAGAGCGTTTTGTTTTCTTTGTACTTCCATAGTTCCAAACCTTATAAAACTCGACAACATATGTTCAAGTGATGGATGGATTTCCAAGTGGCACCAATTTAGTAAACACCTCCACATTTCTTTCAACTTAGAACAGCCATGGAATAGATGTTTTACCATCTCTTCCTCTTGTCCACAGATGGGGCATGATGGAATGGAAATACCTCGTGACCACATATTGGATCTATTAGGGATCCGATTTAATAACAATCTCCAAATGAAACACCTGACTTGGCGGTAGCCATTTATTCCAAAAGCATTAAGAATATTGTCAATGATTGATCTTAGAGATTTAACCGAGACTATTGTCTATAATTTTTATCTAACTATAGGTAATAACTAGTTACGAATTTGGATTTGGTTTATGAAAACCCTCACTAAAGTAAGTTTATTATCAGGATTCGCTGCTAGTGTGGATAAGAGCTTTGATCAAAACCAGCACAAGCACTTGGTGTTTAGCAGAAACCGAAAGGCCTTCCACAACGAAAGACAGATGTTTGGGTGGAAGTTTCAAGTATGAAAATTTCAAAACCGATGTGATTTTAATGTGTGTTGACTTGGTAAGTTCCATCAACATCCTCGTATTAGAAGGGCTTATTGTTTCAGGTATTGTGCTTAAACCAGTGTAGGTAGCTTCTCTTCTTAATGATTAAACAATAATCATAGTAAGCACAATATTTGAACTGATATCCATTGAGCAATTGTGATTGTGTGCTTGTTTCTATATCTCATTCTCATCACGGATACACACCACAAATACCTATGAATATCACATACATATATAGGGTATTTTGAAAATATACAGTATGCTTTAATATTTATATATTATATTATTGTTGGATGATTTATTTGGATTCTCTTAATAATCTATATTGGCTACTGTAATGGATTAATGTGACATGTCTCGTATGTGAGAGGTAGAGGGTCCAATAGTAGCACACTAGCACCCATTAGTGTTTTGACTCTTTAAAAACATAGTACACAAAAACCATTTGGCCTCCCTCCTCCTGTCCCTTCCTTATCATATTAATTAATTTGAAAAGATCAAGCAATTATATAAAATCGATCAACTAACAAAACTAAATCATATATATAACTGAAACAGTATCCAAGCAAAAACTGAACCAAATGCAACAGTGCCTTTTAGTTAACCAATTTTTTTTACTAAATCTTGGACTGAAACAAGCAATCACCCAGCAAGATATCCTCTATGGACTGGTCCACATTAACGAGAGAACATCATGCATAAATATTAACTAGTATGGTGCCCCTGCAATGTTGCGAAATGTGAAACATTGTTGTGAATCAAGAACAAAAACGATTTACTTTAATCTTTATCCAGTAATCCGTCCAACCATTGTTGCTATTAGTACTCACTGGTAATGGTCTGTGTCCTGGACTTATATATATGCGGTGATTGTCGCTGATTATGAGAATGCATATTTTTATGTTTCAGAGGCGGTTTAAACATCCGTATAAAGTATATTTAATGTGCATTCGTTAATTATTTTCTTGATTTTTTAACTCTAATATTCAAGTGCATATAGTTGATTATTTTGAAAAAAGATTGTTTCCTTTTATGCATATTAAGTGTTTGATCAAATGTCTGAGAATGAAATACTGTATCTTCATAATTTATATGATTTTCAATTGTTGGGAGTTGAATACCTGTCAAATATTTTTTGATCTTAAATTCTTAGCATTTATAAAAGTGACAAAAGGTAAACTAACACATAATTATAGATGAATGGTAGAATGCCTTTCTTCATGTCCATTTCAATTTATAAATTAATATATAGGTATAAGTTTAGCTAAGAACTTTGTGATAAATTACAATTCTGATTGAAAATTTAAGATATGCAGTAGACATGTATGCTCCTCCTGAATCAGGTATAAGTATAGAATATGTTACAGGTGGATTTGGGTGTGTTCAAAATCTGAACTGGTGAAGCAGGCCGAAAAAAAAAGAATACTTCTAAAAAAATGTGAAAAATTAGATTGTTCCCAAACTTTATAATAATTTAAAGGTCCATGATGTTTAAAACATGTCTAACTATGACACAACTATTTTGGAAAGAAAAAACAGCCTAAAACATTGAAATTTTGAAGATTTCAAAAGGATTTTTCAATGATTTTTACAAAAATTTAACGGAGTTGAGCTCCAAATGTGATGTGAACTAGAACGCACCAGCATCTATAAGTAGAACCATAGTGTTAGTTACAATTTGTTGAGTTGCCATATCAGCAGGTAGTAAGTTCACCATCACGACCGTTGGTGTTATTTACAAATTACTGAGCCTGGTGATAAGCTGTGTTGCTATTCAACCTCCCATACCCTGATGTAGTTGCATCTGCCTTCAAAGTTTGCACAATACAACTTTTGCTTTATCCCCCATCTTCAGACTATAGTTTCTTACCATTTTTTATGCGCGCCTGATAATATGTTATGAAGTTTTATACCAACTCCTTAATTTTATGCTTGGTGTGTTATACCAATTAAAATGTGTAACAATATACCTATGGCCTACCCTTTTACCGGATGTTAGTTTCAGACTAAGGAGACAATTGCTTTTTTAGCAACTTATTAGCTTTACTCTTACTGTATGCTTGGTGTGTTATATAACTAGGAATGTTTGGTCATAATAGATGTTACTTGAAGATTAAGGGGGCATTTGAGTACGTTTATTGTATGATTAGCTTGTTATTGTACGAGTCCGTGTTGACACAGGTCTTTTCACTAAACTTTAGAGTCATATGATTGCCAATTATGACCCTTTCTTTCTTGGTATAAGTCACGTAACCATGACTCAACAGTGTCACAAATATTTGACAAAGACCCTTGTTCAAAACTGCTACAAAACTCATGAGTAGCTTCTAAAGTGTGTTTGAGGTCTTTTATGTCATCTAGTATCGAGGTGAAATATGACTCCCGATTTGAGAATTTGGTTTAAGATACCTAAACAAGTTTTGTTTAAACCTTTGTAATAGTTTTGGACATCAAGTGAGACTATTTGCCTTGGATGGTGATTGTCATCACACCCACGGTGAGTACACCATGCGGATACTTGTTTTTATAAGAATATAAGTCATCAAGCTTATGTTTATTCAAGTTTGGTAATTTGAATTATGGAATCTTTGGGATTAAAGGAATGTGAGATTTGTAGAATGTTTTTCTGATGCACATTAGCTATGGATATCAAAGGGAGGCCAACGCTTCATTTATGAGTGGCCCATGTTTCATGAGAATTTTGTACTTGACATTTGCTTATGTCACGAGAATACGAGATACTCCTTGTAGGAGCAACTAATGCTTATTGTGATAACTCAAGCTGATGTTGAATTGTGTTTTATGCTCATTATATGATTGATATCTTGTGCTTATGAGTTATAGGCATTGTAAATGCCAACGGTTTATTGACTACTTGAGTTACTTGGCCTTGTTGGCTCATGTTTTGTGTTGACCCTTGTGGTTGAGTTATAATGTGGACTAGAACTTGAAATTTTGCACATTGGATTTGCTTCTTTGCTATTAATAGATGTGTATGGTTCAAGAGACTTTGGCAAACCGAATCACGAGTTGCGCATGTAGCATTAAAGAGAGATTGATGTTGCAATTGGTGAAGTCGGGATGATTAGTAACCATTATGACTATGTAGTTCAATAGGTTAACGAGCCATCAAATCAAAACATACACGAGTGGACTTGTGGGAAAAAGAGCATTCACTCAAGATAACTGTTGTATAGTGGAATGCTTTGTGCTCCCCCACCTTGACAAGGAGATGTGGTTATCCCTCATTGGGCATATATCGACCGTGGCTAGCTACCACATAGAGATGTTATTGCCTAATGGACTTATCCGCATCCTTATGTGCTTATTTACGTTCTATATGTTTTTTGTTGCCAAATTTGATTCGTAAATTATGATGACTTGGTTCTGAGATAATACATTTTTTTTTGTGGTACTCCCTAGCTATGTTTATAACTAACATGTTATGTTTAAAATGTTTTGTATCTTCATTTAGTATTAAATGGGTAGATGTTTAGGGCTTACCTTGAATTTTGTATTAAATGGTAACTTTTAATTTCCTATTTGTTATGTTAATGAACAGAGATGAATTTAGTAACACCAAAAGTTTAGTCACAAATGTTCATTGATTATATACTTGAGATTCGATAGTATGTCTTTATAAATGAATTGTTAACACATACTTGAAATAATTAAAGATTATTATACTTCCGCTTAAATAGTAAACAAATTATGAAAATAATGTCTTAAAGCTTTAAAGTGAGATTTGAAAAGTTTAAATTATGTATTAAAAATAAGGGTGTTACATTTAAGAAAAGATCACATGTAAATAATAGGTGGAGCTAGAATATGAAAGCTGGAATTTATTTTATAAAGAATTAAAGATGTTGAAAAATGTAGATACTAGTTGGAGTTAAAAAACAAGCGGTCAAAATAACCAAACAAATTAATTGGTCAAAATTATACACATGTCAAGGTCTAATAGATTATTGAGTTAATTATAAAGATGGTCCTGTGGTCTTGTCCAAATTTCAGATTTAGTTCTTTAAACTTGAAAATTACACTGATAGTCCTTATTGTTAACGTTTTGTTTCACTTTTAGTCCTTTACACTAACTTCAGTTAAAACTGACCGTTAGTCAAAGGGTATATTGGTCATTTACTCACTTAACCAACCAAACATGATTTAATGGTTTAACCCACTTCAAGAATAAAAGGGGAAAACAAACACCCTATTCCATATCAAACTCTCTCTCAAACTCTCATCCATCACCACCCCACCATACCCTTCCGGCAACCGCTCCCGTCCAGCCACCGCCACCGCCACCGCCACCGCCGTCACTTTTTCTCACTCTAAACTATCACCCCCTCTGAAAGATCCGGCCACCAACGCCTTGGAGGTCGCCACCGCCGCCGTAGGTGAAGAGCCATCGCCGCCTTATGTGAAGAACCACCACTGCCTTCGATGTCGCCACCACCCTTTGTAGATCTGAACCACCATCATATCTCGTAGATCTGAACAATCTCACTGTAAGTGAAGAACCACCACCGCCTTCGAAGAACCACCACCCTCTGTAGCCTCTCACGACCGCCACAGATCTGAACCGCCGTAGATCTGAACCTCTGTAGCCCCATTCACCACCCCCGAAAAGATAATCGGTCCAAGCCCAATTCATGAATGCATGTGTGATGTCTAGTTTATCTGCTGCATGTACATAGTAATCAGAATCAATTTTAGTTGGGTTTTCTTTCAAGAATTGTTCCAGAAATTGGTAGACATGCATATGATGAATGGTTTTGAAATGAACGTTTTAGCTAAGGATTTGCAGGACGTTACAAGGAAGGAGAGACGGCGGAGAAGTTTTCCGGCGAGTGAGGTGGCGAGAGAAAGAGAGAGAGAGAGAGAGAGAGAAAAGTGTGTGGTTGTTGTACAGCCTCTCACCACCGTAGAAACCATATGTAATTTATTCTTTGTTCATCTGTGGTTTTTCTTGATTAACTGTATAATATATGGATGAAGTGGTTAACATCAATACATTAGTTTTGTTTGTTATTTCTGGGTTGAAATTTTGTTTGATTTTTTCTTGATAAAAATGATCAATTTTGAGTTAGATAATGAAAGGTTGGTGGTGGTGGTACTCCCAACCACCGCCATTGAATGGGAAAATGGTTCAGATGCAGAGAATGAGAGATGAGTGAGAGTGAGTGAGTTTGTGTTTGGAAATAAGTATTTAAGAGAACCTATAAATAAGTATGTTTGGAAACCATTTTAATAGGGTTAGTTTGTTTGGTAACAAGGATAAGATGGAAAAAGACGAAAATACCATTTGACTAACGGTCAACTTTAACACCAGTTAGTCTAAAGGACTAAAAGTGAAACAAAACGTTAATCATAAGGACTATCAGTGTAATTTTCAAGTTTAAATGACTAAATATGAAATATGGGCAAGACCACAGGGACCATCATTGTAATTAACTCTAGATTATTTTATTAAAAAACAAAAAATAATAATAAAGGAGTATATTACAAATTTGGTCTTTGTGGTTTAGGTTTAGGGTCCATGGATCTAGAAATTTATGGGTTTAGTATCTTTAACCCGCCTTTCTTTCACTATTAGTCTTTCACTATTGGTCTTTGTGCTTCTCTCTCTCTCTCTCTCTCTCTCTCTCTCTCTCTCGTCACTTGGTCAACCTCATCAATGCCGTCACCGTTACTTCTCTCCATCTATTTACACTCCCGAAGGCCTCATCAATGTTATTTCTCTCTACCCTATCTTGATACTTCTCTCCTACTTGCTGCACTCCATCACTACCACCTAAGGATTTGATTTGATTGAATCTACAAGATTTGCGGGTTCGATTTGAATAAGTCTTCCCGGGGGTTTATTTTGAATGATACTCTCATTCTCCGTGCTTCTCTCCTCCCTCTCTCTCTCTATGTTTTCTCTCTACATTCTCTCGGTACTTCCTGGTGGCCGCTGGCGGGAGATAAAGTGTTCTTGAGCTTTTTTGGTGTGCATAACTGGCAATCCTTTAAGCAAGTTTATTTCCTCGAAAATTAGGTCAATTAATTGTTTTTTTGGGTTTTAATTCCCCATATGGTGGTTGGAATTGGTAGTAGTGGTGGTGGTTGCTTGTTCCTCCTGTTCTTGGCCGCACACACTGGTTGTGATAGATGTTAAAGTGGACAGACTACTAGAATTGGTAATTGTTGTTTCATTAATCTTGTTTAACGAAGGATAATTATTGTTGAAACCTTAAATATAATTTAATTAAAAGAAAATTAATTTTTTATGAAAAATGAGTAAACGAATGCAATAAGGGTGATTTGGTCATCTTATGTCGAAGAGGGTTTTGAGTTTCGAGCTAGAAACCAAATATATAAAACTATGTTTAAACTACTAGATAGTATCTTACTTTTTCAAAAATATTGATATGAGTAATTTAGTATTACCTAAATATGTAATTTATTTTGTGACGATTTGTTAAAGTAAAAACCTAAGTTTTCTAATTACGGTTTTGGCTCTTGTTGGAGTTCCCCACCATAGGATCACCACAAAACATGATGACGTCAACCGATATTCCTTCCTGGTGATGATAGTGGATTAGTGGGGTCAGATCAACCGTCTCGTAGGCTATTACTACTATATTTAACGTGACAAAGTAGATATTAAATATTTCCCGAGAAGCACATTTGATATAAATTTTTTTAGTCGTTCATATATCATAATCTCTTCGTGGAAATGAAAGTTCAAAGTTATTGAAAGAAAATATTTTTGTAAAGATACAAAACTGGATCAATTTAAACAATATTTTAGGCTTGTTAAGGAAATGGGGTAATAGGAAAAAGAAAAACTCTCACTTATTTCATTAGGTATATCACATCTGTATTATTTTTTAAGAGAGGTATTATATTTTGTTTTATTTTTTATTTTTATATTTCCTTCGATATATAAAATTAAGACATGTTTTTTAATTAAGGAGTGCGAGACAAATGGAAATTAATAAAATATAAATATTATCATAAGATAATAAAATAGAAAGATTTAATATAAAAAATTATAACATTATTAAAGCCAAATTTCAACGGTTGATTTTAAAGTCAATATAAATATAAAAGTCTAGTACCAATACCGCTGGCAGTGTCGAACTCCCAGATAAGCAACCAGTGATCTTCTTTGAAATCGCTGGTCAATCATCGACTCCTTCGGTCAAGTTGTCTATCGATCATCATCTGCTTCGCACAAAGCGCACGCTGATCTGCGCATATCTTCACATAGTAAGTATACATGTGAATCTTACTTTATGGTTTTTCATTTTCTTCCTTCAAATTTTAGCATGCGAGTGTGTACTCTGCTAATTTTTAGGGGAATCCTTCACGATTATTGGTGTTACAGTTTTGGATTTATATATTTGTTAATTCTAGGCTTTTCTTAGCTTCAAATTACTTAATCTCTATCATAGCTTGCTCCATTTTAAAGTTTTGTCTTAATGCTTGTAAATTTGGATGCTCAGTGTGCCTGTTGTAGTGTTGCAATTTGAGGGTGTTTGATTGAAACTAAGAAAATTGTGAAGCATTGATCAGAGAAATATGCATATAGGGTTTATAATTTCCAATTATACTCTTATGCTATATACAGAAACAATCTGCCCAGAAGTAAGTTTGCTACATTAATCAATAAATTCAAATAGACTCCCATTGGTTGTTATGATCTTAGAATTTTTTTTAGCAAAAACATTTGGTCCAATATAAGATCTCTACAGGCATAGGATCTTACACAGGATCAAGATCTTGACCATCGGATTGTAAGTTCTTGATCTGATCCGATCTTGCTCGACTTAAAGTTGCGACTTAAGAGATTACAGATGTGCTAATAATCTTAAGGTAAAAGTAAGAAAGCAAATAAGTTAACCTGCTACTGACTTATAAGGGTAAATTTAGTAAAGGTCTATATAGATGGTTAAAGTAATATTTATTTTAAAAAAAATCTGTAGTATTAAAACAATAATATATTGTTTGGAAGAAAACAATTTAGGAGAGGTTTTAAGCATCTAAATACGTTCTGTGCCATTTTTGCCAGTAATTTTTTGGTTATAGTGTCACATTGGCCTTGTATTTAGTTAACTATATATAATTCTACTTTTTTGTTTCCTTAGTAATAAATCATAAATGACAGAATTGCAGTTAATGTATTGGCATTATGAAATTCAATAAAGAGAATGAAAAAGTTAGGGGGTCAACCCAGCATGCCTGAGCTGTTTTTTTAACAGCCTACTTTGATCTGTAACCCAATTACCAATATTACAAGCAATGTAACATGCTTTTTGAGTATTCACACTAACACCTAACTCATAACTGAAGCCAGCCTTTACTCTGAGTCTGCAACTGTTTGTTTGTGAGGGAGAAAAGATGACATACACAGGCCTGGAATTGTTCATGGAGCACTTGAAGCTGCTGAGTTACAACAACGACAATCCACTCATCAACAACAACCCAAAAATTTTACCGCAAAGGCCTCAAATTCAACTGCTTTATGAAGAGCTCAGCTTCATGATCCAAATCATGTTTGTTGAGAAACAAAAGGACCTAAATGAGATTGAAGAAGTAAGAAATCTGAAGATAAGATTCAAAGATGTAGCACATGAGGCACACAATATCGTGGGTCTCTTTGTATACTCTATCAATTATAGAAATACTACACGTCCCAACATGTATAATAATATGAAAAACTTCCTAAACTGTTGGAAAGTTAGCAAAGATACAACACATCCTGAGCTTAACTATAAACCTTCCCTGAATCTAGATAATATAATGTGGGATATGAAGTCTATCAAAGAGGATTTTTTAATGATCCTTGGTAGCCTCAAGATGGATATACCTTCAAGCATTGAGCCCCTGAAAACACAAGCTTCTTCTAGAACTTTTCGACCAAGAAACCCATTAAGAATGAAAAAGGCATCAGAGGAAATAGTTGTGGGGCTTGATCATGATGTTGAGCTGATAAGGGATAAATTGGTCGAAGACCAAAAGCAACTGGATGTGGTATCAATTGTTGGCATGGGTGGACTTGGTAAGACAACCCTTGCTACCAAGGTATTTAATGATCCTTTTGTTGTGTATCATTTCCATGTGCGTGCATGGGTCACTGTTTCTCAATCATACGAACGACGTGATTTGTTGATTCAAATACTACAATCCATTGGTATCGAAGTCGACATTGTAAGCGCAAGTGACTCACAACTTCGTGGAAAGTTACACAAAAGTCTTATGGGCAAGAGATATTTGATTGTCGTTGATGATATATGGAGTATTGAGGCTTGGAATGACCTCAAACTATTTTTACCAAATAATTACGATGGAAGTCGAGTTTTGATTACTAGTCGCATCAAAGAAGTTGCTTTGCATGCGGAATCACATGGTTTGGTTCATGAGTTACAATGTTTGACTGATGAGGAAAGCTGGGAATTGTTGTGCAAGAAGGTGTTCCTTGGTTGCGATTGCCCAGACTCATTGATTGAACATGGAATGCAAATTGCAAAAAGTTGTCATGGATTGCCACTTGCGGTGGTTGTCATAGCAGGAGTTCTAGCAAAAGAAGCATCAGAAAAAGATTCATGGAAACAAGTTGGTCAAAGGGTTAATTCGTACATTGTCAATGACGAGAATGGGCATGTGGATATATTGGGTTTGAGTTATGAACATTTGCCTCCACACTTGAAAGACTGCTTTCTTTATCTTGGTGGGTTCCCAGAAGACCATAAGTTTCAAGTACAACAGTTGATCTGGCTATGGATCGCTGAGGGATTTGTGCAAGAAGATCAGAATCGAAACTTAGAGGAAATTGGGGAGGATTACCTTATTGAACTAGTCGACAGAAATCTTATAGTTGTTGCAGATAGAAAGTGTAATGGCGTCATCAAAGCTTGTTCTCTCCATGATCTTTTGAGGGAGCTCTGCTTGGAAAGAGCAACAAAAGGAAATTCGTGGCTGAAAATAAGCACACAAATGAGCTCTTTTCAATGTGTGAGAGAATACAGAAAGTGTCGCATTTTCACAAATAAAGACTTCTTTAGCAACAACTTTCTTGAAGAGCCTAGCCCATGGGTTCAATCACTTTTGTGTTTACATAATGACTTTTCCATTATTAACGTTACTGAGAGGTACTTCCAGTTCTACCCTCTTCTAACAGTGTTGGATCTACAAAAGTGTGAACTTGAAGATTTTCCACGGGATATAGAATTGCTAGTCCACTTAAGGTACCTTGCCTTTTGGTGTAATGGAGATTTTCCATCCTCAATATGTAATCTTTGGAGCCTTCACACCATTATTGCTAGAAGTTATGAATGTGTATATTTACCAAAAGCCATATCAAACTTGGTGAATCTAAGACATTTATGGAGTGAAGGGGGTTTTTACTTTCCTTCAATTGAAAAACCAATGAATTTGCGAACCATTTCCAGTGTAGCTTTGGATGATGCGACTGTAAGATGGGTGAAATTCTTTCCCGCTATCAAGAAGCTTACATGTTTGACCAGCGCACACAAAAATTACTTTGAGTCACTTAACTCCCTAGAAACATTGATGTGGTTTTATACTGGACTTAAATTCCAAAAGATTCACGTAACATTTCCAACTTCATTAAAAAAACTCTCATTAGCAGGATGCTGTCTTCCTTGGAGTGATATGTCAATAATTCAATCTTTACCAAATCTTGAGGTTCTGAAGATATTAGACAGGGCATTTCTGGGGCCTAGATGGGAAACTGGTGAGGCCCAGTTTCAACAACTAAAACTATTGAAACTACAGTGCTTGAACATTAGACAATGGGAAGTCTCTAGTATTAACTTCCCATGTCTCAAACATCTTGTGCTGGATGAATGCAAAGATCTTGAGGAAATCCCGATTGAAATTGGTGAGATTGCAACACTTGAGCTTATCGACATTGATGATTCCAGTCGGTCTGTTGTTGAATCCCTTGACAAAATTCGAGAAGAGCAACAACATTTTGGAAACGATGACTTGAAGATTAATGTTAGAGGATCATTGGCTGGTCTTTATTTTTACAGGAAATTACCTGGATTGGCCTGGATGCTTGACCAATAAAAGTTTTCATAGTCAAGATCGTAGACATGCTTTTTTATATTAAAATACGTTGATTCAGTTCTTAGCTTCAACTCTTCAAGAGCACATGCTTTTGAATTTCAATTTGTAATTTTGAATTTCAAGTGTGGTCATTTTTGCATGTTGTGTATATCATCTCTAAGGTTGATGCGTTATTTTTTTTATAATTTTCTTGTAATTCTGTAGTGATGGCCCTCGATTTGTTTAAGTGGACAATGGCCTACTATTAAAGAGGGATATAGTGCATTCAAAATGGAACTGCCCTGTGCTGCTGGTGATAGTTATGTTATGACAAAAATTTCCAACTATTGTTCTTAATTGGCGGAATTTATAACCTCCTGCACATAAACTTGGCCAACTGTTAAGGGTTTGCGTATTTAGCTTGTATGCTCACCTTTTGCTAAACACATATGTAAACATGTATGTGCATATTACAAACATGTAGCTGTTACAAACACATATTCATGTAGTTGCACCTATTTCTTCTTAATATGGAACTTTAAAGAGTACTCTTTCTTTGTATTGTCAATAGTAGTATGTTGACATATTAGCTTCAAAGTTACTCAGTGTTCTGCTTAATAAATGCATTAGTTCTTATTGAAATTTTTTATCTTTGAGTATCACCTATATAATTTCTCTTGTTGTATATGATTTGAATAATATCCTAATGGATAGACTATTCATTTGAATAATGAGACTATTCATTTTAGAAGAGCACGTATAGATCAAATTCAATTACTTTGAGATTTTCACTGGTACTAAGAATTGAACCAATTTCCATATAACAAAGATGTTTGTATACTTGCTTCTTCATCTCACTGTTGTTATGGATACACACTATGAATCTATGTATCATGGGTTTCTTGTTTCTTTCTTTCTCCTTTTGTTTTTTTGACTTTTTTAAAATCGGTGTGATACATGTATCCTGTTACGTACATACACTAATTTTCTACATCCAAAAACTTTTTTTAACTCCATCAATTTTGAAAATACGTGTTTTCGTAATTTTCCACTAAAAGCTGTAAATAAAAACTCTACTTTTTTCTATAAACTTTTTCAAATAAAATAAAAATAATTATTATAATATATAACAATAACCCGGAACTATGAACGACGCATATTTTGCTTTTTTGTACAACTTTGTACATATAAAGTTGAAAGCAATGGAGTTTAACAAAATACTTAGTAAATGGATTGATAGCTTGTATAGCTTTTAAAGCTGGAAACCTAGTTCAAATCTCTATAATTCTCTTTTTTTTTCTTTTTCTTTTTCAAAAATAGGATGTTTTTGCTTATCTGTCTATATATGGTATATTCTTTATTACTTTTCTATTTCAAAGTAGTTATTAGTATTCCATTTTTATTATCTACTAAAAGTTAAATAAACATTAACTTTTTTTTGTCTTTCTATAAAACAATGATTCTAAAATTTCAACTATATATTACAACTAAGGAAACAAAAATTTGCATGATTATTATGTATATTAACATCAGTGACGGAACATGTGATTTATTTTTAGACGTTTTTATTATTATTTGCTTAGCTGTTTTTAATAAAAAAATGTAAGTAACTAAAATTTCAGAATAGCTGAAATAGTAATTTTATCCCGTCATAAAACACCAATCAAATTAAACGTCGTTTATAACTAAACACACCCTTTTAAAGAAAATCAGAAAAAAAAAGCCAGAAAACTTTTCATAAGAAAAAACACCAATGCCTTATGCCCATAAGGAAATTCAATTCTTTTACCAACAGAGATAAAATTGGGTCAGTTTGGTGAATTCTTTAAGCTTTTGGGCTTGTTTGGGTAATGGGCTAACCGTCTGACATTATGGTGGTGTTTAGTTTGTATCATGTCTTTTTAATAAATTGGAATCTTTAAAGAAAATGAAATCTGCATCAATTGAAATTTGAATCCGTAATCTGTTTAGTTAGCTGGAAATAGAATTAAAATCCAATTTCATATTATATTTGATAGGTAGTAATGCAGACAATGTAAATGAGTTTGATTTCAGTAATATAAAATGACAATTTACACTTCTTATTTTTTTACTTAATTTTAAATTGTTATATAACAACTATATAAAAATATATTATATAAATTATTAAATCATGCTAATAAACATGTTGATAAATATAATTTGTTAAAATCATTACAATACGAATTGTTATAAAGTTACCAAATTAATCTAGTAATCTTTTGATACATCTAATCGAAGATATACTTGGACTAAGTTTACCAAAATATAGTTATCAAAAACTTGCATATTCAAAATATCAATCAACATCCTAAATTACATCCCAATTCATTATAGTATGCTTCCAAAATGTATTTGACCCAAGCCTCTCTATCGCTTTCTTCCAATTGTCAAAAGTTTTATACGTTTATAGGGTCAATTCTTTGAACTTCTTGAATTGTGTTAGTGAATTCATCTTTAGAATCACCGGAGTGATCTTCTCGCTCAATTCGTTGACCTTCATGTCAAATTTAATACCTTGGCTTAAGTCTTTTGATATTTTTTAAGACTTTCTGTAATCAACTCAACCGCATTGTTGAACACGTCATCGCTTCGACTCTTACTCTTCCTTGGAAGAACACTTGCTGAAGTCTCGTCATGTTGAACGCGCCATCACAAATCATCATCCGACTCTTCTGATTGTTCCAAGTTCAACTCTTGCTCGATCTCAACAAAATCTTCAGCTCTATGTTCTCGTGCTTGGTCTTTCCCAAAACAATGTTATAGTAAGAAAATGTTTTGTTTTTCCATCTAGACGCATCCTTATGAGCCTATTTACCAACATTATTAGGGATGAGATCGGTTCAAAAACGGACTGAACCGAAACCTGAAATGTATAGAAAACTAGGACCGAAGACCGGATCGACTAGTCCAAGTCCGGACCGGTCTCGGTCTGGTCCGGTTCGGTTCGTCGGTTTTTTTCGGTCTTTTAGTTCTTTTATACGTTGTATCAAACAAAGCCGGCCCGGACCGGACGGACCGAAACCCGAAATCTATAAAAAAACGAAGACCAGACCGAACAGTCCCGGTCCAGACCGGTCTCGGTCCAGTGCGGTCTGGTTCTTCAGTTTTTTCGTGTCTACCGGGTCCCATGCTCACCCCTAAACATTATTATTTATATATAAAAAAAACGTAACATTTTCATTTAGTCTCTTATTAACAATATAACTACTATAATACATATTCGGAGGTATGTTTTCCGAACCGGTTCCTCTGCAGTAACACATTGTTATGGGGTTATAGCCAAACCTACTCGTGTTTGAACCGTTTACTATGTCATACGCACATTTCCAATCGTTTTTCATAGTTTTTATCTTCGACGCAATATGTGGATTACCTAAAAGATCTGAACCGATACCTCCGCAATATGTGATTGTTTCAAGGTATGCTCTAGATATTGTAAATAACTTGATTTGAAACCATTATCGACTGCAAATCCTCCCGCATTTGTCATATCCACCATGACCTCAACTAGCTATGTTTCTTCATTACTTGTTTATGACCTATATTTTCTAACTTCCCTTCACCTATAAACATAGCAATAATATTTTAATAATTTAACATAATAATCCAATATTATTTCAATTAACCAAGTAAACCAAGCAGATTTTACCATAATTCAATAAAATAATCTAACAATACCTTACATATAGATAAGTTTAGAGGTAATCATTATAATAAAATACATTTTTATATAATTAGCTATTCGGCTAAATCTCCGCTTCCCTCATCGTTAACGTGTCCAGATCCCCTGTTCCCTCGTCTACATTTCAACGAAAGTTCCAACTTTCAAAATATAATTTAAAAAAAAATTAAGCACTCTGAAATTGCTGGTCAACATCGTCTCCTTCGCTCAAATCCTCTGTCGCTTTTCATCTTCTGCGCACCAGTCACAGTTGATCTTCGCGTATCTTACTCTCATACAGTACGTGGTATGTCAATTTTAATGGTTTTTCATTTCCTTTCTACAAAATTTTGCTAGATTTTAGTGGAATCCTTTAAATGTATTGTTTCCAGGCTTATAATTTAGCTTCAGATCACTTCTGTATCTATAATATTTTGTCCCAAGTTCAAAGTTTTGTCTTGTTTCTTGTAGATTTGAATGCTTAGTTTGTTGGTTGCTCTTATGGAGTTTCTTAATTTAGTTGAAACTAAGAGAATTATAAAGCATTGATCAGATAAGATATGGATATAGGTTTTATAATTTCCAAGTTTTACTATTATGCAACACACAGGAACAATCTCCAAAGAAATAAGTTTGCTACATTAATCATTTATCATTTTAAAGGAGTTTTCCCGGTTAGGGCTCCTCCCGGGGCGCCGAGTCTTTTTGACTCAGATGTACGCGGTCTAACCGGTTTTACCCGTGGCCGTTTCCGAAGCATCCCCGTGGCCATCCCTAATTGAAACCTAGTGGGACTTGAACCCTTGACCTCCCCTATGGGGAGCAAGTGCCTTACCCACTAGGCCATTAGGAGATTGTTAAACAAATACTTTGGTAGAATAAATGCACATGATCTTGTTATGCAAATTGAATTTTTGTAGCTGAGCATGCTAATCAGCCTCAGATGTATCAGATTTGAGAATTCCAATACATACCAACCCTATATGTTACTTGATAGTATCCCCGAGTTGATGGATCCTGCCAGGGGCGTTGCCCCTAGGACACCACCCCTCAACCCTTAACTCATCGCCAAGTTTAGTCAAAATCCTTACATTACAATAAAATAACTAATAGATCTTAGTTGAGGTTGTATAAGAACAGATTAAGATAGGAGCATGAAATAGATATAGAGATTAAGCCTTACTGATTCTGAATTGTTAGCCTAACTTTTGTGGGTCCAACTGTATTTGTTAATCATTGTTAAATGATAATTTTTTTTTTTGAAAGGTCAAAACATGATAAGCTAATTGTACAGCTGAGGATAAATGTTTGGGCATTGTGAAATTATACAAAAAAAGAGTCAAGGGGGTCAACCCGACCCGCTTGAGCTGTTTTAATATAGCCCACTTTGATTTGTAACCCAATTATTTGGCCATTTTTACACCTCTATACAAATATCACACACACTGCCACATGCAGTAGTATTTCCATTAACATCTAACATGTGATTGAATTCAGCCTTTACTCTGGGTCTGCAACTGCTTGTTTGTGAGGGAGAGAAGATGACATACACAGGTCTCGAATTGTTCATGGACAACTTGAAGCAGCTCAGTTACAGCAAACACAATCCAATCATCAACAACAACCCAACAATATTAAGGAAAAGGTCTCAAATTCAAGAGCTTTATGAAGAGCTCAGCTTCATGATTCAGATCATGTTTTTTGAGAATCAAAATGGCGTGCATGAGGTAGAACAAATAAAGAATCTGAAGACAAGGTTCATAGATGTAGTACAAGAGGCACACAGTATTGTGGGCCTCTTTGTGTACTCTATCAATTACAAAAATACATCTACTGCCAGCATACGGGATTCGGTTAAATACTTCATGAACCGAAAGAAAGTTATGAGATCAATCACCTATAAAAGTACCCTAGATCTGAAGAATGTTATGACTGACATGATGTCTATCAAAAAGCAGTTCATTATGATCCTTAATCAAATGAAGCTGGATTCTTCAAGCAACGAGCCTTTAAAAACCCGAACTACTATGACTGCTGGAGCTTCGTGCACCATAAATCCATTAGGAACAAAGGCAGTAATGAAAGAAACGGTTGTGGAGCTCGATCATGATGTCGTGCTGATAAGGGACAAACTGATGGAAGACCATAAGCAACTAGATGTGGTATCAATTGTTGGTATGGGGGGAGTTGGTAAAACTACACTTGCTACCAAAGTTTTTAATGATCCTTTTGTTTTGTATCATTTTCATGTGCGTGCATGGGCCACTGTTTCTCAAACATATGAAAAACATGATTTGTTGATTCAAATACTAGCATCTATTGGTATTGAATTTGACCCTGTAAAAGCAAGTCATTCAGAATTTCGTGGGAAGTTGCACAAGAGTCTTTTGGGCAAGAGATATTTGATTGTTATTGATGATATATGGAGCAATGACGCATGGGATGACCTGAAAATGTTTTTTCCTAATGATCATAACAAAAGTCGAATTTTGCTCACCAGTCGTCTCAAAGAGGTTGCTTCACATGCAAAATCAGATGGGCTCGTTCATCAGTTGGAATGTTTAACAGACGAGGAAAGCTGGGAATTGTTATATAGGAAGGTGTTTCATGACAATGCCTGCCCAAAATCATTGACTAAACCTGGAATACAGATTGCCAAAAATTGTCATGGATTGCCTCTTGCAGTGGTTGTTATAGCAGGAGTTTTAGCAAAAGAAGCACCTACCGAAGATTCATGGGAAAGAGTTGGTGAAAGTGTTAGTTCGTACATTGTTAGTACCGAGAGTGGTACCGAGAATGGGCACGTGGATATATTGGATTTGAGTTACGAACATTTACCTCCTCACTTGAAAGACTGTTTTCTTTATCTCGGTGGCTTCCCTGAAGACCATACATTTCAAATACGAAAGTTGATCTGGCTATGGATCGCGGAGGGATTTGTGCAAGAAGATGGAAATAGAAGTTTAGAGGAAATTGGGGAGGATTACATTATGGAATTAGTTAACAGAAATCTTGTAATTGTTAAGGATAGAAAGTGTATTGGTGCCGTCAAAACTTTCTCTGTCCATGATCTTTTGAGGGAGCTATGCTTGGAAAAAGCAACAAGAGGTAATTTCTGCGTGAAAATAAGCAAACAAGCAAGTTCATTTCGTTCTGTGAGAGGACACAAGCCACGCCGCGTGTTCACCACAAGTATGGACTTTGTTACCAACAACTTTTTTGATCAACCTAGACCATGGGTTCATTCACTTTTGTTTTTATGCAATGAGCGTTCCTTGGTTAACAACACTAAAGTATATTTGCATTACTACCCTCTTCTAACGGTGTTGGATCTACAAAAGTGTCGATATGAAGTATTTCCCAAGGATATACAATTACTAATTCACTTAAGGTACCTTGCATTCTGGTATGACATGTGTTTTCCATCCTTGATATGTAATCTTTGGAGCCTACATACCATCATCGTTAGAACTAATGAAGCACGTTTGTATTTACCAAAAACCATATCAAACTTGGTGAATCCGAAGCATTTGTGGAGTGATGCCTATATTTACTTTTCTTCATATGAAAAACCAATAAATTTGCAAACCATTTCAAATGTAGTGTTGGATAGAAGTTGGGAGAAATGTTTCCCCGCTATCAAGAAGCTTACATGTACGACTCTTGTACCGAAGAATCAAGACTTTGAGCTGCTCAGTTCCTTAGAAAGATTGGTGTGGACTTATACTCCCTCAGGAGGATTGCAATTTGGTAAATTCCAAAAGATTCAACTAACATTCCCTACTTCGTTAAAGAAACTTTCACTAAAAGGATGTCATCTTCTTTGGAGTGATATGTCAATAATTCAATCTTTACCGAACCTTGAGATTCTGAATATACTAAAGGATGCATTTGTAGGACTGAGATGGGAAGCATGTGATGCTCAATTTCAGCAACTTAAATTTTTGAAGCTGGAGGACTTGGATATCAAACAGTGGGAAACGTCAAATATCAACTTCCCATGTCTCAAACAGATAGTGGTGGATGGATGCCTAGATCTTGAAGAGATTCCACTTGAACTTGGGGATATCTCAACCCTTGAGCTTATTGACATTGATGATTCTAGCAGCTCTGTTGTAGATTCAGCTTATAAAATTCAAGAAGAGCAAGAAAGTTATGGAAACTATGACTTGAAGATCAATGTTAGAAAAGTGTTGCCCCACTTAGATCTTCAGGAAATGTCAATTTGGCACGGATCGTTGACCAGTATGAGATCGAATCCATATGGATCGCTTAGTTTTTGAAGAGACATCTCATGTTCTCTAAATCGAAAACATGTGGAGAATGTGGTTTCTGATTAATGGTCCCTGACAATTCTACTATTTACACGTGGAACATGAAGTGTTAGAGGATAAAATGTGGTTATGCAACATTAATGAGATACAGAAACATATTAGGAACCAGAAACTGCCAAATGATCAAGAAGACATAATCAAGTGGTCAAACCATGTTTAATTGACAACGAAGAAGCAAGTTTTGCTCTCGTATTTTGCAAAAGTTGCCAATCAAGAAAGGTGAAGAGGTAAATTTGATATTAATGATTCAAATCACCATCATTTTTTAAACCTTTTTTAAGCGTATTTCCTTCATTTATGTCCCAAATGTACCTGTTGTAGATCGAGCCTATGAATATGGTTCCCCTGGTTCAGAGTGAAGCACTTGTTGAACATCTGATTACATATTCATTGTTTTACAGTGTTTTCCTCTGTACAAAAAGGGAAATAAATGTTATATGCTCCAAGCCTGTTTTCTTTTAGATGTATTAATGTTTCACATACAAGTGCCCCATGACTCTTTCATTTCTGAGTAATGAAAACATATCAATGAACTTGTGAACAAGGTATTTGACTAAGTCATGCATTAATGACTGCATGTTTAGACTTTAGATCCCAGAAATTAATATTTGGCTTTTTATATCTTCTTGTTTGATTCAAGCAGCACAAGAGAGATGTTTGGGTGTCTCACCAGCTGAACTTTTAGATCAGTTTAAATGTTGAAGGATATGTTTCATGCATCTCAAGAGATTTCAGATGGTAACTAATGTTGTAAAATAGTTGGTTTATTCAAGTGAAATAATTATAGCAGTACCGAGTGTATCAAATTTCGATTTTATTATTCAGTACAACTTATATAAATGAATATAAATAAATAATGTTATAAACTAGACTTTTACCTAGTATCAATAAATAATGACATTAAATAACCGAAACAAAATTAAAATAATGCATCAATAAATACAATTATAAAGTCACTTTACAACTGAGGTACCAACTATGAAGTACCAAAATGATATAATTAAGAAAAATGTAAAATATCAAAAAGATGTTACATTGTTTTGACTTTAATTTTTTTTAACGTTTTATTTTAAATTTTAAACTTTTGACTTTTTAGGATTTTGTATTTTTGTTTAACGTATCTTATTACCTCCAATTGCCACTCCTCCATTTGAATTAACAATCCATTTTTTACATTTAAAATTTTAAGTTTTAAAAAAAATTATATAATTTACGGGTTTACCCTTAAATGGGTTATACAAGCCATTTTAGGGTTGGCGAATTGACCCTAACCCAACCTTATTTTTTCATGTCGATTAACTTTTGACTCATTTCGATTCATGTCACTTTTTTGTGTCAGGTTCAAGTTAAATTTCATGTCGGGTTAAGAATTATCGGATCTACCAACACATTGTTGGGCTCAGGAGTAACTCTTACATTCTCTATTTTTCTACTAAAGATTATAAGTGTAATATAAAATATATGTTTTTTAGAAATGATGAATTGAAAGTGTTGTAGTGGTGGACCTAACATGAAAAATTGTTCACAAGTTCATTGAAAGTTCTGTAGTGGTAGCATGTAACATTCTCTATTCTCAGTAAAATGTATTTAAATACAATTTAGTACCTCACATGAAAAAAAAATTCAAAAAATGTTACATGCTACCAGCACGAGCGGCTTTGTTAAATACACAGTGGCGTTGGTGGTTTGTACCTGAATGAAGCTTCTTTCTCTATCATGCTCTCAGCCTATTTTCTCATATCCACTTTGATTTTTTAGATTACAAAAACCTATGATATGATCTTAATTCTAGGGTAAGAGCAATCGGAGAATTAGAAGCAGTTCACCCAGAATCTCTAAGGATTAGAACACGGATTGAAGACTGAATGCAAGGATGTTCTTGGCCTCAACGTAAGAAGGAGGAAGCTCGTTTGGAACTCGTAAGCCTTGACCCGTGACCAAGCTCCGGTGTGAGAGTAAGTATATGGATTGTAGATATGGAGAAGAGAAATGTTTAATATCAAAGGTTGAGTTGTCCATCTCCTCCTTTACCTGAGGTGATTGTTATATAGAGTGCTGGAGGTTGAGGGTGCCTCTTATTATCCAGCAGTTGATACGTAGCTGCTGCTTTCAGTCAAACCTTCTGTGTAGATGACCAACGGTCATCTGTTGTTGATGTGACATATCATGAAGGTTTGTAGGAACTGACCTTCAGACATAACTTATCTTTGAAGTTTGTATTTGTCTTGTATGAATAGGACCTGGGCAGATGTGACATATCATGAAGGTTAATAGAAGTTGACCTTCAGACATAACTTATCTTTGGAACTTGTATTTGTCTTATATGGAACAGTGGTCATATAAACCCTTAGGTGACATATTTGGTAAGCTGCATATAAGCTTTTCCTCCTACACCATTCTTTTTGTCTTTGTTTCCCAAGCTGAAGGTTGTAAGGTTCAAATGGTCGGAGGTAATGAGGTACCGCTGTGCTCCAGCTTTATTCAGGTTGTAACTTGGGGTTGGTCGGAGCTATTGGTCTGATGCACCTGAGGTTCACCTATGAAAGGTTATTCCTCCAGTTGGTCGGATCTGTTGGTCTGATGGACCTGAGGTTCAGCTATGGAAGGTTGTTCCTTTAGTTGGTCGGAGCTGTTGGTCAGATCGACCTGAGGTTCAGCTGTGGAAGGTTGTTCCTTCAGTTGGTCGGAGTTGTTGGTCTGATGGACCTGAAGTCCAGCTGAACCTGAACTTAAAATATTTGATTAACCGAGATGAACAATACTTGAAATTCAGTCTTCCAACTTGAATGCATCTAACACTCGAAGAACACGACCTATATCTGTTCGTAAAACCCAAAAAACCAAAAAAGGACCACACCTGCTTTTTAATAAAACCCTTAAAAAGCAACGAACCACTTTTATAAACTTTCCACTTCAGCCCTGGAACATAAGAGCAAACTCCACTTTCGACCCTTCAAGATATAACTAGCTTTCCAGACGACAAAACCCACAATAAGAACATTGGAGTAATATCGTTCCATACTTACGATTATATTTTCAACAGAAGAGAAACATACATGTGTTTGAAGGTTGTCAGTCGCACAAGAGATCACAATCGATGGAACAGTGGAGAATGAACCGTCAGTGTTGAAGGATTATACGCACGTATATTCAACAGGCACACTCGATGGTTTAGGGTAAATAGATTTCAAAATAGGTTTACTAATCTGATATCATATAAGGGCAATATAGTAAATGACAGAATAAATATGTTAGATAATAGAGATTATTGATTCTTAAAAGATTAAATAATAATAAAATAGGTATATAGGTTTTAAAAGGATATATACATAATATTAAAGTTTAAAAGAATATATACTTAATATTGAAAATTTAGAAGAATATATGTGAAATTATCTCTTAATAATATATACATATAAACACTCATGAGTAATGGGCCGTGGCCATATTTAAGGAAATTCTTTTACCAAAAGAGACAAAATTGGGCCAGGTTGGTGAATTCTTTTAATGCTTTTTTTTGGGTTGTTTGGGAAATGAGCCAACAGTCCAACACTAAGATCTAAGGTGTCACTTATTTAATCAGGTTGTTGCGTTTTCTGTAGTCATTTGTCGTCCGATTTCAACGAAAGTTTCAACTTCCAAAATATATAAATAAAAAAACACACACTCTGAAATCTCCGGTCAACATCGACTCCTTTGCTCAAATCCTCTGTCGCTTTCATCTTTTGCGCACCAGTCACACGTTGATCTGTGCGTATCTTACTCACACAGGAAGTGGTTTGGAAATTTTAATGGTTTTACATTTCCCTTCATCAAATTTTTATCATATGAGTGGGATTTTGCGTAATGTGCTAGATTTTAGTGGAATCCTTTAAATGTGTTGTTTCCAAGCTTATCATTTAGCTTCTCATCACTTCTGTATCTATATAATATTTTGTCCCAAGTTCAAAGTTTTGTCTTGTTGCTTCTAGATTTGAATGCTTAGTTTGTCGGTTGCTTTTATGGAGTTTCTTAATTTAGTTGAAACTAACAGAATTATTAAGCACTTGATCAGCTTAGCACAACCAAACACATCCTCAGCTAAGCAATACTCATGTCAGCTAAGAGACAATACTCAGTCAGCTGAGCTCTTAAGCTTATCATGCTGATCAACTCATACTTAACTGATCAGTTCAGCAATTAACTGAGCATGCTAATCAGCCTCAGATGTATCAGATTTGAAAACTTCCAATACATACCTACACTATATGTTACTTAATAGTATCCCCAAGTTGATTGGATCCCGCCAGGCCCTAGGACACCACCTCTCAACCCCTAACTAATTGCCAAGTTTAGTCAAAATCCTTATATTACAATAAAATAACTAACAGATCTTAGTTGAGGTTGTAAAAGAACAGGTTAAGATAGGAGCATGAAATAGATATAGAGATTAAGCCTTACTGATTTTGAATTGTTAGCCCAACTTTTAAGGGTCCAACTGTATTTATTAATCATTATCAAATGATAATTTTTTGTGAAATGTCAAAAAATAATTAACTAATTGCCTAATTATACAGCTGAGGATAAATGTTTTGGTATTGTGAAATTAAACTAAAAAAAGAGTTAAGAGGGGTCAACCTGACCTGCTTGAGCTGTTTATATATAGCCCACTTTGATTTGTAACCCAATTACTTGCCCATATTCACACCTCTATTAAATTATCACGCACACTGTCACATGCTTTCTAATATGTAGGACCCTTGGTATCAAGTATCAAATGTATAACGAAGCAATCAATACACAATGATTAAGTTCTTGGTAGTATCAATGATGCGTATGTGAGAAACGATATACGGCAAGAACACAGTGTTAACGTCGAATGAAAGCTTGATTAGAATAGGGTTTGCAAAGTTTACTTATACCCCTTGGGTATTTACAATAACTACCCTAAACTAATGTCATAAGTAAATTAAATTTCACTAAAATATAAATGGACAAAAATTTAAGTTCTAACAATCTCCCCCTTTGTGTCCATTTTACAATTAAGCATAATAAACGAAGATTATCATCTTCGCTGGAGCATTTGATCTTGAGCATAAACAGAGAATGATAGTTGAGGGAATCTTCAATTTCGGCATCCTTGTTATTATTCATCAAACAGAAATTTACTCCCCCTCGAATGTAGCTCTTGATCTTCAACAATGACTTGAAACATTTTCATTACCTTGCTCCCCCTTGATTTTTCGAACATATATCTTCTTATGGTAGAGAACCGGGGAAAAGTGATGTGGATTGATGCAAATTTTCTCCTTAAAAAGTCTTAAGAGATGTTTGACGGAGCGAACCACAAATGGATATTTAAGCTCAGGCAAAGTGGGATGACGTGCATTCGTGTTAGCATTTGTGAAGGATCTTGTTTGACTAAAACACACAAATGGACGAGCAACACGGTGAGGAGTAGCACGAGAAACATAAGCATTATTGTTTTGCGGAAGACGACGTTCTTTCATATCTTTAGAATTATCTTTACTTTCGTTCCAAAGCTTTCTCCGAAGTTTGACTTTGTTTATAAATTTCTCCGCGTAAGACTTGAGTGCAGTATGATCATCCTTAGAATGAGTGGTTTTCGGATGCGTAACACTTTTTGATGATTCACCTGCATGGACTGTTACATGAACCACCTTGACTTCTTTCCCTTTAGGAGACTTACATTTTCGAACTTTTTCAGAATCAAAAGATGTCGCGACCTTTTCTTCTACACAATTTTGTAAGTCTTGTTCCAATTTCTGAATTTTAAGCATAAATTGATTTCTCTCGGTCTCAAAATTCATTCTCTCTAAAGCAGACTTACTTTGAATATCCAACAATTGTTGCTCAAGATTCCTTATCTTGATATCTTCTTCAATCTCTAAATCATGATACTTCTTGTCTGAAATCTGGAGTTTTTTAGTCAACTCAGAAATTTCCAAAACAAGTTTGGCATTTTCTTTTTCAAATTTACGTGCTTTCTTTTTTTGTTTTTGCCCAGAAGCTACATGAAGATGGATACTTTTACTGAGTTCTTCTAACGTCATTTGTAATCCATTAATTTCTTCTTCTTTGACACAAGACATGGTTGATACTTGACAATGGATCTTTGAGTGAAAGAGTAAAGGTAAATGTTAAATGGCTTTATTTAATGGCTTGAACAATGACTTGGGTGAATGGCTTGAAAAGTGACGTGGGTGAATGGCTTGAAGAGTGGCCTGGGTAAATGGGTTGGAGTGTCGAATGGCTTGGAGAATGGTGTGGAGAATGGCTTGATAACCAAACGGTTTTATGAACAATGGCTTGAGCAACAAACGGTTTGAAGGACAAATGGCTTGAAGGCAAATGGCTTGAAGGACAAATGGCTTGAAATACCAAATGGCTTGAAATGCAAACGGCTTGAAGCACCACATGGCTTGAAGTACCAAATGGCTTGAAATGCAAATGGCTTGAAATGGAAATGGCTTGAAGGATGATACGATGAACACGGCGATTCTAAACCTGCAACTCGATCTTGAAGATTCTATACACAACCAAATCAAGTTTTTCCAAACCTAATCTCCAAAGAAACACCAAACTTAACAAATCCAACAATCAATTTGCATTAAACATCAAAAACCAAAATGAATTTATGCCCTACGAAGAACTACGGGAGAAACCCTAGTCGACTAAAACATAACCTCCCGTCGAGCCAAACAAATCAAAACCTTACCTTTGATTCACTCTTTGGCTCTGATACCAATTGTAGGACCCTTGGTATCAAGTATCAAATGTATAACGAAACAATCAATACACAATGATTAAGTTCTTGGTAGTATCAATGATGCGTATGTGAGAAACGATATACTGCAAGAACACAGTGTTAACGTTGAATGAAAGCTTGATTAGAATAGGGTTTGCAAAGTTGTACTTATACCCCTTGGGTATTTATAATAACTACCCTAAACTAATGTCATAAGTAAATTAAATTTCACTAAAATATAAATGGACACAAATTTAAGTTCTAACATAGTAGTATTTCCATTTGACACCTAACATGTGATTGAATTCAGCCTTTACTCTGGGTCTGCAACTGCTTGTTCGTGAGGGAGTTAAGATGACATACACAGGTCTCGAATGGTTCATGAACAACTTGAAGCAGCTCAGTTACAGCAAACACAATCCAATCATCAACACAACCCAACAATTTTAAAGAAAAGGTCTCTAATTCAACAGCTTTATGAAGAGCTCAGCTTCATGATTCAGATCATGTTTTTTGAGAATCAAAATGGCGTGCATGAAGTAGAACAAATAAAAAAAATATGAAGACAAGGTTCATAGATGTAGCACAAGAGGCACACAGTATTGTGGGCCTCTTCGTGTACTCTATCAATTACAAAAATACATGTCCTACTAGCATAGGTGGTTCGGTTAAATACTTCATGAATTGTAAGAAAGTTATGAGATCAATCACCTATAAAAATACCCTAAATCTGAAGAATGTTATGACTGACTTGAAGTCTATCAAAAAGCAGCTCATTATGATCCTTGATAAAATGAAGCTGGATTCATCTTCAAGCAACGAGACTCTAAAAATCCGAACTATGACTGCTGGAGCTTCCTGCACCATAAATCTATTAGGAACAAAGACAGTGATGAAAGAAACAGTTGTGGGGCTCAATCATGATGTCGTGTTGATAAGGGACAAACTGATGGAAGACCATAAGCAACTAGAAGTGGTATCAATTGTTGGCATGGGGGGAGTTGGTAAAACTACACTTGCTACCAAAGTTTTTAATGATCCTTTTGTTGTGTATCATTTTCACGTGCGTGCATGGGCCACTGTTTCTCAAACCTATGAAAAACATGATTTGTTGATTCAGATACTAGCATCTATTGATATTGAATTTGACCCTATAAGTGCAAGTGATTCAGAACTTCGTGGGAAGTTGCACAAGAGTCTTTTGGGGAAGAGATATTTGATTGTTATCGATGATATATGGAGCAAAGAGGCATGGAGTGAACTGAAAATGTATAAATTTTGCTCACCAGTCGTCTCAAAGAGGTTGCTTCACATGCAAAATCAAATGGGTTAGTTCATCAGTTGGAATGTTTGACAGACGAGGAAAGCTGGGAATTGTTATGTAAGAAGTTGTTTCATGACAATGCCTGCCCGAAATCATTGACTAAACCTGGAATGCAGATTGCCAAAAACTGTCATGGATTGCCACTTGCAGTAGTTGTTATAGCAGGAGTTCTAGCAAAAGAAGCACCTACTAAAGATTCATGGGAAAGAGTTGGTGAAAGTGTTAGTTCGTACATTGTTAGTACCGAGAATGGTAACAAGAATGGGCATGTGGATATATTGGGTTTGAGTTACGAACATTTACCTCCTCACTTGAAAGATTGCTTTCTTTATCTCGGTGGCTTCCCTGAAGACCATATATTTCAAGTACGAAAGTTGATCTGGCTATGGATTGCTGAGGGATTTGTGCAAGAAGATGGAAATAAAAGTTTAGAGGAAATTGGGGAGGATTACATTATGGAATTAGTTGACAGAAATCTTGTAATTGTTAAGGATAGAAAGTGTATTGGTGCTGTTAAATCTTGCTTTGTCCATGGTCTTTTAAGGGAGCTATGCTTGGAAAAAGCAACAAGAGGTAATTTTTGCATGAAAATAAGCAAACAAACGAGTTCTTTTTGTTCCGTGAGGCGACAAAAGCCACGCCGCATGTTCACCACAAGTATGGACTTTGTTATCAACTTTTTTGATCAACCTAGACCATGGGTTCATTCACTTTTGTGTTTACGTAATGAGTATTCCTTAATTAACAACACTAAAGGATATTTTCATTACTACCCTCTTCTAACTGTGTTGGATCTACAAAAGTGTCGGCATGAAGTTTTTCCTAAGGATATACGATTACTAATTCACTTAAGGTACCTTGCATTCTGCTCTGACACTGGTTTTCAATCCTTAATATGTAATCTTTGGAGTCTGCGTACTATCATCGTTAGAACTAGTGAAGCATGTTTGTATTTACCAAAAACCATATCAAACTTGGTGAATCTGAGGCATTTGTGGAGTGATGCATATATTTACTTTCCCTCATATGAAAAACCAATGAATTTGCAAACCATTTCAAATGTAGTTTTGGGTAATGAGGCTGAAAGTTGGGAGAAATGTTTCCCCGCTATCAAGAAGCTTACATGTACGACTCTTGTACCGAAGAATCAAGACTTTGAGCTGCTCAGTTCCTTAGAAAGATTGGTGTGGACTTATACTCCCTCAGGAGGATTGCAATTTGGTAAATTCCAAAAGATTCAACTAACATTCCCTACTTCGTTAAAGAAACTTTCACTAAAAGGATGTCATCTTCTTTGGAGTGATATGTCAATAATTCAATCTTTACCGAACCTTGAGATTCTGAATATACTAAAGGATGCATTTGTAGGACTGAGATGGGAAGCATGTGATGCTCAATTTCAGCAACTTAAATTTTTGAAGCTGGAGGACTTGGATATCAAACAGTGGGAAACGTCAAATATCAACTTCCCATGTCTCAAACAGATAGTGGTGGATGGATGCCTAGATCTTGAAGAGATTCCACTTGAACTTGGGGATATCTCAACCCTTGAGCTTATTGACATTGATGATTCTAGCAGCTCTGTTGTAGATTCAGCTTATAAAATTCAAGAAGAGCAAGAAAGTTATGGAAACTATGACTTGAAGATCAATGTTAGAAAAGTGTTGCCCCACTTAGATCTTCAGGAAATGTCAATTTGGCACGGATCGTTGACCAGTATGAGATCGAATCCATATGGATCGCTTAGTTTTTGAAGAGACATCTCATGTTCTCTAAATCGAAAACATGTGGAGAATGTGGTTTCTGATTAATGGTCCCTGACAATTCTACTATTTACACGTGGAACATGAAGTGTTAGAGGATAAAATGTG
Source organism: Pulicaria dysenterica (assembly GCA_947179395.2). NCBI lineage: Eukaryota > Viridiplantae > Streptophyta > Magnoliopsida > Asterales > Asteraceae > Pulicaria > Pulicaria dysenterica. The sequence continues at coordinate 89,157,519 of OX359288.1, forward strand.
GTTATGCAACATTAATGAGATACAGAAACATATTAGGAACCAGAAACTGCCAAATGATCAAGAAGACATAATCAAGTGGTCAAACCATGTTTAATTGACAACGAAGAAGCAAGTTTTGCTCTCGTATTTTGCAAAAGTTGCCAATCAAGAAAGGTGAAGAGGTAAATTTGATATTAATGATTCAAATCACCATCATTTTTTAAACCTTTTTTAAGCGTATTTCCTTCATTTATGTCCCAAATGTACCTGTTGTAGATCGAGCCTATGAATATGGTTCCCCTGGTTCAGACTTCAGAGTGAAGCACTTGTTGAATATCTGCTTACATATTCATTGTTTGACAGTTTTTTTCTCTGAACAAAAAGGGAAATAAATGTTATATGCTCCAAGCCTGTTTTCTTTTAGATGTATTAATGTTTCACATACAAATGCCACTTGACTCTTTGATTTTTGAGTAATGAAAACATATCAATGAACTTGTGAACAAGGTATTTGACTAAGCCCTGCATTAATGACTTTAGATTTTAGATCCCAGAAATTATATTTGTTTTTTTATATCTTCTTGTTTGATACAAGCGGCACAAGAGAGATGTTTGGGTGTCTCACCAGCTGAACTTTTAGATCAGTTTAAATGTTGAAGGATATGTTTCATGCATCTCAAGAGATTTCAGATGGTAACTAATGTTGTAAAATTGTTTGTTTATTCAAGTGAAATAATTCTAGCGGTATCGCGTGTATCGAATTTGGATTTTATTATTCAGTTCAACTTATATTAGTGAAGATAAATATAAATAAACAATGTTATGTACTAGATTTTAAGTATCAATAAACAATGACATTAAATAATCGAAATAAAATTAAAATAATATATATACAAATACAATTATAAAGTCACTTTAAAACTAAGGTAGCAACTAGGAAGTACCAAAATGATATAATTAAGAAAAATGTAAAATATCAAAACGATGTTACATTGTTTTGACTTCAAAAAAATTTATCGTTTTATTTTAGATTTTTAACTTTTGAGTTTTTAGGGTTGTGTATTTTTATTTAACGTATCTTATTACCTCCAAATACCACTCCTCCATTTGAATTAACAATCTTCGTTTTACATTTTAGATTTTAAGTTTTAAAGAAAATTATATAATTTAGGGTTTACCCTTAAATGGTTATACAAGTCATTTTATGGGTTGGTGGATCGACCTAACCCAACCTTATTTTTTCGTGTCGATCAACTTTTGACTCATTTCAATTCATGTCACTTTTTTGTGTCAGGTTCGAGTTAAGTTTCATGTCGGGTTAAGAAGTGTTGGATCTACAACTCATTGTTGGACTTAGGAGTAACTCTTACATTCTCCATTTTCTACTAAAGGTTATAAGTGTAATATAAAATATGTGTGTTTTTAGAAATGATGAATTGAAAGTGTTGTAGTAGAGGATTGAAAGTGTTGTGTCATGTGTGTGATACCGTTTATATAAAGGGCTCCAACTACTAGTATTAAAGAGTTACCGACTTTTATCTATATCTATATATAAAAGACATGCAAATTTTCCAAAAATAACCATAAATTGAGTTTTAATTAACCAATCACAACCTTCAATTGGGTATTCGTAAATGAAAATGATTTCATCAGATACAAAACTTTCGGTTAAGTTTCAAAGAAGACAATTTTCTCTAATGTTGTGTTTTGCTATGACGATTAACAAACGTCAAGTACAGTCACTTTCAGAAGTCGGTTTATTCCTCATGGTTGCAAATTTTCCAAAAATAATCATAAATTGATTCACAATTAACCAATCACAACCTCCAATTTCAAAATTATTCAATTTTCAAAAACAATTTTGGAAATATGTGGATAATCGAATTAAATTCAATTTTTTCGAATTTAATTCAATTTTAAATTATATGGGAGGGGGTTAAATGAAAATTAGAGGGGGTTTTACAAAAGATGTGAAGGGCTATTAAGAAAATATGAGGGTTTTTTTTTAAATTGTATATTAATGTAATTAATTATAAGTTGTTTATAAATTATTTTTAGTAACTTGTGATATATTTTGTTTAGAGAAAAAATAATTATTTATTTACGACCGTCTCATTTTTATCTACGTTTTGGTATATATTTTATAGTAATGTAATATGACACTTTTTTTAAATTAGTATATTCTCATCACAAATGTGATATTTCATTTACTGCATTATTTTTATTTGAAAATTTTGATATCTCAAATACACTTCCGAAATACCCGTACGTGCACGGGTCAATAAACTAGTGAAATCTATAAGTTGACCCAACATTAAAGGCATTGAAGGCACCCACAATAAACATCCCCTCACACTTATAAATGTTTTGATTACACAAACTTACCGACTTTTAAAAGTCGGTAACTTGTTTCAATGTACTCTGGACCTACAACAACCACACAAACAATTTCATATGAACATGTAGAAGAGAATTAGAGAATAGGAACATGAATGTTTTACAATTTTAAGATTAACTAATACAAGTAAGAGCTAATCTCTTTTATAGACAAACAGATGGAAGTTGTTAGGTTCTGCAGGTCATGTAACTTTCTAAATGACACATAACAATTGTAATGTTCCTAAATAGATGTAATCTCTTTTATAGACAAAATTTCTCATACAGTCTGTAGGCCTGATTGACTCTGTTACCTCTTTTTCATCCAGATTGTGACTGCAAGGCCCTCGGCTCCTCATTGAGACTGCTTTCATAAAAATCAGCTCTCATCCATAGCTATTCACGTAATCAGCGACTTAGCCCTAATCGACTCGGTTCAACAATTATTGTTCCTGATTCTTGTTTCTGTTTTTGATTGTTGAACGAATCTTGTTAACACCTTAACGGATTGTTATGTATTGATACTTTTTATATGTTCTAATCATGTTTTTACATTCTTGATTCTTGTTTACTGATTATATCTTAAGGATATCCTAAATCATGTTTACTGATTAATGTTCACAGATTTTAAATCTTTTATACTGATTCTAAATCATTCTTACTGATTATATGTCACCATTCTAAAATCTTGTTTGCTGATTCTAAGTCATGCTTATTGATTATATGTTACCATTCTAAATCTTATTTACTGATTCTAATCATGTTTACTTGGTTATATGTTGCAGATTCTTGTTTACTGATGAACGATGATTTGTTCAAAATCATGTTTTTGGTTTTTGTAACAGATTCTAAAACATGTTCTACTTCTGATTTATATGTTCTAAATCGTTTTTTTTTTTTTTTTTTTTTTTTTGCAGATGTTCTATTTTTTAATTTGAGATCGGATTATGGGATGTTTCAAGTAAGAACACGTTAATTTTTTAGTTTAATTCTTGAGATATCTTACATGATAGATAGATTCATTTTTCAGTAATTTTATCTATATACAGAACAGCAGTGTAAAACAAGGTAACCATAATCGGAAATGGGCTGTTCAGTATCGGCTATGTAATTCTGGGTACCCAACCCACATACACGGTTCTTGTGAGCGATCCTTCTTCTTTCAAAGATTAGACATCTTCAAGGTACAGAACTAATGGAATGATGTGACACCATAAATAAGAAATAAAGAAGAATGAACACAAAGATGTTTAATAACACAGTTGCCAGTGTTTATATGCACACCTAATCTGCAAGGCCTCACTTAGTAGCTTCTTTCAATTTTCAAAATGGTTCTTACAAATTCTATATGCAGAAGCACAAGCTATCCGTGTAATTCATAGCTTTCTCTCGAGAGTTTTATACAATATCCACCAAACTCCTACACAGTATGGAATCATGACACCTAAAATTCCAGAATTCAAATCTTTTTAATTGCTTTATTTCTTATCACCAAGATTCAAATTAGTAAAATAAAAAGTGATGATGCTCATCCAAAAAAATACAATGATCAAACCTCAAACAAGCTGTATATACATTGTTTACCAACAAAAATAGCAGTAAATTTTGTAAACTGTAACTAAAGATATCAATATAAAACACTCCATTACAAAATTAAAGCAGCCTGGTTGTTCCATTCTCCACCTATTTAAATTTCGGCTTCACCGTACGACGTTTGGATGTCCGTTCAGTCCATATCCTACGGCCATGCATGTATTGGCGTGCTGGAGGAAATGGTTGACGATTAGTTGGTACATCTAATTCATTTGGACTATGAGTTGGTGAACCAAATGCCTCTAGAGCCTCAAATATATCATCGTAAATGTACCCTGATCTGTATGTAACTATGATTTTTAGGTCCAAGTTTCCATCAGCATGTTGCTCTTCTTGCATCCTGTCGACAGAAATTACAAAAGAGTTGTTACAGTTCTCAATGTTGATACACTCAAGTGTTGGGATGTACCCGATTTCTAGTGGAATCTCCTTAAGATGATTGCAGTCCATTAACACTAATTGTTTAAGACGTGGGAAATTGATGCTAGAGGCTTGCCACTCTGCAATATTCAACCAACATAATTTCAAGAATTTTAGTTGTTGAAATGGTTCCTCACCAGCATCCCACTGGAGTCCCACAAAGGCATCTCGTTGTAATTTCAGAACCTCGAGTTTAGGTAAAGATTGAATTTTTGACATACAACTCCAAGGAAGATGGCATCGTCTTAATGTAAGTTTCTTCAAAGAAGCTGGGAAGCTCATGTTATTTAGATTTTCGGATGTTATATCTCCATTCACAACTGTCCCTGTTATCTTTAGTACCTCGAGGGAAGTGAGTGATTTGAAGTCGTAACTCCTAACTAGGGCATTCATGATCGAGAGCTTCTTGATACTGGGAACACATTTCAGAAATGTTTTTGCCCCATCTCCCAAAATCACATTGCTAATGGTTAACAGATTCATTGGTTTCATGTTTCGAGGAAACAAAATATTGATGTTACACTGCAAGTGCCGCAAATTCACCAAGTTTGATATGGTTTCTGGTAACAAGATATGATCTCGCCTAGTGTTTGTAAAAATAAGTGTTTGAAGGCTCCAAAGATTTGTTAGTGATGATGGGAAATCTTCTTCATACCAAATCGCAAGGTACCTTAAATGAACTAATAATGATATCATCGCAGTAATATAATCCAATTTAGTATGTTGTAGATCTAACACCATTAGAAGCATCCAGGAATGGGAAAACTTAATAACGCGGTAACTTGTATCCGAGTAACTGTAGAAGGACAAAAATGATCGGATGTTTGAGGCGGTTCTGATGACAAGGTTGCGGTTTGCAAAAATGCGGCGTTTCTTGTACCATGCTACCTTAATTGGATCGGATCCATGGTCCCTTCCAGGTATAGTGAGGAAGAATCTTTCTTTTGTTGCTATTTCCAAGCAAAGTTCCCTCAAAACATCATGGACGGAAAAGGTTTTGATAGCACCGTTGGACTTTGTACCCTGAACTAACACAAGATTTCTAGCGACTAGTTCCATCAGATAATCCTCTGCAGTTTCTTCCATGCTTTGCTTTCTAGTTTGTTGAATGAATCCCTCTGCCACCCATAACCAGATCAAGCTTCTTACACGAAACTTGTAGTCTTCAGGGAAGCCTCCCAAGTAAAGAAAACATTCTCTCAAGTGAGAAGGTAAATGGTCAAAACTCAATGCCAGAGTTTGCGTGTAACTATTTTGGTCATTGACAACGTATGAAGTCACATTTTGAGCAATTCTTTCCCATGAATATCGGCTTATTGTTTCTTTGGCTAGAACTCCTGCTATTGCAACCAACGCAAGTGGTAATCCTCGACAACTTGTAGCAATTTTCTTTCCGGTTTCGATTAAAGAATGGGGGCAACCATTTCCAAGGAACACCTTCTTATGCAGCAACTCCCAGCTTTCCTCGTCAGTTAGATGCTCTAACTGATGAATGAAACCATATGGTTTTGCATGCAAAGCGACTTCTTTGAGGCGGCTGGTGAGCAAAATTCGACTTCCTGTTTGATTGTGGGGGAAAAGTACTTTCAGGTCATCCCAAGCCTTGGTGTTCCAGATATCATCAATAACAATTAGATATCTGTTGCCCATAAGGCTCTTGTGCAACATTTCACGAAGTCGAGAGTAATCTTCTCTTAGAATGTCTCGTTTGAAGCCAATAGATGCCAAAATTTGAATTAAGAGATCATATTTTTCATATGTTTGAGAAACAGTGACCCATGCACGCACATGAAAATGATAGACAACAAAACGATCGTTGAATATTCTGGTAGCAAGGGTAGTCTTACCTAATCCGCCCATACCAACGATTGAGACCACATCTAGCCTTAGTTGATCTTCCACAAGTTTGTCCCTTATCAGCTCGGCATCACGGTCAAGCCCCACTACAATTTCATCCGATAGTTTCTTCGAGCCAAGTGCATTTCTAGTGAAAGAAGTTCCACCAGCAGTTGCAGATTGGGTTTTTGGGTGGTTGATTCTTGGAGATGAATCTATCTCTATGTTCTCGAGGATGCTAAGGAAATCCTTCTTGATAGACTGTATTGATCTCATAACATCCTCAATATCCGTAGAGATATCAAAGGCACTATATGCTGAAGGAATTTTTTTATATTTGAGATTGATAACAGATACAAACCAATCAACCATATCATGTGCCTCTTCTGCTACGTCTTTGAATCTTTTCTCCAGATCTCTTATTTGTTCAAGCTCATGTAGGTTGCTTTCTTTCTCAGGGAACAGAATCTGGATAATGGATTGAAGTTCCTCGTACAGCGATTGGAATCGAGACCTTTCTGATAAAATTAATGGCTGGTTCTTGATGAACGGATTGTCATTACTGTAAATAAGCTGCTTCAGTTTCTCCATGAACAATTCCAGACCTGTGTAAGTCATCTCTATCTGATCTCTCCCTCTCTCTCTCTCTCTCTCTCTCTCTCTCTCTCTCTCTCTCTCTCTCTCTCTCTCTCTCTCTTTGTGTGTGTCTGTGTGTGTATTGATTATATGTTTGTTGACTGTTTACTCTCTAACAATGTTGATTTCAGAGGCTTGGTGTGATTGTCAGGGCCTCAGGGGTGTGAACATAAATAGCAGAAAAAGAAGATAGATCAGTAATGTTTGTAGTTATTAGCAACTGTTCATTTGTAGGACAAACAAACAAGGTTGGATCAAGTGGTTATCACCCTTGACTCTGGAGACAGAGGTCAAGGGTTCGATCCTCAAGAGGTATGAGTGTCTACATCTCAATCTCCCCATACACCGTGCAAACGGTATTGTGACCCATAACCCGTGGAAGACGGTATTGAGTGTTACCTTACTTTACTTTTTTTTTCATTTGTAGGACAACAAGATTGAGTGGTTGACGGTTTCTGCACTTTGTCATAGATTTATTTAATTATATCTTTTGTTTTAAAAAGTAAAAGATTCGCGATATGAACTAATTAATTTTTCCAAAAGCTAATAAACGGAACCAAAATTTTCATCGCTGTACAAAATTTTAATTTGAAAGTTGACTAGTTTTAGGGTTGAAAAAAAGCTAGAATATGAACTAATAAGAAAAGGGTTTAGTTTTTGATATATATATATATATATATATCCAACTTTAAAAACTACTGTTTAATATACATAACTTATGAAAGTTATCATTTAATGTATTAATACAACATATTACATGAAGTGACCTTGATTTATAAAAATTGAAAAATAAATTAAATATCATTTGAATGTTCATCGATTTCTCGTCTTTGTCATGAATAATCCTGAGAATCTTGAAAAAAACTTAGAAAGCTTGAGCAGGGGGTATATATTTATCTTTAAAAACCCACATGAATCAAATTGTAACCAATAAATCTTCAACAAAGCAAAACTGAAAGTGGAATATTTGCAAATGAATCACTTATTTGTACTTGAGTATTGAAGTAGAAACCAAAAATGGAAGATAAAAACCCAGATATTGAACCTTTAAGTAAGCAAATTATGAATCGTAATTGATGTAACAAATGGTTGTCAGACAACCCCAATCACAGAGTTGATGTATATTTATGAGTCGTTTAAAAAAAATCCGGATCTGAACAACACCTAGATCGGTTAACATTTTTTTTTTCAATTAGATATTTCATTTCTTTATTGGATAATAGGGCAAAATAGTAATGTCACTCGTTTTACAATTATAATTACATAAAACTATATTATTTTTTGAATGGTAACTAATCAAGGCAATATTTAGTAAAAAAATTCACATGGGAATTTGTTACAACTTCACCTTTGTATAAGCCGGCCGGGCTGGGAGAACAACTAATAATTCTAGTGTATGACTTTGTTGTTAGACCTAAAAATAATTTTTCAATACCAATTAGTTATAATAGGTTGTGGGAAGAATACACACGGTCGTTAAAGACATTTGTAATCTTGATATATTTAATTTAGTTAAAAAGGTCTTATTGAAAAAAATTATGTTTACTTTCATGTTGAATTATAAGTTAAGTTTTATGTGAATCTCATATTAAGTTATTAACTATTATTTAAACTTTTTGCGCAAATATATTAAATTGTGTATTATATAAACACTAAGAACTGAAAAATAACAACCGATAGAAGATACGCATCCAAAAAACATTTTCTAACATCATCAATTTTAACAAACATGGTTTCTTAATTTTCTACTTAAAGCCAAAAATAAGAACTCTATTTTTCTTGACATACGTTTTATCGAAACATGACCATTTTGAGGACTTTCTTTGTGATGGTTCATGTAGGCTTGGGTCTTTCATTCGGGCCCTATTGGGTGGGGCACCCTGGGGGCCTAGCCCTCTCTCTTCGAGTCTTAGCTTTCATCGTTGACGAACACCTGCGCTAATAAGACGAGGTCCTAATTCAGCGGGCCGCTTTTTTATTATTTTTTTGAAAACTCCAAGTCGGGATGGAGCTTGGAGACTTTCCTTTTAGACCTGTATTAAAGTTATGCTCTACTAGGATAAATTAAAAATGATTATTTATAACTAAACACATCTTTTTAAAGAAAACCAATCAAAAAGCTAGAAAACGTTTCATGACCAAAAGAAACTAGTGTTATACCCGTGCGGTGCTCGGGTCCGTAAATAAAATTTTATATATAACGAGTAAATATTTGCCCGCGCTACGCGTCGGGTAAAAGTAAATTAATATATTATTTTTCAATATCTATATCTTATTAGCATACATCGTATAATACCCAATTTTCAAAAAATAATATTTATCAACATTGATAATTGTTCAGTTCTCACATGTTTTCTACGTACATAATTATTAAAGCTTTGTGAAAGTAGGTTTGAATTAAACACTTGGTTTTATTAGAAATATACCATATTCAAATCTTGATTATTCACTTAGGATACAAAAATATGTCTTTAGCATTTTTTTCACTTCAATTTCTATAAAAAAAATATTAAAAGATTAAGTGAATTTTACTTTTATAATTAATTGTAAATGATCTATTCAAATATACCTTATAATACTAAAATTCAAATATGCCATTAAATAGCTAAATTCTTATAATATAATAAATTAATTATAGAGTGATGATTTGGTGATCAACACATGCTTCTAAAATTCAAATATGCCATAAATCCTTTGTTTAGTTCTGTAATTCAAGACCAAAACTCATGAGAAATTGAAAAAAACAATTCATCATTATAGCATGATATAAACTCTTAAATTATCATAATGCCTCTCAAAATCTCTTGATAAATTGCCAACTCACTTTGCAAATTGATATATAGTATAATACTTTTTATACATACCTTTTCTAAGAAATTTAAAGTTATATTACACGTCAACAAAATTTAGTACAATATTAATGTGTTTCTCGTGATGGAGCTCTGTCCCAATATTTTAAAGGCATAACCATATAATAATATCAAGTGCTTTAAAAACATTTTTATTAGCCAATTATATATTTGAATATCTAGAATTGTAAACTAAATTTATTAAAAATTAAATAATGATGACATCCATTTAATAATACGCAAATTAGATCACATAAAAATAAGATCCTAACATAGAATAATTATGTCTATACATACGTAAATCGCTTAAGTATAATTTATTATTAAGTTAAATATAACTATAAACACAAGATAACATTATTCAAATATCCATGTAATAATAACCTTAATTTTATGTATCAAGTTATTAGTTAAAAAATAAGAAAACATATACAATTAAAAATCTTTATATAAAATTTCAAGTTGTATGTGTGGTTACAAAACTCACTAATATGACAGTTATTTCACTACTCAGTAATTATGTAGAGTTAAAGTTTATGTATGGTTATTTTCTCATGCACAAACAATCAATTTTAAAAAACTCTAAGTGGTAGTGGTAGTTTCGTAAACAGCTTTATGCCACAAACAATTGGTTATAATATAATTTTAATTCTTTTCATATAAAGACCAAGAAATCATTGTTTATATCAATTATATTATATAGAGAAAATATGTATAAAAGTTGAATAAATTATAGAATAATTACCTACTAGTTACTCTCGAGTCTCGATAGACAATTAAATATACTAATTTCTAAAACAAAATTAAGGAAATTTTTTTTACCAAAAGAGACAAAATTGGGCCAGGTTGGTGAATTTTTTAAAGCTTTTAGGCTTGTTTGCGAAATGGGCCAACACTAATTAACTAAGAAGCCACTTATTTGATCAGGGATTTGCGTCTTCTGTACTCCTTTACTCATTTGCTGTCCACTCTGAAATCGCTGGTCAACATCGACTCCTTCGCTCAAATCCTCTGCCGCTCTTCATCTTTTGCGCACCAGTCACACGTTGATCTGCGCGTTGCTTACTCACAGTAATTAGTATGTCAGTTTTAATGGGTTTTCATTTCCTTTCTTCAAAATTTCATCATATGAGTGGAATTTTGCGTATTGTGCTAGATTTTAGTGGAATCCCTTAAATGTGTTGAGTTAGCTTCTGATAACTTCTGTATCTATAATATTTTGTCCCAAGTTCAAAGTTTTGTTTGTTGCTTGTAGATTTGAATGCTTAGTTTGCCGGTTGCTTTAATGGAGTTTCTTAATTTAGTTGAAACTAAGAGAATTATAAAGCATTGATCAGATAATATATGGATATAGGTTTTATAATTTCCAACTTTTACTCTTATGCAACGCATCCCAATAATAAGTTTGCTACATTAATCCATACATTTGAACAAATGCCTTGGTAGAATGAATGCACATGATCTTGTTAGGGAATTTGAATTTTTGTAGGGTATATAGAGAGAATCGAAGTCCAGGATAATCAGGGGCATCCTGTGGATTTTGGAGGCCCTGTGCAAAATGAAAAGATGGGTCCCTTATAGATACAAACACACACACACACATACATATATATAAGCAAAAATTAACTAATCCTACGATATTTGTTATATCAAAAACTAAAACAAAAGAAATGTAGTCTAATAGCTAACATTGACAATCTATTAAGCCTTTCTTGTGAAATTTTGGACCGTAAGTAGAATTTCAACAACTTAAGCTTTGAGAAACTTCTTTCTGCAGATGTTATAGTTAGTGAAATAGTCAACAAGACTTTATATGCAATAATTACATTGGGAAAACAATCAACTTCTTTCAATAATTTCAAGTCATCTTGAGGTTGGATAGTTTCCCTAGATAAAAACGTGTCAAGCAACTTTAAATACATATAAAGTTCATTTGCATCAACATTTGATCGTCCATCATACTTAAGTGCGGATTCAACACGACTACAACATGTTTTAAGTTTTTTGTCATCAAATTTCTTCAACTATTTAGGAAACAAAAAACCAAATACTTTTCCATACTCTTTGTACCGTTCATATCTGGTTTTAAGAGAAGCACTAGCTTGATCAACAATATATAGAAAATAATTAACTTTATTATTCTCCTGAGCTGAAAATAAGACATCTTGATCACTTTGTTATCAAATTAATTTTTTCTACGAACCTGACGCCTTTGAGAGAATATCGGATCAATATTCATTTCAATAGCAAGTTTTTTAGCATCATCAATAGCCTTAGACAACCCTGTTTCTCTGAACTCCTTAAAGTATTCGATCAACATGTTCAATTCTTTAATTTATTAATCAGAACGTGGGCTTTCTAAATTTTTATTTTTTAAATTGTGTGCCTCATTTGAGAACCATTTTTATTGTGCGTACTGCGAGTACCATTTGTAACCACTATTAACGTTCATTAATAGGGATATTTTGGTCTTTTATATATTTTCCCAAGCGTGAATTGCATCCAGGTGAGCTATCATTTAAAAGTGAGACTTGATTTTCCTAAAATAACATGATTAATAGATCATTAGTGAGCTATTAATGCGTCATTAATGAGCCATTAATGACTCATTAGTGAGCCGTCATTTTATTGGCCATTGATTTAAATTAATCAAGGGCCAAGAATGATTCTCGTGGTAATCGTAATAAGAATGGTTCTAAAATGAACTCCCCTCTCCACACCCCCCCCCCCCCCCCCCCACACACACAGAGACACTCTAAAGCATTTAATTTGGCGTCAATAACCGTCAAAATTGGTTATACAACGGTTAGAAACAGTTACCAGGTGGGTCAAACCTACAGTGTTTAGCTGTGCAATCATCTAAGCACTTGATCAACTAAGCACAACCAGCCAAGCACTTGCTTAGCTAGGTGACAATACTCAGTTAGCTGAGCTCTTAGCTTATCATGCTGATTAGTTCATACTTAGCTACCTAATTCACTTAGCTGAGCATGCTAATCATCCGATGTATCGGATTTGAGAAAGTCCAATACATACCGACCCAATATGGAATCATGAAACCTAAGATTCCAAAATTTAAATTTTTTAATTGTTTTATCTTTTATCACCAAGATTCAAATAAATAAAATAAATGATGATGACTTTTATACAAAATAATACAAGAATCAAACTCTAACAAGCTGTAAATACATTTTTTACCACAAAAAATAGCAGTAAATTTAATAAACTGTAACTAAAGATATCAATATCAAACACTTTTGGATCTCCGTTCAGTCCATGTCCTATGGTCATGCATGTATTGGCGTGCTGGAGTAACGGGTGGACTATCAGTTGGTACATCTGATGCCTCTAGAAACCCAAGTTTTATAAAATCATCGAAACTGAAAAATGACCCCCGATGTTCTCTAATTATGAATTTTAGGTCCAAATTTCCATCATCATGTTGTTCTTTCTGCATCCTGTAGACGGAATTGCCAAAAGAGTTGTTACAGCTCTCAATTTTGATACACTCAAGTGTTGGGATGTACCCGATTTCTGGTGGAATCTCCTTAAGATGATTGCAGTCCTTTAACACTAGTTGTTTGAGACGTGGGAAGTTGATGCTAGAGGCTTCCCATTGTCTAATATCCAACCAACATAATTTCAAGACCTTTAGTTGTTGAAATGGTTCCTCACCAGCATCCCACTGGAGTCCTACAAAGGCACCAAGTAGTAAATTCAGAACCTCGAGTTTAGGTAAAGATTGAATTTTTGACATAAAACTCCAAGGAAGATGACATCCTTCTAATGTAAGTTTCTTCAAAGAAGCTGGAAAGCTAATGCTAGTTATATTTTCAGATGTCATATATTTATACACAACTGTCCTACTTATCTTTAGTACCTCAAGGGAAGTGAGTGATTTGAAGTCATACATCCTATCTTGGGCTTTCCCCATCGAAAGCTTCTTGATACTGGGAACACATTTCAGGAATGTTTTTTCCCCATCTCCCAAAATCACACTGCTAATGGTTAACAGATTCATTGGTTTCATGTTTTGAGGAAACAAAATATCGATGTTACACCGGAAGTGCCGCAAATTCACCAAGTTTGATATGGTTTCTGGCAACAAGAAACGATTTAGCCTAGTTTTTGTTCTAATAATAAATGTTTGAAGGCTCCAAAGATTGGTTAGTGATGATGGGAAATCTTCTTCATACCACATCGCTGGGTACCTTAAGTGAACTAAATATGATATCACTGCAGTAATACAATCCAGTTTTGTATGTTGTAGATCCAACACCATTAGAAGCATCCAAGAATGGGAAAACTTAATAACACGGTAACTTATATCTGAGTAACTATAGAAGGACAAAAATGATCGAATGTTTGAGGCATTTCTGATGACAACGTTGCGGTGTGTAAAAATGCGGCGTTTCTTGTATGATGCTACCATAATTGGATCGGATTCTTGGTCCCTTCCTGGTATATTGAGGAATAATCTCTCTTTTGTTGCTATTTCCAAGTAGAGTTCCCTCAAAACATCATGGATGGAAAAGGTCTTGATAGCTCCGTTGGACTTTGTACCCTGAACTAATACAAGATTTCTATCGACTAGTTCCATCACATAAACAAAAAATTATACCATCATTATCAATTGCACCATTTTCATAACAATCCCTTAATTCAAATCAGGTCAAGTAACAATCAAATTTATATACATAAATTATATTGGGACAAGTAACATTTACTAATTATTTTTAAACATCAAAGGGGATGTATGTATCAATCAATCTCACAAATACAAAGCACATACAAGGTTCAACTCACAGTGACTTCACATTGATGTACAACTAGAATTGCTTAGTGTATTCCCTCACTTTACACTCAATCTAACCCACCAAAAACACAAGTTACACAATAAACAACCACACACACACACACATATGAAAGAGTTTAAACAAGAAATTTTTTCGTACGAGGACAATAAGAACCAATCCTGATCCTTGATTAAAACAAATCAATGGCTAAAACAAATCAAATGGGATATTGATTTTAGCCATTGATTAATATTAATCAAAGGCTAAGATTAGTCTACATTCGGCTCTTCATTACACCTTATAATCAATTCACAAACAAACCACTATTCATTTCAATTTTCATTTTATCCCTTTATAAAATTTTCATTTTTCACCCTTTATATATATATATATATATATATATATATATATATATATATATATATATATATATATATATATTGCATTTGATCTTCTATTTTTTTAATTTTCACTCACAAATTTATTTTAATTTTCACCTTCAACTATTATAAGATTACATTTTACCTCATGTAATTTATAGTTTCATTATCATTATTATTCTTTTTATTATTACTATAACTATCAAATATGTTTTTGGGCCTAGTTAGATCGCATAAAACAACTAAGAGTATAAGTAATTGTATTAAGCACGTAAGATTATCTAAGTGAGAAAGTCAACATGGAAGAGACAAAAAATACCTATTGAAAATTGCTTAGAGTAATTTAATAAAGTTACATGGAAACTAAATAATATATTTAATTTTGTACAAACATAAATAAAACAATAAAGCAAATACCATAAAGTATCCAAATAAATAATTACATATGTTGGAGAAATAGTAAGTAATGTTAGTGAAATT
Source organism: Pulicaria dysenterica (assembly GCA_947179395.2). Lineage (NCBI taxonomy): Eukaryota > Viridiplantae > Streptophyta > Magnoliopsida > Asterales > Asteraceae > Pulicaria > Pulicaria dysenterica. The sequence goes on from OX359288.1 coordinate 89,172,864, forward strand.
TAACTTAATTGAAGGGTAAACTAGTCATATACTTTTACATTTTTATCATCAATCTGTAATTATAATCTATGTGACGATAATACATTTAAGTTATATAGTGCTAGCATTACCTAACATTTTCCCATACATATTTTATTTTGTATGTATGTTACTTGAAGATATATTTTTATATAACAAACTTATAAAAATCATATATTTATTAAGATATTTATGTATCAAAGTTTATCTCACTTCTATATTATATATAACCACACTTAAATACTTCTAAAAGTGTAGTATAATGGAAGGTAACATGTTCGTATCATACACACTACTTAAAATACTTATGTATTATGTGTAAGCAAACATAATATATCAATGCACCTGCTAAAGATATTTGTTGTTATTATTTAAAGCGTTTGGAGTCTGAAGATTGTTTTAATATAATCAAGTATAATGACCAGCTTATTCATTTATATAGTTAACGGAGAAGCTTTTAACTCATTTAAAATAATCCTTTTTTAATAATAAGGTAAACATGATCAATTATAATTTCATAATTCAATAGAATTCTTATTTTTATTTCAAAATTAGCATTTATAATCATATTAAACATAAGTAATTAGATAACTATATTTCAAATTTATAGCTTTTAACATGTCTCTTACATGGTTTTAGAATAAAGTAAACATTAGTTGTTTACAATATTAATAATAATTCCGTATTATCATAATTGATGGCACAATAAATAAGTCTTGAAGTTTAATATAGACATGTTGATATGTGAAATGAAGTGGTCTTCAACTTTATAAAGAAACAAAAAGAGAAATAATCCAAGGTTAGAAAATTTAATGAAAATAGATATGTAATCTCAAATGCAAACAATTCTAACACATATTTCATTAGAAGCCTAATTTTTTGTTTGGAAACAATCGCACCTCCAACAATTTACAAATGATGTTATTTAGTTAACTACTTGATAAACTACAGTTTGCTAAAGATAACCCTATTTTCATCTTCTTAGAGGACGAATATCAAACTATAAAATATGTGTATCTTAGCTTCGAACAACCATTTTATCTATAATACTATAAAAAAACTAAAATTAGTGATTATTTAAATATCAACTCGCAGCAACGCCATGATATACCTTGTTTTATTCATAACCCAACAATGAATTGCTAACCCTCACATATATATAGCCGTGTAATTTGTTTTTATATGTGAAATAAGAAAATAGATTTCATATTGCATATTCTTGTTTCTCCAACAAATTTTACATGAAACCCTTTCAATGCGAAAGGTGACCAAAGTCCAACACTAAAAACTCTACTATCACGAAGTCAAAATTAAGAAGAGTACAATATCCAACAAATGTGTAGCTTAATTAAGGCTATCCTTAAACAACTTACCAAACCTTAAAAGTTGACAAGCTAGCAGCTGTGTGTTATAAACCTTTCACTAAGGAAAAAAAGCATCAAATGCAATAGATTATGACCAATGATTAGATTGTGAAAATACATCTCCGATCTTAATATTGAAGCAACCTGAGTCCTCCATCTCTGTTTGAAAATTTCTGTCTGATAGGACGACGTTTAGATCTCTTATCATTCCATATCCTATTGCTTCGCATTTGATGGCATGCTAGAGAAACAGTTGGACTATTAATCGGTAATATGAATGCCTCTGGGATGTAAAGTGCTAGATCGTCTGATATCCTATAGCTAGGAATAGCTTCATGAATAATACCAAATGTCTTAATTGATATAAAATGGTCATAAAACAAGTCATACCTTCCAGCCTTGATCGTTAAGTCAAAATTTCCTTCAGCACGTTGCTCCTGTTGAATTCTGCGAACAGAGAGGTCAACAGACAAGTTGCACATATGAGTTTTAACATGCTCAAGTGTTGGGATGTACCCGATTTCCATTGGAATCTCCTCAAGATACTCACAGTGCTCTAAAACCAATTCTTTGAGACATGGGAAGTTTATGGTAGATGCTTCCCAGTGTTTAATATCCAACCTATTTAATTTTAAGAATTTTAGACGATGAAATGGTTCGGCGCCAGCATCCCAACAGGGTCCCACAAAGGCATCGTCTAATAATACGAGAACCTCAAGTTTAGGTAGAGCTTGAATTTTGGACATACAAATCCAAGGAAGATGACATCCTTTTAATGTAAGTTTTTTCAACGAAACAGGAAACTTAATGCTTTTCTTTTGGAATCTTGGCAGAGGACGCGGTACAATCAAACTTATATTCAGTATCTCAAGGGAGGTGAGTGATTTAAAGTCATATTTCATATGTGCATAAATGAAACAAGAAAGCTTCTTGACACTAGGAAAATATTCACCCAACTCTTAGGTTCATCTTCTAACGTGCCAATACTGGAAACACTTTGCAAATTCATTGGTTTCTGAATTGGGGGGAAAATGATTTTTCCACGACTCCACAAGTGCCTCAGATTCACCAAAATTGATATGCTATTTGGCAACCATAAAGGTTTATCTGGATCTCTTTCAATGACGAGGGTTTGAAGGCAACGAAGATTGCATACCACGATTGGTAAATCTTCACCATTAAACCAAATTGCAAGGTACCTCACGTGAACTAAGAATGCTATCTTAATTGGAAAATACCCCATACGATATTTGTTTTCAACTATATAATACTTATGATATTGTCGTAGATCTAGCACCGTTAAGAGCATCCAGGAATGAAAATACTTACTAAATCTCATGATTATGCCAGGGTCTCTATTAAAGTATAAAAGCGAACGCGTCCTTATGGAATTGTTGATGCCAATGAAGCAGTCTGTGAATATGTGTCGGGTTTTGTATGTTGCAACCATGGAATGATCGGATTTATGTTTTCTTATAAAAAAAATTTCTTTTGTTGAAATTTCTAAGCAGAGTTCCCTCAAAACATCATGGACAGAACATGTTTTAATGGCACCGTTGAACTTTCTACTATGATAACAAGATTTCTGTCACAAAGTTCCATCAGGTATCCTTGTGCAATTTCCTCCAAACTTCGATTTCCAGCTTCATGTACAAACCCCTCAGCAATCCATAGCCAGGTCAATCTTGTTGCTCGGAACCTATAGTCTTCTGGGAAGCCTCCTAGGTAAAGAAAACAGTCTCTTAAGTGGTATGGTAAATGGTTGACACTCAACACCAGCGTTTCTATGTATCTATTCGGGTCTGTGAACATGTACGAAGCCACATTTTTAGCAATTCTTTCCCATGAATCTTTGCTTGCTGCTTCTTTTGCTAGAACTCCTGCTAGCACAACCAGCGCTAGTGGTAATCCACGACAGCATTTTGCAACTTGCATGCCAGGTTTAATGAGTGTCTCAGGGCAATCATGTCCATGGAACACCATCTTACGCAGCAACTCCCAGCTTTTCTCATCAGTCAAAAAATCTAATTTATGAATGAAACCATCTGGTTTTGCATGCAAAGCAACTTCTTTGAGACGACTAGTGAGCAAGATTCGACTTCCGGTTGGATTGTTGGGGAAAAATATACTCAGTTCGTCCGAAGCCTTGATGCTCCAGATATCATCGATCACAATTAAATATCTTTTTCCCATAAGACTCTTGTGCAACTTTTCACGAAGTTTAGAGTACCCAGCTTTCTCAGGTTCTTCCTCAATCCCGATTGATGCCAGAATTCTGATTAATAAGTCCCGTTTTTCATATGTTTGAGAAACAGTAACCCACGCACGGAGTTGGTAATGATACACAACAAAAGGATGACTGAATACTTTGGTAACAAGTGTGGTCTTACCTATTCCTCCCATACCAACGATAGAGACCACATCTAGGCACTTTTGATCTTCCACAAGTTTATCCATAATCAGCTTAGCATCATGATCAAGCCCCACTTCGTTCTCATCCCATCGCTTGTTTGATCCTTGTGAACTCCTGGTGCGGGCCGATAATCCAGCAGGGTCTGGAGATTGGGTTTTCAGAGATGAATATTCCATCTTCATGTTATTGACATTGCTATTGAGCTCCTTCTTGATAGACTTTATTGATCTCATGATATCCTGGAGATTCAGAGAATGCTCAAAGTCACCAGATCTGTTGAAAATGATAATCGATACGAACAGATCGACCCTATCATGTGCCTCTTCTACAACATCTTTACATCTTTTCTTCAGAATTCTTACTTCTTCAAGCTGATGCAGGTGGTTTTCATTTTCAGGAAACAGAATTTGAATCGTGGAGTGAAGCTCTTCATACAGCCGTTGTAATTGAGGCCGTACAGGTGAAATTGATGGTAGGTGATTGCTGATCAGTGGATGATCGTTACTGTAAATCAACTGCTTCAATTTCCCCATGAACAACTCCAGACCTGTGTAACTCGTCTTCTTTCTTCCTCACTAGAATTCTATCATAAAGTCAACTAGAATTTAGAGAGCAATAAGAAGTCAATCGTATGAACAAGAATCATAACCATGAAAATGATGGCTTAAAAGTCAAAACATCTTGTAGTATTTGCAGCGTTTTAACAAAACAAAAAGTTTTAGTTTAATATAATAATTATGAATTAAAAATTAAAAAAATGGGTTAACGGACTCAAAAGTCAAACCTAACACAAATGGAGAGATACGATCAGAACCTAAAACGAAATTAAATTGTGTAACGTAGGTTGATACAAAAATATGTCGATAGGTAAATGACACAACCCATGAACCGGATTCGAATTATTATTATTATCATACCTAATATTTTATTAGAGAAAATACGTAGGTATGTAAATGACGCAAAGCATCACATTCTCCACACATTAACAAAGGTACTTTATTTTATTTGTATTTCTTTTTTTTATTTTAAAATTTATAAATAGGGTAAATTACATGAAAATATTATAACTTTTGTCTTAGTTACCATTCTAAACAAGCAAGTTTTTTTTTCTTAAAAACCATACAATCATATTTCGTAATCATTCTATTATAAACAAACTCTGTTTCTTAATATTAGTTACAATCATATGCAAAGAACTCTGTAATAGTTCAAATTATATACAATAAATTACATATAATTACAGGATTATAAGATTGTATTGTTTAAAAAAAGAGTTTATTGTATACTATAATAAAAAAAATATTTAATTTAGTTTATTTTTAAGTCTTAGTCCTAAGGGACTAATTTTAACTTTTGAATCAATAGCATCATTAATGATCCAAATTGTATTGCGCGGAAGGATATTTTTGTAATTCACATATAATGCTTTACACAATCACAGATAATTGTATACTAATTACATATTATTATATTTTAAAATTTTAGAACTAATTTTACATAGACTATATTAAACGCATCTCTGCTTTTCAATAAAGTTATTATTGAACCACAATCCCGGCTAGTTATGATTCAATTTGCCGGGTCAACCCGAGTTTTAACTTTTAACACATCAATTTCTACAAAATGTAGGAGTTTATGACTAAAATAGGGTTCTTGAAAAAAGTATTTACCACATTAGGGTTGTTTTACAGATATTTACTAAAATAGTGTTACTATATCCAAACACCATCTTAACTCCAATCCAAAGACATAAACTCCTTCAACTCCCTTGAAAAAGTTAAAACCCTTCTCAGATCCAAATCTTTCTCACCAAAAATGGCACCACCACTGCCGCCGGCCACTCGTCGCAGAGAAACCCTCTCACTCGTTGGCCACCACCACTGTTGAAGAAAAACCACCGCCTCAAACCCTCTTAGTCGTCGATGACAAACCCGCAGCCTCAAACCCTCTTAGTCGTCGATGACAAACCACCGCCGTCTCAAACCCTTGAAAACCCGCCGCCGCTTCAAACCCTTGAAAACCCGCCGCCGCTTCAAACCCTTGAAGGGATACCGCCGCCGCCGCCTCAAACCCTTGAAGGAAAACCGTCGCCGCCGCCTCAAACCCTTGAAGGAAAACCACTCCTTGTTCCAATTTGTATTGCTAGCTGCATCTGTATGCGAAAAAGAGGAGAGAGAGGGAAGAAGAGGAGAGAGAGAGGTGTCATTGTTGGTGGTCGAGGTAGCAGTGGTGGCCGGCGACAAGTGTCCGGCGGCAGTGGTGGTGCCATTTTTGGTGAGAAAGATTTGGATCTGAGAAGGGTTTTAACTTTTTCAAGGGTGTTAGAAGAGTTTATGTGTTTGGATGGGAGTTAAGGTGGTGTTTGGATATAGTAACACTATTTTGATAAATATTTTTAAAACAACCCTAATGTGGTAAAAACTTTTTTCAAGAACCCTATTTTAGTCATAAACTCCAAAATGTAGTCATAGACGACTTTGTATGGAGGCAATTATTGGAGTGAAGTTGCCAGGAAGATGCTCGCTCCCCTGTTCTCTTCAACTAAATTCCAGATCTCCACATTTTATGAGCAGAGCAAGATCATTCGAGCTCTCCATTTCTTCTGTGCTGAAATACGGCATATACATATATTTTTCTTAAATGGCTGATGCTGCTGTGGAATTCCTGCTCGGTAATCTAAAACAACTGCTAGTCTACAACGTCGATTTGATCTCAAATGTCAAAGAGCAGGTCGTCTCTCTGTGCAACGACCTTCGTCTACTTGCAGCTTTCATCAAAGAAACCACCGAAAGCCGCAGCAAAAACGCCGTCGTTAACGCACTTGTCCAACGAATCAGGAACGAAGTCTACAAAGCCGAAGACATTGTTGACACTTATGTCTACCACGCATCAGTCCAGAAATCGCGCACCGGCTTTGAGCGTGCGTTCCACATCGCAGATTACCCCATGAAACTTCGAAGCGTCGGGAGAGAAATCGAGGATATTAGGGCTCGAGTGAAGGAAATCTACGATAACAAAGTGTTCGCAAACGAGGTTTTTAGGAAATCTGAATCGTTTACGAGGTCTCCTCCGTGTGTTGAGGAGGATAACGTTGTTGGTTTCGATCAAGAAGCTGAGAATGTTATGGGATTGCTGAGGAAGGAGACAGAGGATCTGGAGGTGATTTCTGTTGTGGGCATGGGTGGCTTAGGTAAAACAACTCTTGTTAAGAAAGTTTATAATGATTCATCGACTCAATACGAATTTTTCGTTCGTTCTTGGGTCTATGTTTCACAAGTTTATAGTACAAAAGAAGTGTTTCTTAAGATACTGTATGATGTTACTCGTGAATATAAAGATATGTCACAGTGGACTGTTGATGCCATTGCTGATGAATTGCAAAAACAGTTGAAAGATGGGAGGTATTTGGTTGTGTTAGATGATATTTGGACTAAAAAGGCATGGGATGTTTTGAAAAGGGTGTTTCCTGACACCAAGAACGGGAGTAGAATAGTGTTAACCACTCGAAACAATGATGTAGCAGTACATGCTCGCAAGAATCTCCCTCCTTATCAGCTCCGGTTTCTTACTAGTGATGAGAGTTGGGAGCTTTTGGAGAAGAAGGTTTTCCCAAAAGGAACCCGTTGCTCGATTGAATTGGAGAATATTGGGAAGCAGATTGCCAAAAAATGTTATGGGTTGCCTCTCGCGCTTGTGGTGATTGGTGGAATTCTTCGAAAGAAGGATAAAACACGTACTTGGTGGGAGAAAGTAAGGGAAAGGGTGAATACTTATGTAGCTATGGAGTCTGAGCAATGTATGGATGTATTAGCATTGAGTTATAATCATTTACCTTATGATCTGAAAGCTTGTTTTCTGTATTTTGGTGTTTTTCCCGAAGATTTTGAGATACCCGTGTGGAAATTGATCCATATTTGGGTTGCTGAGGGGTTTATTCAGAGAACTGGAGATGCTAGTGCAGAAGAGATGGCAGAGGAGAACTTGCAGGATCTTGTAGATAGGAACCTGGTTTTAGTGGAAAAGAGGAGGGCTAATGGCGGGATTAAAGCATGTAGAATTCATGATATGTTGCATGATATGTGTGTTAAACAAGGTGAGGAAGAAAATTTCTTCAAGGAAATTAAAGGTTCGGAACCATCTTCTTATGTATCTGTTGATCCAAATATAATTCGTCGTGTTTCTATCCATTCTCGAGTTTTAGATTATATTTCTTCAAGACCCAGTTCTCCACACATCCGCTCTTTCTTATGCTATGGAAAGGAAGAAACAGTCTTACGGTCCGATCTCATAACAAGCTTTCCGGGCTCCTTTAACTTGCTTAGAGTTTTGGATGCCCGCCCAGTTAGTTTCCCTCGTTTCCCAAGCATCCAACTAGTTCACTTAAGGTACATTGCGTTGTTAGGTACTTTTAAGGTACTTCCTGCATCCATCTCAAAACTTTGGAATCTACAAACGCTTATTGTAGAGACAAACTTTCGTAACATTGAAGTTCAGGCGGATCTTTGGAAGTTGCTACAGTTGAGACACGTTTATACAAGCGCAGCTAGTGATTTGCCAACGCCATCATCTTCAAAACTAAAAAAGGGTGTTAAAGATCCATTGGTTAATGAAAACCTTAGAACCATGTCAAAAGTGTCACCAAATAGTTGCACTGATGTGATCTTAGCTCGGACTCCTAACCTACAGAAACTCGGCATTCGTGGGAACTTGACTTGGCTTTTGGAAGACAAAAAGGGTGGTTGTAAGTTTGATAACATTACGAAATTAAGTCACCTTGAGAAGCTAAAATTGTTGAACGACACTTACCCGATTCCACCAATGGATGGTAAGTTGCGTGGTCTTCCCGAGTGGTATAAGTTCCCTCCCAAACTCAAGAAACTTACTCTGTCAGACACGATGCTCGACTGGGAACATATGTCAGTACTTGGGAAATTGCAAGGTCTTGAGGTTCTTAAACTAGGAGACAATGCGTTTGTGGGTGAGTGTTGGGAGACAGCGGATGGGTGTTTTGTTCAACTAAGAGTTCTTCAAATTGGGAAGACAAATTTGGTGAAATGGGAGGCTGCTGGCCATCACTTTCCTCAACTTCAAAGAGTAAGTCTGAAGCATTGTGAATCCCTTGTCACAATGCCTTCTGGTCTAGGGGACATACCGATGCTTGAGGTTGTTGAGTTGTCTTGGACTACTCGTTCTGCTGTCGCTTCTGCTCGTGTGGTGCAGAAGAATTTCAAGCTTCATGTCTTCCCTCCGGACCAGGAGACTCAAACTTGAGATGCTGTCATAACAGGTATGATCATTAGAACTCATATACAAAAGTTTTAATTGCAAGAGCATCCGAAGTCTGCATAGAAGCCTCGATAGATTCCTCACATGATTAGGGATAAAGTATAAAAAAAATAAAATGCCTTATAGTGCCTATTTTGTTACGAAAGAACTTCATAAATGGTAATGCGCTTCTTTACATAGGTCTGAGTTTCTGGTTTCATATTTTTATGTGGGTTTTGTTTTGTTTTTCTGAACCGATTTTGAGATCTGTTATGGATTATATGAGCGTGAAACATATGAACGCTATGACTGTTTTACCCTTATACTTCTTTGACCATTTTACCGTTTTGTAACAGGGAATGATTGCTAGATGCAATTGAAGTGGAGAACCGACGTTGAGTAATGTCCCCCACATTCCTCCACAAACTTACAACCAAAACCAACTATTGTGTTCTTTGTTGCCTACTTGGCTTGACTATGAGGCTATGAACTACGATGATGTATTCTCTTGTTTTGTGATTAACTAAGCTGTTGTACTTCTCTTGTTTGTTAATTGACTACGCTATGTTCTCAAGCAATAGTCATGTAGTATTGTTATTAGTGACTTCATTTCAAGTATCGAACTTTTACCTTTTAGTACATTTTGTAGTTTCTATGTACTTTATGCTGCTTGCAGTTGAGAGTTGTAGCAAGTAACTCTGATGTTAAAAGTTCAGTTCAGTTCCACTTTGACCTTTTCTTGCCACCATTTTCTCCAGTTTGGTCCTTTTCTTTTTCTTGTAAAAAGCCCCTGTTGTTAATCATACTGCATTGTAAATGGATTCTTAGTTAACATGGTGAATGGTTTAAGTCAATAAGTGGAAATAGAGATTGAATTTTAAGTTAAAATTGAAATGAAAATGTTGGGAATAGTAACAGGTAATGCTCATTCATTGTGATAAATAGTCATTCGCACAAACCCTCGCCAATCAGAGGAAATCAACAATATGTTGTGCGAAAAACCTAAAGTTTCAAGAAAACCTAATCAAAATCTGTGAAAACTGAAAACCATATCTAAAAACATAAACACAATAATATGTGAAGGAGAGACCTAACAAAACAAAGAAAACATGTAATCGGAACCTTTAATAACGGATGTAAGGAAGGCAAATAGTAGTTGATGGTAAGCCATCGTTAGTCATCAAGCCAAAAATGTTGCAGTTTACGGTGGTCACCAGACGAATTAGTCGAAGGATTTGGAGTGGGAGGCCTCATGATCGCTGATTTGAATCGTGTTCAGTGGAGATAACACAAGTCTGGTGCAATGTGAGACGTTGAGAGAGTTGAAATGGTGGTGAGCGGGCGTGGTGGTGATTTCAAATGAGAGAGAACGGTAACGAACAGGGGGTCGGGTCGGGTCGGGTCGGGGTCAGAGCACTGCGCCCTTAGGCCGTAGTGCTTTTTATTTTTTTTCGTTTTTTATGGGTTCTGGAATTTGGTGCGAAGAAGAGTGAATACAAATAAACTGAGTGATGAACCGAGTGGTATAAGCGAAAAATAGATCTATCAATATGGTTGATGAAGTGAAAAGTAAGGTTGCAAATGTTAAAGCATTTAATATTGTTATTGGAAATACATTTCCTGGTATTTTGTAAACTTAGTTTTGAAGTATCCTTAACTATTAAAAAACTTAGCTACTAAGTACTTAGCTCTATGTTGGATAAGTTCCAAAAGAGTCTTAATCACTAAAAATACTTAGGGCTTGTTTGTTTTGTTTTTATATTAAGTTCTGTTTGTATAAAAATGTCTGAATGTGTAAATGAGTTCTATCTGAAATAAGTCATAAATGAACTTAATACAGAAATCTCACTTTTAGTGGCTTTTTATATTTAGTCAACTTATTAATTAAGTGAAAAAACAAACACCGCTATTATGACTTAGTTAATTAAGCTATTTTCATATTAAGCTTATTAAGTTGTGATCAAACACTACCTTAATTGTGAAGAATACTCTATTTTGTTAGCCTGTAAATAGATATTCTATCTCAAGAGTTGTAATAAAACAAACCTTCACAATTTACTCTTCTACACTTGTGTTCTGTAGTTCAATATATTATTCCAATTTCCATTATAATCTTAAACATTTAAAGCGAACACTCTTACACGTTTGGGTCTTGGGGATGAATAGTTTAGGTAAGTGAAGTAATCAAGGTAACTATTGACAGCGAGAAAGTCTGTTATTGTATCACTTATTTTATTTACATAAAAGTATATATTACTTATATATAAACAATTTAAAAAATGTGAGAAACTTAAACTCTTTATAAGATCACTTTTATTATTTCTTTCATTAGTTTAACGAATTAGGTAATCGCACAACTATGGCAACTTTTGATTAATCGGTAGTTTTATTAGAGTACTGTTTTTGTTTGCATGTCATCCAATTATTGTGATTCATAATCATTGTTTCGTTGAGGGAGGTGGTCATTTATCAATCAAAAGGGGGGTTAGTTGTGTGTTAATATTTAGTAATTAATTTAGTCCAATATTATATTACTAGACTAAATGCCGTGTGATACACGGGTTGGTTAAAAATATAATAAGTATTAAATATTATTAAAAACATATTAAATAATAATAAAACGTGAATTAATAAAAAACTAATGTCATATGACATCAACACTCTTACCAGTGGTGAAAACATCGACGGTGGGAGGGTAGAGTTGATAACAGAAACGTAGTATCATTATATAAATTGACGTGATTGTATTTCTTATATAAGTTATCAATCATTATTGTTACAATTACTGGTAATAAAGTTAAGCATTTTTTGTTATAATTTAAAAAAAGAATATAATGATTATAATATATTTTTGAATGATAGGACTAATATATGATTAAATATGATTTCTTAAAACATTATAAAGGATAAATATTATATTTGTTAATTAAGTTGGACAAATACGATAATTTATGATTTAAAATGGGCATATATATTATTTCTAATAATTTTGATTTAATAAGTCAAAATTGAATTCAATTTAAGGAGAAAAAAAAATTCAAAATTGGATTTTAATTTTTATCAAAATAGATGATTAAGATTTGATAACTAAAACTTTTATATAAATTTAATGGCTATGATTAATATATTTTATTTTAATTAGTCTTTTATTTATATTAGATTATTATTATTATTATTATTATTATTATTATTATTATTATTATTATTATTATTATTATTATTATTATTATTAGATAAGAGATAAAAAAGAGATTTAAAAATAAATTATAAAATTAAAATAATTCTTTTCAACCAACACGTATTGGTATTTATGTTGAGTTTGATTTTGAAATTTGATAACTATGGATTCAATTCAATTATACGATTAATCTTTTACTAATTTTTTAAATTTAAATTTTTGAGTTAAAATTGGGTTAGTTACTTAGTTATGTTTGGGTTTGACTCTAAAAAGTCATAATTGATTTTTTGATTTTAAATGAATGAATATTCAATATTAATTTTTTTTTAAATGAATGGTTCAGATCGTCTAATAAATTTTATCAAATTAGTCTTTTATATATATTAGAAGATATATTTTGAAGAATTATCTTATTTTCTTCTTTTGAGGTTTATAAAGACAGTGACAAGAAATGGACTTTATGTGAATTTACAAATAGAACCTTACCAATTGGATGGTAAGTACTGCACACTTCTTCACATTGGTCTTTGGTATTGGTTTCATACATTTATATAGAAACATACCTAACTAGGTGTTATTTCACTTAGATACACACTTATACCCTTAAAGTCAAATGATGTAATATCTTTAATTTAAGTGTTTTATGACTACAATATCATCTAAATTAGGTGTTGTTGACTGCATGTATCATTTTAATTATGAGTAATGAGTATACATGACACAACATCATACACAGATTTGGGCTCAGTTTTGTTTTTTTTTTGGGACCTATTATGGGATCTCTTTAGTGCACTTACAAGACCATGAAACATTTGAATGCTTGTGACATACTGCCATGTACTGATGTAGACTTTCATAACTGCAAACCTTGTAATAGTAGATTAATGTATTTGGACTTTTTGGTTTATGACCGGTGTACCCTTATACGTTGGTAATAGTTACAATCATACCTAAGGTTTATTTGACCATTTGACCCTTTTTGTAACAATGATCTGTAGATGCAATTGAAGTGGAAAAGAAAGATAAACTATTTTTATTCTTTGTTGTTTACTTGGCTTAACTATGAACTACGCTGTATTTCTCTTCTTTTGTAATTACCTTATGTTGTCACATAAGTCAACGTGTACTACTGTTATTAATGACTTCGTTTCAAGTAATGACATTGTGTCTTTTATACATTTTAATGTATAATAATAAAGATAATAACAAAAAGTAAACCAAAATCCTTCAAGAGGTTAACCTCATATAAAATCTTTCTACTTATCTTCCTACTTGTAAGATAAGATAAGGGTCAAAATCAATACAATATATAAGAAAAGAGAATTACTGAATTACACATATCATATTTTAATGAGTAAAAAAATAAAGTAGGAATAAATATAATTTTTCAAATCCTAATTCACCTAAATCCTTTATGCTTCCTTTTAAATCATTTCTTCTATTCAAAATAAAACTCGAGAACACTTGATGTTATTTTAGTATCTAAAAAATATCGATATTGTCCATCTTTGCAAGAAAAAACCCTCATAGAGTTCCTTTTAGTCTTGTTAATTTAATGATCTTAAAGGCTAGCTCTAAACAATAGCACAAATGCTTAACCCCTAAAGCAGGTTTGATAGAATTACACAATCTACATAAAACCACATTACATATTAGCCAAATAATCCCAAAGTTTCAACTATTTGGTGTTAAAAGAATTACATATATCAACTTACACAACAAATCCTGTTTCCAAACATCAACAAAAGTGAGCAATTCATCAAAAGTCAACTTTCTTCCCAACTCCCATTTGCTCAGACTAACATCTTGTTCAAAGTTAAAGTATTGAACATGCTCTTTGCCCCTTTCGCTTCTTTTTCTTCTTTTGCTTTGGTGGTTGCAGAACTACTTTAATGGCTGCATCAAAAACAGCCTTCACATTCTGCAATAGTTATCAAATTGTTAGTCAAACGTTGCAATTTTCATGGGATCAGGAAAATATTATAATTTCCATTATAAAAGAATATCACCTGCTGTGTTTTTGAACTACACTCGATATAAGCAGGGGCGCCAATTAGCTTCTTCAACTCCTCTCCCTATGCAAGTATAACAAATACTATCTTAATTGGGGAAGATAGATTAGTGTATTTAAGATTTTGGGGAGACCCCCTTTACAAGTACTAACCATCATATGCGACAGTAAAGACTATTTTCCCGTGTTAATACCAATAATAAATAAATAAACTTTTAAAATACATATATTCCTTAGTAATAAGTTCTTTGATTGTAATTGTGCACCTCGGGTGTGTAGAATACAAGATCTGAGGTATAACATATGATGAGCAACAGATGTAGAGTGTACCTGAGCGGTTGTAATAGGAACTGCACCAGGGTGATCAGTCAAAAATTGTTTATCATCTCGAAGATCTACAAAAAAGATGCAATTTAGTGTCATTTACATTTACAGAGGTAGTGGACTAGTATTTCATTTTTTGGTAGAACTCTCCTCCACACACACTCAAATTGCAACCAAAAGAAGGAAAACAACAATTATTTTTGGGATGTCCCAATGCTATTTAAAAGTTTCACATTTTTTGGAAATTAAGCAAAATATAGTTGATAATGATACTTCATTTTGCAATTTATCGTCATGACAAAAGGATAATGGAACTGACTCTCCATAGTCATATGATGCAGTTGGTGTGGAACAAATGGAGTACTAAATGTTCAGGCTTTTCCAGGTAAGTATATACAACAAATGTTTTTTTAGGGAAAAGCCTGAGGAGAGAAAGGTGACACCCTATAAATTTATGTAATATGCAATTGACAACCCATAATCTGCGCCACTTTTACTGTTCATGGAGGGGTTTTTCTAACCTTCGCCTTTACATATTATATAGACTGTTTTGCTAATTATTCTCAATCGCTGGATGGCTCAGTTGATAAGCCTTCTTCTCTTCAACCAAAAGGTCCCGAGATCAAATCTAGATATTTGCACTTTTTCCATTCTTTTTTTTCTCGCTTCTGTTTTCCTCTCTCTTTTTTTTAAAGTTTTTTCTACCCTTTCTTTTTTAATATCATTTCTTATCTATCTCGTTTTTGTTTCAAACTTTTTCCGTTTATTATGTCAATTTACCTTGCACTTTTAATTTTTAATTTTTTTGTTAATGCTATAAATTTGTATAATGCTATAAATCATATAAGGATGACGTGTTATTTTTATATGTCCTTTATAAATGTTAGATAACAAGTTTTGTATACCTGCGCTTCGCGACGGGGTAAAATTACTATTAGATTGTTTTTTATCAATTGATTTATTTTTATTTATCGTCAAGATTGGTTATCATAATGCTCAGAATAAGAACGGTTTCAAATAAATATATATGTCAAAGTTTTTGGTTGTCAATTGCATATTATATATATTTAACTTTGAAAGAAGATGGTTAGATGTTGACAATTAAAAATGAAATTTTTAAGAGTATATATGCTAGAAAAGCACATAATTAATAATATCAAAAAAACTTTAACAAAACTATTTTTGAAAGTAATTTAAACGGATTAGATACGCGGCAACACACGTATAGCACCACTAGTTATAAAAACATAGTACAAGGTTATGTTGTCAACATGTTAACCCCCAAAAAAAACTGGCAGTCATGTCATGTAGCTTGCTATTTGTATGTAGCGCTAAACACACATAGATCTCTAAGGACATCTAATTGTTATCTTTGAAGAACAAACTGAACACAGTACTTTCAAGTTTCAAGTATTAAGCAACAGATTAATCTAACTGGATAGTGATAATCTAAATGCAATATCATAGATAGAAGAGGGTGACAATTGCAATAATTATAAGTATTTAAGGTTAAGAGAATCTAACCAAGCTTTGTTCCTACAAGGATAATTGGAACACCAGGTGCATAATGCCTTAATTCAGGAATCCACTGTATATTGCAACAAACATAGAACAAATTAGAAAGTAGTGTTACATTAACAAGCAATGTCGTTAACCTCCAATCATGCACCAAAAACGTACTCATATTCCAAGGAAAGAGGGAAACCATTTATCTTTTGAAATTAAAGGGAGATATGTATAACAAATATAAAAAAAATTTAAATAACCAATAATGAATAGTTGAATACATCAAAGAGAATGATCGTTCAGGTTATATTTGTAAAAAAAAATGAATTTAAGATTTATAAGTAAGACATTTGAACTAGAAAAAACCATCACCTGAGGCTCCCCATAGGGGAGGCCCAAATTTCTTGTCCCATGGAGGTTTTAATTAGGGATGGCCAGGGGGGTAAGGAAATGGTCACAGAAACGGTTAGGCCATGTACATCAGAGCAAATGCTCAACACCCCAGGAGGAGCCCTAACCGGGAAAAACTCCTTTCAAAAAAATTGAACTAGAAAAACTGAAATACACTTTCTTTATACTATGTTAATTTCATGATAATTCAAGTCAAACTTAAACCCTAAAAGAGCTACGGATTATTTTCTTCTATACTAAAATTACTTTATTTCCTTGATTAGAAATAAATTTGGATTATTTTCTCTTAACTCAGTTCAACATGAACAACCAATTTCAGTCTATTCTTGACACTTGAAACCACTAACCAAACTATAATAATATTTTTGAAAAACTTTTAAGCATTTGATAAGCAAAACATACCCCAGACCTAGTATTCTTGTCAAAACCTTAAATTAAAAAGGATGCAATCACCTTTTTAGAGACATTCTCGTAGCTGGCCTTGCTAATGAGAGAAAACGCAAGTATGAAGACATCAGCACCACGATAGCTCAATGGTCTCAATCTATTGTAATCTTCTTGCCCTGTTAACAGCAGTAGCATCATTTAGCGTAAAAAAGAGATAGGTGACATCTTTCTATCTTATAAGCAATTAAGTAACGAACCTGCAGTATCCCACAACCCAAGATTAACGGTGCTCCCATCCACCACCACATTTGCACTAAAATTGTCGAAAACCGTCGGCACATAATCCTATCATCAATATTGTGAGGAAAAAAAAGGTCAAGATTCACTCAAATTGGTTTATTATGACCCAAAACATCAATCAATGAAAGCTCTTGTCCCCTTATAATCCTATTCGTTAGCCATTTAGATCAATTAGCAACTTCGCTGTCAAAGGAAGATATTAACGTGTGATTTTCGGACCTAAAAAGAAAGCGCACCCATCATTTTTATAAAAATCCCACATCTTCCTCTCATTTCCTTCACCACAACGGAATACTTATTAATAGAATAGATCCAGGGGCCACCAAGTATGTACTCTATGTGTCTATCTATATAGGCTTTCCTCCCCAAAAAAGTTTCAAATATCCATTATAAAGTTTTTTCCGGTTTATAAATTCAATGTTCATGCTATAACAACTCCATCATAGACTTTTCGTACATCCGTTTGGTGTTTAGATGTGCAATTTCAAAGAGATCATTGTGAATTAAAAAATTTAGAATCAGATGACCAGTTCATTGATGTTAGAAATAGGCGAATAGCTAGTTACTTTTAGTCTTTTACATTTATCTCAATAATCAGTTTCTTACAGCAAGTTCTCACCTGGTTATCCAATAATATCAAAATAGAAACACTAGTCTCTGTGCTACCCATTTTCTATCAAAACATATGCTACAGTACAAGTTAGTATTTCTATGGTGAATGTACTACTGAAATTCGAATACGAATATAATATCCTAAGAACAACCATGGATGAGGCCTATAGCTAAACCACATAAAAAATCTTGTTTAGTTTTCTATTTATTGCAATTTACCATTTTTATATACATATTTTTGCTCCTAGAGGATGGAAGAGGTAAATTGGTGCAGTTCTAATGCAATTGTTAAATTGGACCACCGATCACTTTCTTGTGAGAGGGGTCAGCCTATACAGACAAAGTGTGATAGTTGGCTATCACCCATATCCCTTATCCCAATTTATTTCAAAGAAGTTGCAATTTGCATTAATAGACACGGAATGTAGGTGCATCTAACATTCCACCTTTTTCAATTCTCATATTATAAAAAAATTCAAAAATTTTAAAAGAAAAACTAATCTTCTAACATATAACTCCAAGAGTCGCACTAAAAACTTATTTCCACTCAATTAATATAACCAATACAAAAAAGCTGTACCTAGAACAAGTGAACAACACAGTTTTTGAAGAAATGATTAGCTTATGAGAGAATTAGAAACTTCATATTAGATTTAAAAAAGTCAAACTGAAAACTGGATTCCAACGAAAAGTTATCTCTTCGTTTCGAATCTTTTGATTCAAATTACATAAAAATTAGGTCAAGATAGAACATGATAAGCATCAATTTAGGGCAAATTAGCTACACAGACACGAAAAACAAGCGAAATCTACAGAAAATTGAAGAAATAAATTCGATATATAGAGTTGAGTTGACTTTACAGTGGGGAAAGTGTTACTGGTGTAAGAAATAAGCATACACGTCTTCCCAACAGCTCCATCGCCTACCGTCACACACTTGATAAACCGAGATGCGCTCATTCTTCCCCGGTAACCGGAGTTTGACTTTGACCTCCAACGACCAGATTCAACCGATAAATCTTCTTCCTCCTCTCGATGAATTTCTCTTCCCTCTAAGACTTGAAGTCAAAAGGCTGCAAAGGAGCTTCCCACAAACGAAAGCTCTAGAATATTTTCACATAAACTGCACAAATTAAGACCAAAATTAGCATCCACATTCATTGATTTCTGCATATTTCAAGCAATCAGTGTGTGTTTGTGTGTGTTCTGTGTGAAGAGAGAATCAGGAAGCACCTCGACTCGGGGGAGAGAGAGAGAGAGAAAGAGAGGCAATAGCTTTTCACGGCCAGCTATATTCCTTGATATTAGTCCTGTTCTAATACATTCAATGTTTTTTTAATTTTTAATGAATAATTTTTAACTAATGTTTGTAACACAAACAATACTTTTTTGTATTATCAAATATATAATCTTTTAAACTTTAGCTTATCCAATAAGATTTTTATAGACATTGAATAAGATCTTATTAGTTTATGTCTTCAAAAACAAACAACATCATCAATATAATGATAAATATGAAATATTAATAAAATATATTAAATATTTATAAAATAATAAAGAAATTAGATTTTTAAAAGATAAATTAGTGGTGGAAGGATAGAAGTGAAAGGAATGACGGACATGACAACAGAAACGTGTTACCATAATACGAATAGACATAATTGTATTTATTATACAAGTCATCGATCATTATTATTACAGTTAGGAACAATATGCTCAAGTACGCATTAATAATATGTTTATAAAACATTTTAAAATGATAAATCTAAGTATTTGAATAATTATGATACTTTTAATGCTATAAAGTTTAAATTAGTATAAATGAATTAAGGAATAAGACATTAGCATTAGAAAGAGTACAGAGGCATTCCGGGCCGACTACAATACAAGTCATGAGTGATAGCGAAGCCAAGCTGGATAGGCTTTTTTATGTCGAAAGCCCCAAAACACGCGTGGGTTCAATCCCCGTCGTTCGCCCATCAATAAATGGACCATTTGTTACGGAGACAGAAGACAAACCTAGAAAGCTTTTTTTCTGCAAGTCATCTCGAGGCTTCAAACGCATCCAAGCAATTGGTATCCGATTGAAGCATAGAAATGGATTCGCGTCGCCTACTTGCTGAAAGCTAGGGGCGGGGCATTTTCGGGGAGTAGCCCGCTTCCCATTACTCAAGAGGGCATAATTAAGGATGTCAAATATGATATCTTAAGATTAAAGAAGAATATATATAAAATTCTTCGTAATAAATCCGATTTAAACTAGAGTAAAAATAAATCCCATTTTAATCGAATTAAAGGTTAAAATTGCACAATAAAAATGACGTTTAAATAAATAGCTAAGATTATATAATAAAATTATTTCATGTTATACTTTTATTAATATTATAAGATAGCTAGAAGATTATAAGACTGCGACATGCTTATGAAATTAATTCTTTATATAAATGAAGTCTCTTAAACCATATTGCAACTAAAAAATAAGATTTTTAGTTTTGGTATTGAGAAATTATTTGTTAAAACTGAATGATTAAACACTAAATGTTATAAATAATGATGACAGCAATGATGAAACATATGAAGTGAGTGTGGACTTCGGTTGCATTTGGTACCAAAGAAAATTATCTATGATCATAATACACGTAAGGGGTTATTGTTCGATAGTTTTAGATTGATTAGGTACAATTGGAAAAAAAATACTTATAATAGAAAGTTAATAATATATAATATGTGAGCGCTAAAAACTCTTTACACCACCAGATTAAATCTCTAAGTAAAATGCACATAATTACAAACATGTCGAAGTTTGGTTATAAATAACTGCCCTTTAAAGTTTTAAGTTTTGCCCTCAAAATCAATCATTTTCATAAAATAGTTATAATAAGTTATTGGTAGGTTTGTTATAACTGCTACCAAATCTATGTGAATGCATTTAAAAATATGATATTTAATAATTAAGGGATTAATAAATAATGTATGATTTAGAGAGAGAACATGCTAAATTGTTTTGTTTTTTTAAATAATAATGATAGTTTTTTTAGTAATATTTACGAGTGGAACACCAAATCAGGCATAAAATTAAGGGCAAACTGCTTCATAATACAACGAACTTTTACAAAGCTACCAATGTATACAATGAATTTTAAAATTAAAAAAAAAATACAACCAATCTTCACATTTGTTACATTATATGCAATTGACCTCTTATAGCAGGTCATGTTTGCTAATCCAGCCGGTTACCTTCTTTTAGTTATCTTTAATAATTTTTTTTAAAATAAATCATTTTCCATAGAACACAAGCACAAGCAGTTAGGGTTCTTCAAAGAGGACTGCTCAGATCTCGCCTTCATGCCTTCATAAAAACACAAGCATACCTTCACCACCAACGTCATGCTCAGATCCAGATCTGAGCCGTGAGTTTTGAACCACCACCGTCGCTTGAACCACCCTTCAAGAGCCAACGTGAGAGTTTATCAAGTGAGTGTTCGGATCCAGATCCAGATTGCCGTGAGTTTTCAAGAGCCACCGTGAGTTTTCAGATCCAGATCGCCGCCGTCACCGCCCTTCAAGAGCCACCACCACTGCCGCCGCCGCTTCAGCCCACCACCACTGCCGCCGCTGTCGGAATCTGACCTCCTTATACAGATTGCTCAAAGGACCACCATCGCCTTCAAATCCTTACCGCCGCCTTCAAACCTTCACCACCGTCGCCTTCTAATCTGACCTGCAGGAGCAATTTGTCTTTAAGGTTCGATTTAAGATCTCGTTTATTCAGATTAGTTGTTTATACCGATTGTTCATTCTTAGATCTCGATTTAAAGTTAGTTTAGATCTTATTTTTTAGGGCTTTCATTGTTCTTCATCTGGTTCATTATTTAGGGTTTTCGAATTTAGATATGTTTTACAGATCAGAACATCGTGAGGTTTTCATATTTAGATTTGATGTACATATTTATGTTTTTATTCTTGTGTCATTATGAGTTTTGAATTTGATTACTGATTTGGTTGATTCATAAGTTGTGTTTTTGTTCTTGAACTTGAAGGTGTTCATCATTAAGAACAATAAGTATAAAAACTACAAAAAATAATTAGAAAATCAGAATATGACCTGTTACTTGCTCATCAGGTTGCTAATTGCATACATTGGAAGACAAAAGAGAGTTGGTTGTATTTTATTTAAAATTTTAAAGTTGATTGTATACATTGGTAGCTTAGTAAAAGTTCATTGTATTTTGGAGCAGTTTGCCCTAAAATTAAATTAGATCCCAATTGAATCAATGAAAATTTTGCATAAAACTATGAGGGTTGCATTTGGGCCAAATGGTTGGCATAATTTTGATTTAATAGTATGGTATTTGTGGAATGTGATGTTGGCGAATAATTTCTTGTTGATAACATGATTTTTATCTAACGTAGAGATATGATATACGTATACTATGGGGATATTGAAAAATTTTCATTTAACATGTCTATTCTCTTTCTCTTTTTTTCACTTTTATTTCTTTTTTATATGTCAAGTCTTTTATTAATTATTAACGTAACAATTGTGACATTGTATAACATTCAAATAAAAACAAATTCATTTTTTCTCCATTTTTCATTTAATTTCTCTTTTATCTATTAACTATTTTTTAAACTTTAAAGTACGTAGCTTTTATCTATTAACCGCTTTTCAAAAAAAAATCAGAAAAAAACTAATTTTTATTCATAGTGATCACGATACAATTTGATGGATTAACGGTTGTTATTGTTTTAGGATAAGAGAATTATACAATTCACTATAAGAATTAAGACGCTTTTATAAACTCATAATATTTGTAGAGTATGTCTTGATTCTGTAATTGATAATTTATTTGATATAAACAATTTCCAAAATTTTCCTATACGTACAAAGTCACGGTATTTTATCATTTATATGTCGATTTACAATCTATGGTATTTTTAATTTTATGATTTGGAAGTCAAGCCATATATAAGATATTGATTGCATTTTAGTTTCCAAATTAATTTCCACTCTAATTATAGCTTTATTACCAAAGATATCTTGTGATATTGTGGGTAATAAAGTAATTTCTACTTAATTAAAAATTAAGAGATTAAAATATGTAAATGTTTTATAGATTGTATAGATATAGATTATATGAAGTGTAGGTTTCAATGGAGATGCAGCTTAACTAGAGTGGAACTGGAGCTTATATCTTTTTTTAAAAGGTGTATAATAAAAGCTGGAGCTAACATAACAATAATGATAATTTTATATATCACAATTTTAATCCTCATCTATAAGTTATCTTGACACACAAAGGTCCCATAGATTTAAAAGGTGTATGTATAAACTGAGTACTAATGATGATCGTGTTTTGCTGCTTTGGTGTCTGTCCTTCAAAGTGGCTTGTTGCTAAATGAAGATGATTGTGATGTTGAAGTTGGGATGCCGTTTTCTTCCCAACGCTGTGTTTGTCGTTTGGTGCGGTCTGGTTATGCTGTTACCAATTAGAAACGTTGTGATGCTACTACCACGGTCTACCATCGCTACATGGATGCTGCTTTATAGGCCCGGTTGTTTCTGTGTGGTGCTGGAATGTGCCGTAGTTAACCTGTTTCAAATCCTCGATGAAGATGTTGTTGTGATGCTGCATGTTGCTGTTTATATAAATAGGATCCCATGAAGGTATAAAATTGGATGTGTGTTGTATCTTTGCGTTGTATTTGATAGTTTAGTTGAGTTTGAGAATATGATGATCAAAGCTGTATGAGGATCAAAGTTGTAATATGATATTCTGTGTGGTATTTTAATAAATGTCGTCCTAAATGGATAGGGTGATGGCGGAGCCGTAGCTCTTTCCTCTTAGGACTTTTGCTGTTCAAAAAAAAAAAAAAATCTTGACACACAAAGGAGACTAGAGAGTTTAAAACTATAAAAACAAAAATCTCAATTCCTAATAACCTTCGTAATGTTTGTTAATGTTGATGCATTATATGTGACATCATTGGTAGTTGTAACATGACATGAAGGTTACAAGATCTACTACAGAAACTTTCAAGAGATGAATTAGGAGGCTCTAGTCTTACAAGGGGATCTTATGATGGAATTAGTCTTAAAAAAATATGAGATTGAAGATTAAAGGGGCAGGCATACACAAGAGGATCTCATTCGATATATACGAGGATATGAATACTGAATTATGCTCTGGCGGGTCGTTCGAACACAAGGGTATCTTGTTATTAATATTCTTAAGAACATACAAGAGTAAACATGAAATGAGTTTATGACTTTATGTGAGTTAAGATTTAGTGACATATTTTTTTTTTGTGACCGGAATCAAACGTAGGGATTATATGTAAAAGATTCACGGGATAAATCAGGGACAAACCTGTTAGGACTTAGGAGTCACGAGTAGTCTGTATCATTAGTTAAAAATTTATTCTTAATGTTAGCTTCTTTTTTTTTTTTTAATCATATTTTCTATTCGAATACATATTATTTGTCAAACTAATTTTTTACATAGATGTTATTATTCAACTTTCAAACTGCTTCCTTTATTTATTAGGGTTAGTAAGGTAGAGCGTTGAGTTCTAGTAACTCAAAATTTTAAATGTTGAATCATTCTTTTCATATATTAATACTTTTAATAAGCCAAGCTTCAAGAAGTTGTACAAAAGCACACCCCAACTGGTAGAATGATTGTAAACTTAAATACTTGTGAAAACCGATTGGATTTAATAAATAAAGTATGAGTGCAACTCAACTGTTGAGTTTGTAATACTGGTAAATTCAACGAGATACATTTTATATGTTCGTTCAAACGTACATTAAAATTTATGATGAACAAACATAACTTATAAAGATTTGACACATTTAGTGAAAATAACCATATCAAGTGAACCTACTACTCAGTATTTTGGGAAGTCGCAAAAGTGATACGGTCTTGTATTTATTGTTAAGTGGATATCGTTAATGGTCATAGGAGTATAGAAAACGATAACGAAAACAATTAGATCGTATACATAATTCTACGTCAATAAAAAGCAAGAAATCAATTTAAAGAAAGTGACATTTAGTGAAACGATGAAAGTTACATATGAAACCCGATAAATTAAGAATCTTAGCTAGGCCTACACCTGATTTCATACTTAATTGAAGTGTAAAGTGACACTTAATAAATTATCAACATCATCAAACTACTTGTTCATGTCTATTGTTTAAAATCAGTGACTCATTGTCACCCAAAACCAAACACATAGTTTGGCGACTAAACCCTTAGATGTCAATTTTAGAATGCCATTATATCTACGTATAAAGTCAAAATCATATTTGTTTGTATTTTATAGAATTAGTATTTTACTAGTTCGATGTAGCGGGACATAATATGTTTTTTTCATATGTCATGTTTAACCAAATTAAAAGAAGAAGAGTGTGATTATTGATTACATATGTTTTTATATAAATTTAAAATTAACTGGACATCCTTGTTTTTTATTATATAATTAAATTTAGGTTTCTTGATCAGTTTAGTTAACTAATCGTCAATTGTATTTATTAACTCTAATTTATTATGTGAATTTGATAATATAAAAATACTTTTAAAAAACTAGTAAAAAGTATATTTATATAATTCTAATCAATTGTATATGATATATAGTGTAAGTTTTTAAAATAATATAGTTAAGCCTGTTATATATATACTAGCAATGTACCCGCACAATGTTGCAGCGGCAATAGTTTCTGTTTTCTAACATCTCGTTTTCAAGAATGTAATAATATATTATTCGCGTGATTCAATGTGACAAAAAAAATTTCACCATGTTCATTTTTTCAAAATTTATTATATTTGTATAAACTATTTAATTAATTTTAAAAATAAATTCTTAAAAACATTAAAATAAGAAATAAGATATATATTTACGAAATAAGGAGAGAGAAGTTAATAAGATTTTGAAGATTATGTTTATGTGGGTGGATAATTGTGTTTGTGTGAAAAAATATGTTAGTGAAATAGTATATTTTAAATAAATAAAAAGTTAAAAAGAGTGAAATAGTTAAATATTGAGTGGATGTGATTAATTTAGATAAAAAAATATGGAGATTAAGTAGTCTTAATAATTTAAAGGTTGTACATTATGCATGATTGTTTGGACTACTTAAATTTAAGTAGTCTTAATAATTTGAAGAGAGAGAAACATAAATGCATTATATAGTACTAGCATTGCATCCGCACAATGCGGCGGCAATGACAATAGTTTGTACTCGATAACATGTTTGATTTAAAAAGTATGATATGGTATGTGAAATACGATGTTAGTCAACCTATTAATGTATTTTCTACCTTTTCTAATTTCTTTACTTTGTTTTTTTTACAATCAACATTTTATTAGTTGTTATAATAGTTTTTGAAAAACAACTAAAAATATTATTATTAAATAATTAATGAAAAAGATATTATAGTCTTAAAATTGTATTGATGTAAGTAATTTAGACATAATGAGATAAATTAAATAATTTTTGTGATGTTTAATTATTTGTTAAAGTAATAAATGCATTAAATTGGTTGAGATAATCAAGGGAATGATTGGTTAGGCTATTGCTTTAAGTGTTTGTATCTTAAGAAAAAAAATTTGTACTACTTAAAATTAAGTAGTCTTAAAAATTTTAGGAGAGAGAAAGTTAAATGCTTTATAATATAGTATAGACTAAATATATATATATATATATATATATATATACTAGCATCCGACCCGCGCAATGCTGCGGTGACGAATAGTTTTTGTTTTGCTATATGTCGCTTTCAGTAATGTAATAATATGTTATTCGCGTGATTCAACGTCACAAAAAGTTTTCTTTACCAAGATGTCCGCTTTTTCAATTTTTTTTATTTGCATAAACTATCTATTAGTTTTAGAAACAAATTCTAAATTAAAGAAATTAAAATAAGAAAAAAAAGATTTATATTTACGAAATGTTTTTAAAAAAATATTTATATTTATGAAATAAGGAGAGAGAAGTTAATAAAATTTTGAAAGTTGTTTTGATATGGTGAATAATTGTATTTGTGTGACAGTATATTTTAAATAAACAAAAAGTTATGGAATCAATAGCATTAAATTTGTTGAATTAATATTTTGAGTTTCCATTTATCAATATTTTGTTCCTTGCTTTAAGTGGTTATACATTTGGTTAAAAAAATTATACTACTTAAATTTAAGAAGTCTTAAAAAACTTAAGAGAGAGAAACATGTATGCTTTATATAGTAGTAAGATATATATATATATATATATATATATATATATATAAGTATTTTATTCATTATATACGTTTTAATGATTATTTTATAATTACTTAAAAATTCTTATGTATAAGATTATTAAACATAAGTAAAACATTATTAAAATATAAAGGATATGAATACTATATATAACATATTAAGTTCAGTTAGTAATTACAATCTTAACCTTTACTAACGTTTACTTGAAATATTTTGTAAGTTATTTGTGTAATTTATTATATATAAAATTTAACCCAAATTTAGTTTAAAATTTTAGTGTTTTAAGGCATTATACATATATATATATATATATAATTAGCAGGAATATGAATAGTATTCATCCTTTAATAATATATTTAATATTTGATATATAGTTTGAAGGCAGGAGCAATTACCAACCAAATGATCATCTGGCGGAGTGGCAAAGTCCACAACTTTTGGAGAAATGGGCATGGGTTCAATATGAGCTTCTTGTTTAAAACAATCATGTCATGCCTCTCACATTTATTATTTTATTTATATATCCATATAAACTTTATTATATATATATATATATATAAACTAAATTTTATGTTTTTTTCCTAGTATTACTTTTTAGATACAAAGCACAATATAAATATAAATATATATTTGTAACTGTTTTATTTTTATCTACATTTTTATATAAATTTTATCGTAAAATGGTATTTATCTAAAAGATGTATTTTCCGTAATGAAATACTAAGTACATTTCATTCGCTGACTATTATATTACGTTAATATTTATATGAAAATATTTATAAAGCCTACTCGATTAAAAATATATATTTAAACTTGGACCAGACATTATACATTAAAACTTAAAAGAGATATAGCGAGAGAAAAATACGTTAGATGAGGTTTTATGCTAAAACCCGTTGCATCGCGCGAGTAAAAAACATCTCGTTGTAAAATATGTATTGAAGTTTGTATTAATTAACTTAAAATATATTTTTAAAAATTGTCTAGATGCTTTATCTAGTAATAGAGATAACTAAGTATTAACTTATTTTTATAATTTATTACATATTAAATTCGACAAAATTCAGTTTAGAACTTTATTATTTTTAGGTATTGTAAAATACACATTACAGTTACAGGTAGTGTTAATTAACTTTAATTTAGTCTTAAAAATTGACTTAAATTCTTTATAGAGTAGTAGATATATATTTTGTTACATAATAAATTCAACTTCAATTTAGTTTAAAATTTTATTTTGCTTTAATGTATTTTAAAATATGCATTAAAGGTTGTTTTACTTAACTTAAGTTTTAGTCTTATAAAAATGATATAAATGCTTTATATATATGGCAAATAGCATTAAAATATATATGTATTTTGTTTTAGTTATCATTATATACAATCAACTTTAAAATTTTAAAAATAATACAATTAATTTTTATAATCTTCTCATTGTATGTAAACAACATTTTTATGTGTTTGTTATTTGGTTACCATTATATACAATAAATTTTACCATAACCTTCATAGTATACAACAAGTTGCATACAATGTGAGGATTATGAAAGTTGGTTGTATTATTTTTTAAAAAGTAAAGTTGACTGGTATATAATAGTAATTAAAACAAAGTTGATTGTATTTTAATGCAATTTGCCTTTATATATACTACATTATATAACATTTGACTTTCTCTCTCTTAATACATTTAAGGCTATTTAATTTTAAGTAGTATATGTTAATTTTTAAGCAAATAATAGTATAATACAAATACTCAAAACAATAGTTCAATCAATCATCTTTCTTACTAACTTAAAAAAATTATGACAACGCGAGTTTTAACAACTCGTTAAATGTAACTAGATACCTTTTTTCTTATTTTTATTGTTTTAAAAAAAGTCACTTTAAACTGAATAAGAGAGTTGATGACAAAAAATAAAAATAAATAAAATTGAAAAAAGAGAGAAAACAAATATTTTGTTGAAAGAAAATATTTGCTATTATATTTTGCAAATACAACACCTTTACATTATTAAATCCAGGTATATTATCAAGCACAAACTATCCATCACAGTTATCTTACACAAATACTATGCTGGTTTAGTAGTAGATATTAAGATATTAAATCCTAGTAACATACTAACATTAAAATATGATTGTGTGTCTCATTGTGTTGATTTCAACGTAAACTAGTAAACACTAATGGAGTAAACCAAATTATGAAATCAGTATTAAATGTGTGTATAAAAGTTTGAATTCATTATCATCGCTTAGTATTCTATTTATGAGGTTTTCTAAATAATATGAAGCATAAAAATGCAACAAGGAATAAAATTTCAAATTTCTAAAATTATACGTGGAGTAAACGGTCAACCAAACCATTAAATTTCATAAAATTTATATAATTATATATGGGCTTACTTCTTCAAAATGTATTAAAATATACTCCAAATGTTAATGTGTGTCTTCATCTTCAAAAAATGTTATTGTGTGTATATAACCTTTAATTAGTTGTTATTGCACGTATTTTGATTACATAAAAAAATAAAAAAAGTATAAATTAGTACATACAATAGGAAGTTTAATACATACGATAACATATTTTTTGAATTAAGTTTAATACATACAATAAAAACTTTTGAAAGGTGAATACATACCGAATATTTAAGGTATAGTTTAATACATTTAAGAGAAATAAACCCTTATATATAATATGTGAACAATATATTAAATTTGACCTACTGATTTTTGTTTTATTGAAAGGTTACATTTTCGTTAATTCTCAACTTAATTTGTTGTTTCTGGTTATTATTTTTTGCTACTTTTCTATCTAAAAAATGAATTATTTTTACTTCTTAATTTCTTCTGATAATGAAAAATTATGGTTCTATCTCTAAATAGGGTCTTGAGAAAATATAATTTGTTCATAAACTACTAGATATGTAATTAAAATAAATAGTAGATACAAGGTAACACAATAAGGGAAATTGGAATATTGATTTGTAACGACTAAAGACAACAAATTATGGTATCATCATATCATGTCACCAACACAGTTACACAACTCATACTAGATAGGAATTTTTTGTGCCACTGTTTGT
Source organism: Pulicaria dysenterica (assembly GCA_947179395.2). Lineage (NCBI taxonomy): Eukaryota > Viridiplantae > Streptophyta > Magnoliopsida > Asterales > Asteraceae > Pulicaria > Pulicaria dysenterica. Next base: position 89,202,991 of record OX359288.1, read on the forward strand.
ATCCTTGTATGAACAGGGGTAATTTTGTATTTAACTCGTTATGATTGTGATCTAATTTGAACATTGATATGTCAACCAAACAAGAATAAAGAGATAACTACAATATACCTAGCTAGATAATTACTTCTTTAAAACAATTTGTTCACAAGTTTCATTTTTACCTCAAAATTTTCTAAAAGACTCACAATCACTCCTAAAGTTACAAATTTTTGTTGTTCACTCCATCCGAGTTATATTATGGGAACCTATCATTTTCTGTTAATTATATATACTCATATATAGTTTAATGATATCAATATGTGACTAGGTGTTCTTTTCTCCTTTAGATTGAGATTTCAAGTCATTAAGTGATAAGTTTAGATATTTTAGTTTATAATGTTTGACTTTTGGGTAAATGTATTTAACGTTACATTTTGTGTATTGTATATATTAAACATTAAAGTTTTTTTTTATCTTATATAACAATCTTTAATATGTTGCTATTATGCGTATTAACTATTAAAATTTATATTGTATGTATTAAATTTAAACTTTTTTTACATTTTTATGTAACCAAATTCATAAAATAACAATAAAATAAAAGAGAAAATTTCACTCATGGTCCATGTGGTTTGTCACTTATTACATGCACGGTCCTTTAAGTTCGTTTATTACACTGGAGGTCCCTATGGTTCGTACTTTGTTACACTGGTAGTCCCTCTGCACCTCATGTGCACTTAAAAAGACTATACTACCCCTTTCTCTTTAATTTCTTTTATTTTTATTCATTAATTATTAATTAATATTATTAAAAAAATTAAAACACTAAATTAAATAACAAATAGCCCCTACCCCAGAAACATGAATCGGATACACAAACCACCCATACGCCGCCGCCGTCTGGAACCTCTCCCACCACCGCCAAACCACCTACACCCCGTTTCCCCTGAAAAGTGAATCGGAAACCCAAGCCACCGAATGCCACCACCCACACCGTCGTGACACCTCCGCAACCACTGCCAAAACCCACCAATTCCGCCGCTCAACCCTAACTACCTCCCGCTCAACCCTAACCACCGTAAAATTCACCAATTCCGACGACCGCCTACCACCACCACTCACTACCGTCTTTCCCCAATCGTCCCCGTCAAGAAAACCAAGAAACACCAACTTCTGCCACCCCTAATATCATTCATGGTATATTATCTTAGGCTAGAAAATAAGTAAATTCATACCTGGGTGATGAAAAAACCACCCTTCACATCCCAGATCTGAAAATTAGCATAAAAAACCCTAATGAAGAAACCCTAATCTGAATGATACGGCAGTGGAGGTGATGTGACGGTTGTGATGCTCGGCGGTGGTGAAGATACGACAGTGGTGGGTTGCGATGGTGTTCATACACCGAACTGAAATCGCACGGGAGGTGAACATATCGATGGTGCGGTGGCGGATCTGAAATCGCATGGTGCAGTGGGGCCGGTTGTCTTCTCTGGTGAAGGTGCGGCTGGATGGTTAAGGTTGAGAGAAAGTGAGAGAAGGGTGAGGACGGTGGTGGTTTGCTCCGGTGTGGTGCTGGTGAGTGGCCGGTGAGAGTGGCGGTGGCTGTGGTAGGTGGCTGCCGCTGGGTTTGGTTCTTGAGGAAGAAGAAGATGGGGTAATGAATGGTGTGTGTGTGTATATATAAATGTATATAAATATATAATTTATATATTAAAATGATTTTAAATTAAGAAAATAAAAAAAAAAATGAGGATAAAGGGTATTATAGTAGTTTAATTGAAAAAATAAGGGCATTTTGGTCTTTTTAGTTGGACCAGGGACTACCGGTGTAACAAAGTATGTACCATAGGGATCTCCAGTGTAATAAACGAACTTAAAGGACCGTGCATGTAATAAGTGACATAACACAGGGACCATGAGTGAAATTTTCTCAAAATAAAATTTTGATAAACGTGTACACGGAATATAAATTTTCTATGTTGAATACATATAATAGCAAAACATGTAAGGTTATATACGTTTTAAAGAACATTACCCTTAATTTTATGGTTTAATTAAATGTCAATCACTTGATTTAGTTTACTGTACCAGTTTCGAACTATTACTTAACATGATATGAGCCCCTCGTTTTGTCAGTCCACTAAACAACAGAGTCATAACGTGACCCTAACCAAAATAATAATAATAATAAATAAATAGAATGGTTCCATTGGACCACCCCTACATGTCATACATGGGTTTTCAACACAGTTATACACACATACATTGGTCTGAATTTTGCATTCTCAAAACGCAATTTAGTAATCAAGGCAACCTACCCTGATGACGTATGGCCGAACGTATCAATACCTCCGGCATGCGCAATCTGGACGTCCGACCATCGGATGTCCGAAGCTAATGAATTCACGAGAACATCATCATTACATTTTATTAAATGCACAACCCGAAAAGCTGCCAAAAGTGATTTGGCGGCGATACGTTTTGATCAAATCTAAACTATCTACAGTGTTCGAATTAACTGCAGACCATAGAAGGTACCTAGGATGACCATCTCATGGACCAACGGTCTATAGACCAAGCAGATGCTAGCAATAAGGTATTATATATATCCGACCATTTATTACAAGAGATCATCATTAACTGCTCTCAACTATCATTACACTCGATACTTATTCCCACGACGGAGCGTGGTCGCGGACCTAAATCCCCCGCGACGAGGCTAGCGGTTCTTTTCCTCGTGCAGGTTTAACATATTATCCAGAATTCGAAACTCTTGTGTTCTCATCCGAAGATCCTGGATCATCCCTGTTATTAAGCCTGTTGTGGCAACACTAGCTATCAGTAATTCACTAATCCCAACTTCCTAACTATACCATAAATATTAAATTGCAAAAGTATTTCCATCAACATGACATCATTCTGAATTTACTACTAATTTTTTAAATCATTGTAAGAGATCTTCAAAGCAGCCAAAGTTTTCTAAATATACAAAAAAAAGGGAGTTCTATATTTGGTTATCTTTTCAGCTCTTAGGTTTCATACTAACCAATCTAAAAGACAAATCCCGACTCTATTACTTAAGCTTTTCTTATATCGCATTGCTTGATTACATTGTTGGAATGCTAGAGTGTTGTCCATTATAGATGGGCGTTTGCTAAGGCTGCTATGTTGGGTTATCGAGTTTGGGGTTGTTTGTGTCAGTTTCGTGATGATCCATTTATTTTCTTGTTAGGTTCTCATCGTGAGTCGCGACACTTTTTCCGTGTCGGTTGGGTCATGTTTTGTATCAACCCATTTCGGCCAAACGTATTCGGGGAATGTTTTTTTCAACTCTCATATTAGATTTCATTTTCAATTTTTCTAATTCCTTAATTGTTTTGATACGAATTTTGAATATGATTTTCATTTAGATTCTAACCTCAATATTCAATGTTCGTTTCGATTAGATCTGGTGTTTGATTCGAATTTTAATTTTAATTTTTAATTCAATTTATATAAATAAATATAGTAAACAATATGGTTTACTACACTTCTACCAAATACCCATAAATAATAATATTAAACAATCTGAATAAAAGTAATATAATACATTGTTAATTAAATACAATTACGATTTCAATCCAAGATACTAAAGTACAACTAGTCAAAGTCAAAATACCAAAACCGTATATTCAAAATAAGGAATACTAAAACGGTTAAAAATACCGTATAAATTGGGCGATGGAAAAGAGAAACATATGAATCTTGTGGGGTTGACATGATAGGGTTGGTTAAATTGAATCCCCCATTATTAAGCTGTTTTGCATGTGGTCATTTTAAAAAAACATATGTCAAATTGTAGCATATAACCAACCATCGTCCTTCCCTATCTTATCACTTCACAAATACCACTACAGTTTATATGCAAAACATTAATTTATTCATATTTAGATTCAGGACAAATTTTATTTTTAGATTAACTTATTTTCTGACTTGTAGAAATGATCAATCTAAACATGACTCTCTCTTTCTGTCTCTAATCTCTTACTTTGACTTGTTTTTAGCTTCTCAAACATATATCTTTTTTAATCTTCCACTTAAAGACAATGAAGGATATGCATATCATCTCATTAATCCAAAAGAGAACATTTAGTAAGAAGAGAAAAAAATAATTAAAAAGCACATGGTTGATACCATGCTGCTGATGCATTGGAGGTGATCAGCCAAGCCAGGCTCAATTAGAGAGAGAGAAGTTCCAAAGTAACAAGAAGATTTTCTGCAAGTTATTTACAAAACAACTGCTTACTGCTACTGCTGTAGAAAGAAAACACAAGCAATTCAGCAAGTCTCCATCTCTTTAGCAAAAGCCACGTTCACGATTCAATCACCACTTCCACATTTAACTGATGATAACAAACAAATAATCAAATGAAGATTATCAAAATCACAATAAATACAAGTCAGATGGACCGACCGACCTGCTCAAACAACTCAAAGTTGCCCAAAACGTGTAATCTTGATCTATATACTTCTATTTATTAAAATAATAGATTACTGCTATAAAATTATTCTTTACTATATCATATTTCACAATCTAACTATTTTTAAAAAACTGTTTATAAATCTTAAGAGAAAATAGTGTTGGGGTCAGCCCAATCTGACCCTGCCTAAAGATTTTAACCAGCATAAAAGTTACCTATTTCATCTAATTAGGGTGAGCTGGAAAAAAAGAAACCAAACCAACACTAAAACAAACAGTTTTGGTTTTTAATATATTATAAACTGGTTTTTCAGTTTGGTTCAGTTATCTGTTTAAAACCGACCAAACTAACCGAACCGATTAGAACGGAACCAAAACTTTAGGGAAAAAAGGTTGCAAGTGTAAATTATTTTCCTATATTTTTCCTTGTATTCTTGCTTTACAATATAATACATACAAATTACAATTCCTGTATATTCTGATTACAATTGTTTAATATGGTATCAGAGCAAGATCTTACCCCTAACCCTTTCATAAGGCGATCACCTAAACCTTCATACGTCGATATTACTGCTTTCGACTTAAACTTAATATGTCACTACTGCTTTCACCAATACTCGTCGATTACTACTTTCGCCTAATACAATTCACGGCAATTACAATCACGGCAACTACAATTCATACGTCGATTACAATTCACGGCAACTACAATCGACATCGATTGACTGCCTTTCCTTTGTCGACTGCTTCAATTCATCTGTCGACTGGTTTCAATTCATCTGCCGACCATTCTGCCGACTAATTTATCTGCTTCAATTCATTTGTCGACTGGTGTGACTGAAGGCCCTTCTGCCGATCTTCACAATTCATCGATTTGCTGCCTTCACCGACTTCTATCAGGTACCACCATGGTTAATCTTACTGCATTCACTTCTTCTGAAAAAACAGTTCACAACTCCCACAAATTTCTTCAACTTGAATCAAATAACTATTGTTACTGGAAAAGTATGATTTATCCCTTTCTGGTTACAAACAACCTCTTTGGCTATATTGATGGCACCATTCCGTGCCCTCCAATCACTATTTTAGCATTTGCTTCTTCCAGCAAAGAAGGAGAGGCTTCGTCAGTCCCGAACCCCGAATATTCTGTTTGGATTGCTAATGATGCTTCCTCTACCACTTGTCATGAACGTTTGGGGCACCCTCATCCACAGCTGTTAAAGTTCATGATTTTTAGATATAGTTTACCTTTATTAGATAAATGTTATGTTTCTAGTTGTTATTCATGTTCTATTGGCAAGTCGTCTAAACTTCACTTGTCTTCTTCTACTTATAAAAGTTCGCATATTTTGGATTTACTTTTTTGTGATGTTTGGGGACCGCCACCCATTGCCTCGTTTGGTGGACATCGCTACTTTCTCTTATGTGTTGATCACTTTTCTCGTTTTATGTGGTTTTTTCCTTTAAAATCTAAGTCAGATGTTTATACCACTTATAAACAGTTTCTGGCTACTGCCGAACATTAATTTTAGACCAAATTAAAATATGTTCAAACTGATTGGGGGGTGAATTCAGGAACCTTTCTCAATTCTTCTCATCCCTAGGCATTACTCATCGCCTTTCTTGTCCTCACACGAGTGAACAAAACGGTCTTTTTGAGAGACGTCACCGTCATGTTGTTGAAACGGGTCTTACACTTCTCGCTCAATCTCGTGTCCCATAATGGTTTTGGCATTTCGCCTTTGACATAACGGTTTACCTCATTCACCACATGCCAGCTCGAACAAATTCCAACGTCTCACCTTTTGAACACGTGTCAATCTCCATGGTTACATTGGAGTCGGCATTTAGCACCGGCAGTATGGTGATTAACCAATATAAAAGCTCTTTAACTCCGAACACCCTATTTGCACGCAAGATTGGTTAAGATCTACACCCGCCGACTTGGATGACACGCCTCTTACTGGTGTTGAACTACAAACTTTAGTGGAGAATTTGGAGAAGTTAGAAGTTGGTAAGTAACCAAGTATAGGTTCATATATTATTTTATTTAAATAAGTTACCTTTGTATGAAATCATATGTCCCAATGTTGTATTTTTAATACTTTGTAGATGAACTACATGTTGGAGAAAGACATCACGATGAGCAATAAAAAAGATGACTGGTAAAAAGAGGTTTTGAGCACGTCGATAGAATTATGTTGTAATTTATTTTTAAAGACAACTAAACATCAAACTTTGTTATTGTTGTTTTCATGTGTTCAACACATTTTTGTCATGTGTTGCTTTTTATTATTATGTTTGATGGGTTAATCCATCATGTGTTGGAAACGCGACACATTATTATGTTTCAATGTTTCTAGATAAGTAGATAGTATTTTATATGTCATTTCATATTATGATGAAGATGTTGGGTTAATACAGGTTGCTATATTGGAGATTAATAGCGGCCCAGATATCATCCCATATTGTGTCTTAATTTATATTGTTGGTGTGAGAGCAGAGAGCCCATATGTGTACAGGAGATTTGGAGCAGCCCTTTTGTTAGAACCAAAACCCAAAAAACTGAACCAAAAACCAAACTTAAATCCGAAAACTGAATGGTTTTGGTTTTTCCAGAACCCGAAATTTCGGTTTGGTTTCAGTTTTACCCCAAAACCGAATAGAGCACACCCCTAAATTCATCCCATTACCCAATCCGTATGGACCCGTCCATTTTGCCGCCTTTACATTAGATGCAATAATAAAAGTAACAAAAGTGTGTTTTCAGAAAGAATGCTTAAGATTTTACCTTAACGTTGCAACCACAGACGGTCGGGGAGGGCGCCTGGAAAGATCTTTCATTGGGTGGAGTAATCGATATGCAAACCCCATTTTCTAAACCAGTTTGGATATGCAATTTACAAAATTTGGTTAGTTTGATATAAGAACTCATGACAAATCAAACGATCCTTGTCCTTCATTGATAGCATAGAGGATTTGCTTGTACATGATCTCCTGTTAGAAGGAATGCAACCATTTATAAGCAACAGCTAAATCAGTTAAATCACCAATGATGAATGAATTCTTTTTATCCAAAACATGCTTTAAAGTCATTTTACCTTGTGCACTAAATAATGGTATTTTGGTATATGCAGCGTCCAACTTTGTAAGGACATTTGTGAATTTAACCCAAATTAATAATTGATCACCTTTTTTTACCAAGAAATTTAACACAGTTTACTTACAGTCAGAACTAGAGGTGGCGTTTCGACCCCATTACTTACAAAAGAATCAATTCAGGTTTATGATTTTATCCACAAAATCAAATGGGAAAAATCCAACCAATTAGCTTTGAAGGTAAACAAGCTAGATCTAGCAAGTATCTAGCTCACATTGACGTATTTCCACATTTCATCACTGAAAGTTTACGACAATGATTTCATTCATAAGTTTCCAAAAGTTAGCTGGTACTTCAGAGTTCGTATATCCAACAAATAGTCAAACCGTAAAAGCATGCCATCTTAAATACTGCAAATATAATGACATAAATAGTAGCATGTATCAAGTAATCATGATGCCGTATACATTCTAGCTCTCTTATCCTTATGCAAAGTACGGTAACATCCCAAATTTACTTTCCCGATTCAAGTTCAAATAAACAACCAACAAAAGAACTTTCTCTGTTTTAAACTTTTAATTAGCAGTAAAAGTAAATATAAATGATGGTTAGGTCATTTCACCTTGGTTGAGTAAGGAGGAAGCTTTAAGTAATTAGCACATGTCATCACACTCGGCAGATCTTCATCAGAAGCATCTGATAATCCGCTTGCATAACTTGCAGTAGAAGAATGCTACACCAAACAAAAAAATCTTATAAATTCTAAACTCACTCACACACACACATATATATATTAAAAGAGCAAAGGAAAATTCAAGAATGTTACTGTACCAACACGTACCTTCCTCACAACCGTCAACTTAGGATTCAATACTGCTAAACCACCAGGAGGAAGCCGAGGTGCACCAGTCACAAATTGACAGAATGCCCTTTGTTGTTCTGGGTTGAATTCTCCCATTATCTCAAGTAACTAAATCATTAAAAAAAATAAAAAAGAAAGATTAATGAATTTAAAGTTTCTCTTAAACGTACAAATGGGAAGCAAAAAAAAAAAACTCCAAAATGCATGAAGAGTTTACATACGTTGACTATTGCAGGGCTCTTGGAAGTATATCCATGATCAAATTTTATGTGTTCCACAAGTTTATCAGCCTGCATTTGTAAAAAATTCTAATAAAATATTCTTACATGAAACTACCGTTAACCAATACAAGTGAACAAGAAATACCTCCCATAACTCTCTGTGGCCACAAACCAGATAATCCAGTTCGTTAGGGGAGAATATTTGGAGAGCTGAAATGTCAAAGACCTGGTAGTTAACCAAAGACATGCATTAGTTGCAAGTTGTAAGTACACAGTTTGAATTATCATAGTTTCTATTAAATTAAAATTATAAATCTAATCACCAACTTACATTGTCAGAATTATAGAAACAAAACTTTAAAAGAAAAACAAGAAAACAGAGCATGATAGGAATCATAGTCTTTTTTCCATATGAGAAACCAACGTTTATAAAGGTTGCCTAAGAGATAACTAGCTGAATACCTTATGAATAACTATATGCAGATTTCAGATATTTACCACATAATAATGTATAAAAAGGGTAAGCAAACACAAATAAAAGGAACATAGCAGATTTAAATAAAAATTAAGCATGTCGCAAGATGCAATTAAAAATTGCAGCACTGAGACAACAAGAGTAAAGCTGTCAGCTGCCCTTTGGAATATTTTTCACCTCAAGTGGGTCATATATGAGCATTTTTAAAATTTTGGTTAACTAAAAACAGGTCAAATAAGTCGAACAATTCGAATATGACCCAAGGTGACCTTTAATATGAAAAAAAGTATATTAACAATTTAATAAATTAGTTTTAATGTTCAGATTTAAGACATTAACTATTTGAAAAGTCCACGAAAAAGAGACAAAAAGCTTGTGGTCAACCTGCCCCAACATTTTTTGACCCGTATTAGAAACTACCCAACCAGATCAAACCGCTTCAACCCACTTTGCCAGGTATAAATGTAACGGAACTGCTTAGCAGAAAACCAAAGAAAACCTGATTAAAACCCGCTCTAAATGCTTCCATTTGCCTTTCAATACCAGTCTTGACAGTAGCAGCAACTACAAGAGAAATGTACTCCTCCAAATTGTCTAGATTAACCTATGAGTTCCCATAAGAAACCATATGAATATACAAAAGATATGTTATAAACAAAAAAGATGTCCTTAGATTAAGCTTGCATAAGTAATACATCTTCATCGCCTGGCTTCAGAATGAAATCCGGATAACCAGGAAGTGTGAAGTCAAAACAAAGATCTTCAATTGGAACGCCTCGAAATTTTAAGTCACGTATTTCATTTTGGTCCTGCCCAGGTGTTGACTTTGACTCAAGGTATTGTTTCCGACAAACAAGAGCTTGTAACTCTTGCAATGTCTTACCAAGTTCACCATCAAAAGAAGCAACATCATGTAAATCAAGCTCCTACAAAATTAAAAAGTTGGATACATCATCCAAGAGATTATAACTGAAGACCTGAAGCTTATAGGTGGCAAAACAGGTTAGGTTGGTTATCTCAAAACAGTTCATTCACATTTTTCAATTTTTATAAATCATTAGTGTCGGATATGATTACAAAAGTTCAACATTATTTCCATAATAAACGAATTCTTTTAAACAAGACGAGTTAGGTTAGGTTGAGTGGCTTTTGGCACGTTTGACTTGCTTGATCCATTGTCCTGATCTCTTTTAAACCTATGTTTTATGTTGAGTCAAAGTGGGTCAAGTCACAGACTCAACATTTTTAATCAAATTCTTAATAAAATGAGTTAAGAGGTTCCGTGCAATTATGCATCGAAAATACATATCAACAACTTTCAACTCGTGACTTGTTCAACCATATATCATGTTCCCTTTTAGGGCAAACGTTAGAGATAAAATATAACTCGAATAAGACCATTCACAAGTAAATGAATCGAAACGGCCACCTTTCATGTACTCACAAAGACTCCACCATCCGGGCTTTCAAGGAAACTAAAAAAAGAAGCTTACTTGTCCAAGCACAAGCTTGTAAAAAGGTGCTGAAAGAATCATATCCAAAAGCCGCCCATCTTGAAGAGCTTTTGCCATTACACAACCAAGAAGTCGGAAAGATTCTATTACTTTGGCAAACTCAGGAGAGTCACCAGCAACAGGCCAAGGACGTGGGAACAACCCAAGAGGTGATATGATAACATTGCCAGAATCAGGCCCATAAACGTTTGTTCTCCACATTTTCAGGTCTGACCTTTGCAGATCATGACTTAAAAGGGTATAAAACTCCAAAGTTGGGCCCAATCCAGAGCCAACTTCGCCAAAGTACTCTACTTCTAAAACAGCCTTTTGGCTTGAAAACAACTCCATAACTTTTGCAGCAGAATCCAAAATATGATTCCGGGACACACGAACTTTTTGTCAAAGGAATGGTCTAAGTCTTAACTCTCTCACGTTTATAGACCCACTCCCAAATGCAACATGCTGCTGCTGCTGCTGAAGTCGGTATAATGCACGAGACAACCCGAAAGCAGTTGAATAGAAATACCGGCGTCAAGTATCAAACGGAAACAAAAACGGGCATGCTTTTGTTAGCTGATGGCACCATGATGGAACACTACCTTCGCAAAGTGCAAACACGTCTTGAATCCGTCGTGACAACTTTGGCGTCAATTTACCGTTAATAAACTCATCAGTAGAAACCCTAGGACCAGTAATGTTATTCAGGCCATTTAGACTTGAAATTTTTCCTTCAGCATAGCTGTCGATAGCCGTTTGGAGACGTAAACGTGGAGCGAGCTGATTCAATAAACGTAAAAGAGCTAATATGTTATAAGTAGGATCATTCTTTTCCAAATCACAAGGGAGTTCTCCTCGCAAAAGGGTATCGAAAGGCGACATCTGGTAACAAGGTGAATCCAAGTTCGAATTTGAGGTGGACCCCGCTTTTGAATTTATTAACGATGGGGTGTCAGCTTTTTGGTACGTTACAGTGTAGATATCATCACTAGATAGTAAATCATTGTCGTTATGTCTCTCGTCATCACCCTCAGCAAGCACAAGTCGTTGCTGAATAGCATGATAAACTGTTATATTTCTGTCAAGTTTCTTACCGTTTGAAGAAAATACAAGCCTAGGGAAATCTTTGAAGCCTGAAAGGGGTTCCCCATAACGATCACTATCTGCCCTAATACCCCTATTGTTTGCTGAAAAACCACAAGCTCGATTTGTGTAACTATCACTTGTTGTGGGACCCGCAGGAGCACCGTCAGTAGGATCTTCCAATCTAACATCATGAACATCACACATGCAAACTGGAAATGAATCTACCACCTACATACACAAGAAAGAGATTCATCATGTAAGCTATAAGTCTTGTTCACAACAATTTCAAGACACAAAAACCAAATAACAAAAAAGGATTGGGATGTGACAGTAAAAAGGGTATGAAAACATATTGTCTTCTTCATCTTCAATCACCAATGCATCATTAATTCTAATAGGTGATATCTCTACATCCTCATGCTAGAGTGCACACAAAAGAATATTCGTCATTAGCAATAAATAGAAAAAAAAAATCACAGCACGAAACTAAAGTAAACATTTAAAAGAAGTTTCAATTGTTCTGCATATAAAGCAAGTTTCAGTTAAACACAGGGTTTAATTTCTAAAAATATATCAAAGTTGTCACGAGAAAAAAATCATGAAATGGTTTTTCTTTATCCATGGGCAAGGATATATATATATATATATAGGAAGAAGTTCATTTGAGAACCATTCTTAGCGCAAGAACTGCGAGAACCAATCTCGACCGTCCAATTCCCCCTGCTTCAATTAGATTGCCCACCCATGAATTCACCACATGCACCTTGTCACACTCTATCCCCACGCTCTCCATCCATGAATTTCACTAACTTAATGGACGGCTAAGATTGGTTCTCGCGGTTCTCGCACTAAGAATGGATCTCAAAACGAGAACTGCGAGAACCAATCATAGCCGTTAATTTAATAAGTGGAATTCATAGATGGAGATCGTGGGGGGATCAAGTGTGGCAGGATGTATGTGAGGAATTCATGGGTGGGTGATGACATTAAATGAGAGGGAACTGGACGGCTCAGATTGGTTCTCGCAGTTCTCGTACGAAAAACAGTTCTCGTTTAAACGTTTGCCTATATATATATACAACTTGAGGTCCTCTTAGAGCCTTTGTAAATCCATCTGCAAGTTGGTCATTCGAGTTTGTCAATCAAGTTAACAAACTCCGTCAATCTCAATATGACGGTCAGTAGCTTTTCCCTTATGAAATGACAGTCAGTCTCAATATGTTATGTCCTCTCATGAAACACTAGATTCGAAGCAATGTGAAGAGCAGCATAATTGTCACATACAAGTTTCATATGAGAGACCTTGCAAAACCCTCAGTTCTTCAAGAAATTGTTTGATCCAGATTAGCTCACATGTTGCGTTTGCCATGGCCCGGTACTCTGCTTCGGCACTAGGTCTAGCTACCACATTCTGCTTCTTACTCTTCCAGGAGACTAAGTTACCCCCAAAGAGAACACAATATCCAGAAGTGGATTTTCTACTAAAGGGGCACCCACCATAATCAGCATTTGTGTAGCATGATATCTCTGTATTACCTTTGTTCTCATACAGTAAGCCTTTCCCCGGAGCTCCTTTGATATTTTTAGGATTCGTAAGGCGGCTTCCCAATAAGTATCACATGGAGCATTAAGAAACTGACCGACTATACTCACAGCAAAGGAAATGTATGGACGTAACCAACCAGTCTTCGGTACTTCCCTTGATCAGTCAAAAGCTCCACCTGGCCTCATAAGAGTTTGACATTAGGATCCATCGGAGACTCAACAGGTTTGCAATCACTTAAGTGCGCTTCCTCTAATATGTCTAGAGCATACTTCCTCTGAGATATTGAAATCCCATATTTAGATTTTGCACTTCAATACCTAGGAAGTATCTGAGTTTACCCCATGTCTTTTGTTTGAAAATGCTTGACTAAGTGCTCTTTCAACTGCTTTATGCCCTCGTGATCATTTCTCGTCATCAACATACACTATCAAATAAATGCATCTTGCCCCTGAAATGTGATAAAAAACGGAATGATTTGCCTCACTTTGTCGCATCCCAAATTCTTTCACCACGGTACTGAACCTTCCAAACCATGCTCTAAGATTATTTCATTAGGAGTTTTTCCCAGTTAGGGTTCCTCCCAGGGCGCCAAGCCTTTTGACTCAGATGTACACGGTCTAACCGGTTTTACCCGTGGCCATTTCCGAAGCATCCCTGTGGCCATCCCTAATTGAAACCTAGTGGGACTTGAACCCTTGACCCCCCCCCCCTATCGGGAACTGTAAAGACTAGACTTCTACCTAGCAAGAAACCGAGGTGGTTGCTCCATATATACTTCCTCTTGAAGGTTCCCATGAAGAAAAGCATTCTCAATGTCCAATTGATGTAAAGGCCAATCTTGCATTGCAGCCATGGATAACATAATGTGAATATTTGTCATCTTGGCAACCGGAGAAAATGTATCACTATAGTCCAGGCCACAGATTTTAGTATAACCCTTAGCTACCAAACGAGCTTTCAGACGATCAACTTTTCCATCAAGCCCAACTTTAGGAGTGAATATCCACCAACATCCGATTTTAGATTTCCCGGAAGGTAATGGAACTAAGTCCCATGTCCCATTCTCGGTTAAGGCTGCCATCTCATCTAACATTGCCTTGTGCCACCTTGGATGGGAGATAGCCTCATGTACAGTCTTAGGGATACTCACAGAGCCAAGGCTGGTAACACAAGCTGAAAAAGTGGTAGACAGGCGATCGTAGCCAACATAATTATAGATGGGACAAGGGTTGGCGGTGAAGCATGTACCTTTTCGCTTGGCAATGGAAAGTTTATCATCCGACGTACCTGTATCGAGAGGAGTAACGGGCGCAGAGAATAAGTCAGGGGCTCCTACAGTAGATGGACCAGCGTCTTCACTATGGATAGAAGGAGCGGGTGGTGGTTGGTGAGGACAACGGTAATATGTTTTCAATGGGGGATCAACAACATGGGTAAGTGAGGACGACGATATGTTATCAGTAGAAAAAATATGAAGAGCGAAAATAGGGAGGACATGTGAGGATCAGTAGAATAGTAGAATTGATTGTCAAAGAAGGTGACATCAGCAACCATGAAATATTTGTCCATGGTTAGAGAGAAACATTTGTAATCCTTTTGTGGTCTAGAGTAGCCAAGGAAAACACACTTGACTGCTTTAGGAGAAAGCTCATCTCTATCCGGATCTAGATAATGAACAAAGCAGATAAAAGCAACGGGGTGTAAAGGTAGATGATACGGTTTCCGATGCGAAAACATGATAGAGAAGGGAGTTGATTTTGTAAGACAAAAGATGGCATTCGATTGACCATATAACATGTTGTCGTTACAGCATCAGCCCACAGTTTGAGTGGAAGGTTGGCATGTAATAACAAAGTGCGTGTTGTTTCAATGAGGTGTCGATTTTTCTCTCAGCAACACCATTTTGTTGCAGGGTTCGAGGACAAGATGATTCATGCAGAATCCCATTGAATGACATAAACTCCTAAAAAGGTTTAGAGAAATACTCCAAAGCATTATCACTTCGAAGAACATGAATCATTGTATCAAAGTGAGTTTTAACTTCGGCACAAAAATCTATAAATTTAGTAAACAATTCAGAACAATTTTTCATTAAAAATAACCAAGTTGAACGAGAGTAATCATCAATAAACGTAACAAAATACTGAAACCCAAAGTTGAACAGACTCTACTAGGACCCCACACATCTGTGTGTACAAGAGAAAAAGGAGAATTAACACGATTATTGACACGTTTAGGAAAAACACCACGAGTGTGCTTCCCTAACTGGCATGACTCACACTCTAATGAATCTAATGACGATAAACTTGGCACGATCTTCTTCAACTTGGAAAGAGAAGGGTGGCCATATAGGTGATGTAGGTACAATGGAGACATTGTACTATCTGCAATAAGAGGACGCGATCCACCTAAGCAGTAGTGACCTTGTGACTCATGCCCTTCGCCAATCATCCCTCCCGTGCTCAGGTCCTGTAAAAACAACACAGATTCAGGTGTAAAGATTATGGAGCAGAAATGGGTTTTAGTAATACGACTGACAGAAAATAAATTATATGGACCTTTAGGAACATATAAAACAGAGTCCAAGTTCAATGAAGAAATAGGTTGAGTTGTGCTTAATCCATTAACTGCAAATTTACAACCATCAGCAACAGTTGGCGGTGCTAATGAGGCCGAACAAGTTAACTGAGAGGAGATATTTGTTACCACATAAATGGTCAATCACACCCGAATCAACACTCCAGGGACTCGTATTCTGAGCTTGAGTAGCAAGGATTGAAGGAGTACCCGTGTGACTAGTAGCAGTAGAGGTTGAATGTTGTGCAGCCTGAAACCTTAGAAAAGCTTCATAATCAGCTAGTGGCAGATTCACTGTTGAAGCAACCAGTATTTGACTGACTGGTTTGACTTTTGAGCTAGTGGAGCAGCAGGACGACCATGTTTCTTCCAACACTTATCATCGGTGTGACCAAGACGGTGACAAAAGTCACATGATGGACGTTTACTATTACCTCCTTTCTTTGGAGCTGAAGCAAAGTCGGCTGGTGTTGGAGTCGAGTTGGAACTAAGATTAGCCATGAAGGCTGAGGGGTTGACTCCCTGTGTTGTAGTACTAGTAAGAATTTGATGCCTTGCGGTTTCAAAATCAGGTTTGAGACCAGAAAGAGCAGCAACCATTAGGGCTGTAAATGAACCGAACGTTCATGAACCGTTCGTGAAATTGTTCGGTCGGAAGTTCGTTTGTGTTCGTTCGTTTAATAAATGAACGAACATGAACAAGATTTTTCGTTCGTTTAATTAAACGAACGAACATGAACAGAGCTCTCGTTCGTTCATTTATGTTCGTGAACGTTCGGTTATACGTTCGTTTATGTTCATGAACTGTTCGTTTATGTTCGTTTATTTATGTCCGTTTGTTTATGTTCGTTCGTGTTCGTTTATTTATTTACATAATGATCAAAGTTATTAAAGGCTCAAGGTGCACCGAAGCGCAAAGGGTCCTGGAGCCTTGAGGCGCGAGGCGCAAAAAAAGCGCGGGCTTCACGAAGGCGAGGCGCATATTATCCACAAAAAATGAATATAAGTTTATACTATATAGAAATGTAATCACACTCAAAATACACTAAATAACTATGATATTAACCTTCAATAGAGTTCATTCTCAACAAACATAATCAAGTAACATCATAAAAGTCATCAACAAGTATAATCTAGTACTAAGTTTAAACTTTAAACAAACATCCAAAATGCATAAAAAAAACATCAAATAATTCTTTTAACTTGTTTAAGTATTCTGCAGCTTAAATGTAAGATTTCACCATAAAAATTAAGTGAATTAAGTGGTAGAATAAACAAAATTGTTAGACTGGGAAATCAAAGTTCAAAACAGTGGAATCAAAATTCAAGGAAGTCAGTGAAATCAAAGATTCAAGACTAATAATCTCGAACAAAATAGGAATCATAGATGAATTGTTGATAGAAGTAAAAAAAACGATATTATTAGAACCTTTGCACTGTCGATCGGAAGCAACCCACAGAAAAATCAAACTCAATCGCAGATACGTGTCGATTGGAGCAGAGCAAAACGGCGATTGAAGGTGAGGAAGATAGTTCGATATCTTGGTCGAAGCTTCTAGGGGTGTCGGCGAAGAAAGAGCGGTAACATTTTAGCGTAAAATAGTTGGTCAAACGGAAAAAAAAATGAGTCAACAGTCCAATGTTCGCCAGGCGCGCCTCAATTGCGCCTTTGAGCCTTTGCGCCTCACTGCGCCTTGGTGCGCCTAAGCTACATGCCTCGCTTCGACGATGAAAAAGCCCAGACCTGTGAGCCTTAGCGCTTTTGCGCCTTAGGCGCGCCTCAGGCGCGCTTTTTACAACTTTGATAATGATATATTTTCTATATATATATATATATATATATAATAATTTAACTTTATTTTATTTAGGGTTTAGAAAAAAAGAGGGTTGCATTCTTATACAAAATTAAAACCTAGCCCCCCTTTTTTGTAGATCTCATTCAGCCACCGCCGAAGGCTTTCTCTCGTTCTGTCGTCGTCAACCTCCAGCGTAGCCACCGAAAGGCCGAAGTGCCGAACACTACGAGCTCCTCTCTCGTCGTCGACCTCCAGCTCCTCTCTCGTCGTCGACCTCCAGCCATCTGCACCTTACTCCAATCTGCATTCGTCGATCACCAACCTTCAATCTCAAATCTGCACCGTCATCAAGTCACCTCACGAATCTTGCTCCAGCGAGCTGTATGTGGACCTAATTCACGGCTGTTTTTTGTGTTCTGTTCTTGGTTTGTTTTTTGAACTAAGATTCAAAAACAATATGTGCTGATTTATATAATACTAGAATACATACTAAGATTCTAAAACCATCAGATTCGATAACTAATTCTGTTGATGTATTTATCTTTTGTATTATTATTATTAATTTAGTTTTTATCTGTTGATGTATTCTTCTGATGTATTTATCTTAGTTTTTCGTAGCAACAGGGAGTTGTTATTGTTTCTTTGAAGATTTAAAGATATACCATTTGTACATAAGCATTATGCAAGCTGCAACTTAGCGTTGGGAAACAAATTGGAAAAAGAAGCAAGCTTGGATGGAAGCTGGAATTTGATTTGCATTTTAATTTAATATTTAAACATGTGTTTTGCTACTTTGATGAATTGTATTGAGACCTGAATGTTCGTTTTAAGTTTTGTACTTCTGTTTGTTTCCGTTTTTGAGTTTGTTTGTGTTTTTTTTGTTCATTTATGTTCGTTTATGTTCGTTTGTGTTCGTTTATGTTTGTTTATGTTCGTTTAACATTTAAATGAACGAACACGAACGAACACGAACATCCTCATTTCTTAAACGAACGAACACGAACAGAAATTCTCGTTCGGTTAAATGTTCGTGTTCGTGTTCGGTTAAAATTAAACGAACGAACATGAACATGCCTCGTTCGTGTTCGTTCGTGTTCGTTCGGTTCGTTTACAGGCCTAGCAACCATGAAGAATTTTCTCGTTGAGAAATTTGTTCAAACTGAGAGTTGACAAAGGACATTAGGGCCTCAAATTCCTGCATCAAAGCACGGATATGTCCAAGATAGGACTCCATACTACCCTCTAGTTTCAAATGTTGTATATTATGAAAAACTGTATATAGTCGTTAGATGTCATTGGTGTAGCATTCATAGGCTTCAGTCCACACGGCATAACAAGTTTCAAATGGACAAAATAATTAAATAATGGAGGAATCAATTGATTGCCACAACAGATTGCAACGTTGAGCATCAATTTGTTCCCATTTCACCCGATCTGCTACTGCAATGTCTATAGCTCGTTTGATTAAGTGATCACTCTGTCCTTGACCTTTCAACCACATTTTTACTCAAGCAGCCCATGATACATAGTTAATTGAACCAGTCAGCTTTTCCGAAGTAATGGACTGGTTTCCAAGGATAAACGATTGTGTAGATGGGGGGTTAATCACATCACCCATATTGTATAAGTGTTAATAAGCAAAGAGAAACAGAATACGTAGAAGTTGTGTGCAGAAGAGTTAGTGCGCAGAACCTGTGCACAAAGAGCAGTGTGCGAAGAAGAACCTTGCGCAGACAAGCAGTGCGCAAAGAACCTTGCGCAAATGAGCGGTGCGCAGAAGAACCTTGCGCAGACGAGGGCAGCGCGCAAAAGAACCTTGCACAGAAGAACCTTGCGCAGACAAGCAGTACCAAAAAGAACTATGCGCAAGACCCTGTGCGCAAAAGAGCAGCCTTAAGCTCCGCCGTACCAAAAAACAATCACAGACACAAACATCGATTGTAGATGGAGGAAAAGTCGATCGAGTGATAACACCTTCGGATAGGGAGACACGAAGGCAGGAGACGTGATGATGTAGAAGGCAGCGGAATGTTTATCACGATGGCTCTAATACCATGTGAAGAACAGAGCAATCGTGTTTTATTGATACATAAAAACTTAAGATACAAAGGTTTACACAGGGGAATATATACGTGATACATAACCTATTACATAAGAAAGACTATTTACATAACAAGCCCCTATACTTTACAGAAACTCTAAGAGGATATAATTCTAACATATACATTAAGTTATATTATTAGTTGTGAACCGAGTCATCGATTATTACCCAAGTTTAAGGCTGTATTTTTTATTTAAAATTCAGTATTGTTAGACCAAGTATCATCGGCGGTTACTGAGTTGATTACCTTAATATTTCAATAATGAATTTATTATTGTGTATTTTTTATCAACTAAAATTTAAAAAAAAAAATTATACCTAAGGTTTACGCGGTAACCTGTTAGAATAAGTGAATTACATAGGAATGGAACACTTTTGAAAGTTCAATGGTTTTTGAAGGGCTAAAGAGTTTGAGTGACTTTAGCGGAACAAATGTGAAACTTGGTTACTATTCTATGAAATTTTGCCTTCGATTTTTATTATCTAGTATTCAAAGTTTATGCCATTGTCCCTTTCTAAAAAGAACATTACAAAAGTTTTTTAGCTGTTAATGCTAAAAAAAATTACCGTCGTACTTAGGTTCCATTACTAAAGTAGCTAATAACAATAGTAGTGAAGATGAATGAGTTGTCATCACATAGTGTCAACGAAATACAAATTTAACCTTCATGGAACAAAAGGCTACTTTTAACATAAATATATCGCTTAATAAACAAATTCGGTTTTAACTTAAATACCTGTTTTCCATCATATCAATCGCATCGATTGTTCTTCACTTGATCCATATAATCTATCGGATCAATTTCTCTAAAGTACCCATCTCAAAAAACTTCTCAACATTTACAAACATATGCTCTCTTTGTCCTCCAATTACAAGATAAATTTAATTGAACTTCCCATGTTATAGAAATATGAAACATGAGCATTTATATAGCTTTTATTGTATTCTGGTGGGCCTGATATAGTACACTCCTTCCCTCCTTTAATGTTGAATTAGTATATACTTCTTTCAGCCCAAGGGCAGCTTAGGTCCTTAGTAACTATCTCAAACTGACCTAGTATGCTTGAAAAATCACTTGTTACATCCAATGATTTGATATATGACATGGTATAGGGGTGTATAATTAGTCACATTGTACACTAAACAAGAAGACGGTGTCTTTATCTGAATGAGGGCCACATAAATGGGGCAGACTAAAGTCATGCAAGAATTTAAACGCATATTAGGATGATCATAAGAGTAAATGTGACAATCTATGCATTAAATAGTTCAAAACAAACTGTTAATTGTGTGTATATACCAACAAACATCAGATCCTATTCATCTAAACATTCAGCACTCATTTTGTTGTTCATAGTCAATGACGAGAAGAAAGTGGAAATGTGATTATAAATGTGAATTTAATGGAAGAAGAAACGAAGACGAGACCCCCACCAAGAAAGAAGAAATGTGTTATAAACAAATTGCATCTTACCATTTAAAGTTTATTGTGATTTCAAAATACTAATCATAACATGAACTAACTGATCTTCAACAACAATAAGGATTTGGAATCACAATATAAAAGTTACTACATGGTTTCACAATATTAAAACAATCAAATCTGCCATCTAGTATGTATCTTGTGTCATTTATACCAATTTCAACCAAAAGAAATGCTAAATCACAAAAACGCATCGCAAAAACACCCTTTTAGGTTTTTTTGAAAAGCCGAGAATTCTAACCTATAACATGTTGACGCCTTATTTAAGTATACTCTTGTCTTTTTAGAAAGTATAGGTTCTTTTTCATCATTCAGCCTGTTTTTTTGTTAAATATTGGTATAAACATAACAAGATTCATACTTGGGTAGCCTTAATGAAAAAGATTGAATACTTGGGAGGCTTCCACTTACCATCATCCCTATATTGATGTAATAATATTATATAATTAACCTTAATATTCTGTGGTTCCAACATGCAAAAGGATATCCAATATAGAGAGCCATACCTTAGATGTTGACTCATTATCCACAGATTTCATCGAAATGTCCTTATCTTTATTAGAAGCAGTCATTCTTCTAGAAGCATTCCTCGTCAGGGGTCCTCTTGTTTCATCTTGAGTCTGTTTCAAGACAGCCTTCCCCTTCCCCTTCCCCTTCCCCTTTCCCTTCCACTTTGAAGAGCTTGCATGTTTGTCCTTTTCGGCAGAATTCCCAATACTAATTGCTGACCTGGATCTTGTGGACTGACGACAGGTAGTTGAAGCAGGAGTAGAAGAAGCTCTAGCTCCGACGAGTGTGAATCCAGTTTCAGAGTACCCAACAGAATTAGTTTGAACACGAGGCCAAAGAAAGTCCTCAACAACTGCCAAACTGGCTAAAGGATCCATAAGAACAATATTTGAAGAATAATCACGAAGTGATTTTTCATCTTTTCCCCTACAAAGTCGCAGTTTTAACAGGGGAGATGATGTACCAAGAGCAGAAGAAATGCACTCAACTGCAATAGAAGTCAGAGAACTGTGGCATAACATTATGTGAAAACGTTCTAATGAGGTTAATGCATTTTGAAGCTTCTGAACTAAAACACTCATAGGGGTTACTGAATTTGATTCATCAATGTCGAAGGGAAGTGTGACTGCTATAAAAGATTTGTATCTTCTGATTGCTTCTTGACGTAATTTAGGGAAATTAGACTCCGGCACTTTTTCCTTTGATAAAAAACCGAAAGACAAGTAGTTCAGCAAAGCATCAACAGCCCCGCTTCCGATGAACTCAAATGTGGAAACACCATCCCCTTTGGTTAGCTCTGATAGAATTTCGGTTATCACTTTTGACAAGTCTTCTTCATTGGTAGGTGAATAGTCAACAACACAGAGTGCAGAAGCTTTTGACTTCCCCGTTAACTTTGACTTATGAGCATCTACAAAAGCACTTAACGTTACGCAAAGATTCTTCAAACGTAAAAGATCATCAGAAACCCCAACTTCAACAGCTCCAGGAATTGATGGAAAGTATTTATCTTTAAAACCCTTGGCATTTGTACTCACTGCCACCCGGATACTGGAATCTATATTAGGAACCTCTAGAGAATTAGGAGGTGAGTTTTTAGGATCTTCGCTAGTTGTAACATCTGAATTGGAAGTAGTACCAACATGAAGCTGGTAGCGTCTAGAGCATGTTAATAATCCAGGTGTAGAATCGGTATCTTTGTCAGTTGATGACTCCGACAAGTTTAGTGTCTCTACTGCATGAACAACACCTTCTCTCACAAACAGTTTGGAAAAAGTTTCCGGAAGCTTTTCCATTAGAATCTCTGCAATTTGAAGTGAAGGTAATAGGACTTGTGGATCTTTCCATGCCAAAATACCCGCCAAAAAACTAAGGGAAAATTGAATCGTTATAACATCAGAATATCAACATAAATCAGAGGAACAAAGTCCCCAACGTAACATAGAAAAGTACACATAAGTGATGTACCTTGATATATTTGTAACAGCGATAAAAGATTGGATCATATCCGCTGTGCTGAAATACATCAGTTTACCAATAACAGAGAGACATTTATGGCGCACAGATGCATTCACATTTGACGCATACATCTGGTGAACAGAAAGGGTCAATTTGATCAGTAATGGTTTGACGTTAGGGATGTCAAAAAGAACCGGACCCATATAACCCAAATAAGGTCAAATTTAATCGGGTGGGCTTATTTGAATATGTGGTTGGTTATTTATGTAACCCATTTTATAAACATATTGATGAGGTTGGAAACGAGTGACCCAGAAAGGAGTTTCAATATCTTTGTTTTGTATATTTATGTCAAAAATCTTTTTGAATGTCAAAATTACAGAAGACAGTATTATAACTTAAAAATAGAGTGCCTGCGGTGTTATGTTACCAAAAGGCTATAATAGAAGCACTTATACAGGTGGACCTTTACAGCCCGAAACCCGACCCTGATAAACTGAACCCTGACTGACCCAATAAATCATTAGGTTTGGTTTTCAAGTATGATTCTAAAATGCTAAAAACCAATTAACGCGAGCTGAATAACCCGAAATCCAATTAACCCAAGGCCAACACACCTAATGCACAAACAATAACCCATCATAGTTTTCTTTAGAACTAACCTGAATGAGAACAGGAAGAAGGTCCATCCCAAATTGCTGCAAAAGTTGAGGTTCATCAGTCAATAATTTCTCTCGACCCGATATTTCTGGGGCACCGCCACTTGTTTCTTCTTGCTTGCTAGAACTGCCAGCAGGTGACTTCTTTGAAAGAGACCCTTCGTCAAATAAGTTAGAGCTGGCAGAAAGAGATATCATTCCTTGAGGCAATGGAGGAAGAAGTTCATTTGTCAAATTCACAATCTCATATATCTGTGCATCAACACATCAAACGACTTGGTCAAAAAAAAACTTTGTAAAGACTACCCTTATCAATATAGCTGAAGTATTAAAGCTGTTTGTTTCTTATGTCATAATCACTGAAATCTGAAAGTAATTCTGAACCAGGGAAGGATTTAAATGTTAAAATATTGATACCATTAAATCTTTATATATCAAAAACATACAAGTAAATAATATATAGATCTTTGAGAATGAGGGGTTGCGCTCGAGAAAAAGACTGATAGTTGCAGAAAAATCAAATTCTATATCGTATCTTTTTCAGTAGGATCCAAATTACTAGATCTTACAATATAACTTGATGCCCCAAAAACCGAATGATGCATTAGGATGCGTAAATTTTAAAAAATAAGATGAACACAACATATAAAGAAGCATAACCTGCTTTGATGGCGTACTCAGGGAAGTATTAAAATATTAAAATGTTGATACCATCAGATGTTTATGTATCAAAAACATATAAAAAAGAATAAAATAGACCTTTGAGAATGAGGGGTTGTGCTCAAGAGAAAGACGGATATTTGCAGAAAATTCAAATCCTATATCGTATCTTGTTCGGTAGGATCCAAATTACTAGAACTTAAAATTTAACTTGGTGCCCCAAAAACCAATATGATGCATAAATTTGGAAAATAATATGAACACTACATATTAAGAAGAATAACCTGCTCTGGTGGCCTACTCAAGGAAGGTGACAAGGACATGGTTGCAACAAGAACAGAACCTGACAATATATCTTTGATAATGCCACTGATCCCAAGAAGCATCAAAGTTTTTGTTCCTAAAGGAGACACACTAGCACATGTAGAAAGCAACTGTATTAAGCCCTGCAAACCGTAGTATTAGGTGATGTATTTCAAAATTATTACGATACCTATACCCATGGTTCTAAATAACGTAAGGCGTGGCGTGGCGTGGCGGCGAGGTCAAGCCTCAAGCTTTAGGAGCCATGGCGAAGCCGCGGCGTTTTTTAAGGCGTGACTCAAGGCGGCAAAGTTGTATATATTTTATAATTATATATATCGAATTTATCATTATTAATATATTAGTTACATAAAGTTACAAAAATGATTAGCAAAATAACATATACAAAATACAAAATGCAAATTTATAGAAGTTCTATACACACGATCGCAAAATATATACAAAAAAGTCCAATTTTTTAAAAAAAATGATTTTTTGTGCGCCACGTTATAAAAAACTCGCCATTTGGCGCGCAAAGGCGCGCCTTAGCAAGCCTTGGCGCGCGCCACGCCTAGCATTCACGCCATGGACCATTTCTTAACGGCGGAGCCACGCCTCACGCCTTGGCGACGCCTTTTAGAACACGGCCTATACCTATACATATCTAGCATTTAACCTCAAAAGCATTTGTATTAAACAAACACGATCTTTTTAATACCATATATGTCGATGGCGGGGGAGATGTCTGCCCACCACCAGAACTGCTGGTTGAGATTAGTGAGGCTGCTTGTGTGACTGGTCCACAGTTACAAAGCTCATCCAATTTGTCAGGAGATGCTGCAAAAGACTCTACGATTCCAGTCAAACACACTACTGCATGTTCCGAAACCTAAAAAGGAAAGTATATCATTCCAAGAATTCATGATACACTGTTGACTATATAATTAGTTAAGAAACTGTTGAATGTACAATTAGTTAAGAAACTGTTGAAAATACAATTAGTTAACTTTCTGACCCACCTTGGCATCATGATATCGAAGAAGGTTTGTCAACAAAGGAACAGCTTCCATGACAAAATCAGCTGCATCAGATGGAAATTTCTTGCACATATTTGCAGCAGTAGATAATGCTACACACTATAGGATAAATAGCAAAAGGGTAATATTATCAGGTATTCTTCAAAGTTCAAACTAATTCAAATTCCCATACAATTAACATGTTAAGCAACAGGGGTACCTGGACTCGCGCAGAGAAAACGTCAAGATTTGAGAGCACTGCTATTAGTGCCCCAGCCCGCAAGCATGCAGTTGGGTGCTCCTGAGATATCTTCTTAAGGGCTTGCAAGGACTGTTGTTAGAAGGGTAAGCATCAACTTTATTACCACAATAAAAACACTTTAAGCAAAGATTGCAATATTAATTAAAATACATCAGCACAATTTTATTTAGGACATACATGTTGAGATTTCAGCAACTACTTGCTACTATTAAATCCACACATAAATTGACCACATATACACGCCAATATTTGTAATTTTAGAAATAAGTCCAACCAACATTTTTGTGCGACGGTGTGACCTGTTTTCAATTTGTTCGATGACCTAGAAATAGGCCACCCAAACATAAAAGGGGTTACCTAATAGATTACATTTTAGGGTTGTACAAGTGTGATTCTAGTTTACTACTGATTGCCCACATATGCACTCCAATATCTGTTGCAAACTTGCACTGAAATCGGTCCAACGGCACATTTTCTGTGACCCAAAAAATGAGATCCGTTCGATGAACAAGAAACAGGCCGCCCAAAACTAAATGGGTTTACCTAATCAATTACATTTTAGGGTTGTACATGTGTGATTTAAATATTAAATTCAATTTTGGCATCCTATTTTGCAAAATTACTCATTTTTCACTCAATGAGATAGCTCATACAAAGATCAAACCAAATATATCCGTTAGTTGCTTATTTTGGTTTACATTCACAGTTGTGTTCTTTACTGATTTTGGCATCACAAACTCCGAATTTGAGCTTAAGCAAAGCATTTAACCTACTTTCCAGAGGTAAAGTAAAATAAAAGTTTTAAGATAAGAAGTTGCCACACCTGTTCAGCCAAATCCATGTACTCGATTGTATGCAATCGAGCAACGAAACAAGAAACAGCGCCATAATGCACAACTGCAACGCATGAAGACGGTAGGGCATCACATAGATATGTAAGTGCCCTAGCTGCACGTAACATAATATCCGGTTTGCTCTCATGCTTAAGCAATCCAACAAGCACGGGAACAAAAGATTCAACCGAGAAGGTACTTAGCGAATCCTTAGTTCCTATACAAAGCATGTAACACAACCGTGTTAAAGCCTCAACTTGCTTTCCTTCTTCCCCATCAGCACGCAAACCTGAAAGAATCTTCTTCAGCCGTTCACTGTGGTGAGATGATGAAGCAGATGCCATAGCCGATGATGGTGGCAGGTCAACCAACCCCATCAATAAACCATGAAGGATACCGCTAGCAGAAGTCAAATTCTGATGTAGAAATACCTCACCGCCACCGCCACCGTCACTGTCATTGTCCGCGTCATTATCGTCATCAATTGCACCGCGATCATTATTAAGTCCTAAGTTGTATTCTCTGTTATTAACTCTGTCTCTATCTCTAACCCTAGCCCTAATTTCACTTTCTTTCTCTTTGCCTCTATCCGAATTATCGCTCTCCAGTCCCACATTCGGATTATGGACATTCTTCCCACTACGATGGCCACGGGTAGACCCAGAACCGGATTCAGATGGTTCGGTTATGTTAGTATCCATGTTAGAAGAGCGTGAACGAGTAGAAACGGATTGAACGGCGACGTTTGAAGCTGTGGCGGCAGGAGAGGCGGCGGTGATGGTGGTGGTAGAAGAGAAATAAGTGTGTTTGTTGGAACGGGTAGTGGGACCGCCGGCCGATAAAAAAGAAGGGGCTGATGAGGTGGCCTCCGCCCTCTTCCGGCTACGAGTTTACATACAAAACCCCAAACCCACTTTTTCAGTATCGACGATCGAATAAATCACAAATGCTTATCATCGTCGTCCTCGTGATCGTAGATTCTCACAGACAATGCCTCGTTTAACCGTACGACAAAGGCACAGTTTGCACCAAAACTAACAAGCCCTCGACAAATCAAGGAAACTTTTGTTCCTTTGTGTAACCGATTGATTGCAAAATGCTTCGATAAATTCAGAAGTGTAACAAGAGATATTTAAGCAAAAGCTATAATCAACCCGTAAACTACGAAAACCCTAATTGTGATTGCACTTGTTAAGTTGTTAGGGAAGTTTTTGGATTTGCTTATTCTTGGGTTATATAGGTTATAGCGAGGTAGTATGACACTTGGCCAGATGAACGAGATCACCGACATTCATCACATGGTTCATACAGTCACGTTAGTTCGACATCAGCGTCACATTATTCTATCATCATTTTCTCGTCCCATCATATAAACTCCGCATCCATCACATGGTTCACATTACAAAAAAAAAAAAAAACCCTCTCTCACACCTCCTGCCCTCACATGCGCGACCAAGGTCACACCCGTGACCGTGAAGCTCCCTCACGAAAGAGGGGCGATGGTGTTTCGTGCCGATGAAGCTCCCCACGAGGCTGGTACGTGATGGATGCTCCCGGTTTGATGCTTGTAGTTATATGTTATATTTTTATATTATTATATATTAATATTAATATAATATATTTATATTTATATTTATATCAATTTAATATTAATTAATATATATGTGGAAAATTATAGCTCTAACAGGAGAACCATGGTCAAAGGATATTATTCTTTAAAAAAAACGTAGCAAAATAAAAAACAATCTTTTAGACTGAAAACCACCATATTGAAAATAGTAACCACCGTGTGATATGATAAATATCAAATGGTCATGTACAAATATCAAATGGTCATTTAGTATGCTAAAGTGTCATAAAGGGAGATCAATGGTGGCCATTTGATTGAATAGTATGATTACATATGGTCATATGGAGGTCGTATAGACCTCTAAAAGTTAGTTATTCTTGTGCAAGTTGTTGGGTACTAACAAAAACACTAAATAATCATATTTAGGAGTACTATGAACCTAAACAAACTTAATATAATTTTCATAAACTGAGGTGAATATAAAATGTATGTTGTCTTTTGTTTACGTATGTAAATTATGTAGTAGATAAATGTAAAAGATCTTTACATTATGTATGGTAACAAATAAAAGGTATAAAGTGGATAAATGTAGTTTAATGTTAAATAAAATTTTATTTTCAATGTTGTTGTAAAACCGTTACCATTTTACATGTACTAAGGTGTGTGTTATGTCTTCATTGAACTTAATTGTTTTTCCAGTAGTAATGTGTGTTTTATAGTGTGATGATAATCATTGGATAAAAAGAAAAAAAAAGGTTCCAGCTTAATAGGGTGTTCACAACTAAAATAATATCAATCAAAATATTTAATGACTGTTTAGGTTAAGCACAAGCGGGTTGGGTTATTTTTAGGTTACTCGTCAGCCCGTATAAATAAACAATTTATGGTGGGGATGGATTAAGTAATTTGTCACTTAAAGTGAGCACTTCCTTGTGAGAAAAGTTGTGATGGTGATCTCTTTCACTGAAGAGAAAGTTTGTGTTAGTGAAAAAAAAAACTCTTAGTTGATACCAAGTATTATATGTAGATTAGAGTTCAACTAAAACACTATAAACCTAGGTGTCATATTTTATCTTCTTTATATTCTTTACCTACTTCACTTTAATATTTTTGTTAGAACTATTGTGTTTCCTAAGCATGTTTTAAAAGATAGTTTTTTAGAAAGCATTTATGAAAATTATTTATATATCCCCTCTAGTTTTCACAACGTGAATCGTAAACAAAACATCATCGTCTAATAGTTCATTTTGCAATCACAGGAGAGAAAAGTGCTTGGCTGGAACCGAGGATTCGTTAGGAAATCGAAGGCACACTCTACAAACGGCGTTCCCGTTTAGTTTCGGTGGTAATGCAGTTCATTATTAAAAGGGAGTTCGCTTTATTTTCTCCACTCCTCGCATTCAAATTTCGCAAACAGAGATTAGACTAATCAAGTTTTCCAAAGGTAGGAGTAGGAACATAAATAAGCTCAACTATTTACAAAATGTCCAATGGTTAAAAACTTGAGATGATTCTAGTCTTTATATAAATATAAATTGTAATATTTTGCTCTTACATAGTCCTGAAAGTTTAATATTTAATTACAGGTGATTCAATATACAATCACATATGATTACAAAATCATCATATGTTAATTACGAATATATCATTCCGCCTAAAATTTTAAAATTCAATCTTAAGCAGACTATAAATTAAGTTCGGACTATATTAAACATCATCTAAATTGTATCCTACTTCCATCATTTGTATTTATAAAACTAAAAGTATCAAAATAATATCCAAATCTATAATGAATCTTAACCCGAGCTTAATAAAATGTAAAGGAACAGTCAAACTCCAGAATAGAAGCTCAAAACTAGTCAATCGCAGGCTCGGACTCGACTCTTTTATTTACACCCCAGCCATGAAAATTCAAACACCAAGTTCAAATAATAAAATAAGATTTAAAAAAAACAAACAAACAGAACACAATATCACATCTACATAACTTATAAAGCAATAGTGCAAGTTTACGATCTTCATCCAGTAGAACCCTTCGACTGAGAGGCTGCCATTTTCGCAAGCGTGGTTGGTTTAACCACACTCTTGGGGTTCAAAGCCTTCCGTATCTTAAACACTGCCCACGCCGTCCCTATCGCATGCCCAGCTGCATCCATCCCTTCACTCGTTACCTTCGCCGCATCTTCACCATGCCTGTATCCACAATTTCAATAATTTTCATATAATTATTATAATCGAAATCAATCATAATATCAACATAGGTAGATGTTACACTCACAAACCATTTTAAGAAATCATAATTTAATTATTTCAATCTCATTGTAAGTATAACATCACATAGGTTAATATCACGAATCATTTACTTATTATTATATTAACACTAAATTATCCCAATAACTCTATAATTGGTCTACGATCAAGACTGAAATACTTACTTATGAGTAACTAGATCGGTCGTAACTGTTGATGTTGTCGACATAACATTTCTCCCGGCTAATTCTACTGCATCACACACCTTATCTGATACCAAAACCAAATTAATCAGCTATGTTTTCGACTAAGAACGAAAAATTAAGATCAAATTATAGAATGAACACATACTGAATCCATCTAAGGAAGCAAGAACAATCTCGCCGGGAAGCAAGCTAAAAAACTTCTTTCCCGGTTTTGAGTTCACGATGGCGCTAGTGAAGAATCCAGAGAGCTTCACCACTCCTGAAAGCAGCCCGGTTGCCATGTCCTCTGACATTTTGGTCAACCTTTTGACCCTGAAAACATACATGGTCAAACTTAGTTAACTTTATTAGAATTTAGATATGCAAAGACAAACAAGATTTGATTATTGTTGCCTTAAACACATATCCAAACAACCCTCAAACTTCATGGCAGTAGAAAATGAGCAAAAAAAATTCAAGACATGATGCAATTTGAAGAGGATAAAGTTGACTTTTGATGTCAAAGGTCAAAGTCAAAATACCTTTTCATTCTCCTCAAAGCTTCTGGACTAACATCTGTTTTCTGACCTGATTTCATGCTCTTCTTCAGATACTCATTACTCCATTTCAATCTATCAACTGTTACTTCCCCACACCATAATATCCCTTTAATCAACTGACCCGACCCGGATGCGATCATTCTAGCAACCGACCCGCTATAATCCTCAACGTTTGGCGCCAACGTCGTCCAATACGCCGTCGCTTTAGCCTCCGGCGAACCACCGTCCACCACATCCACACCTCTCTCCACCTCCTTAACAGAAAACGCACTGTATTCTTCTAACACCTTATCGAGTTCTTTTGAATCTTCACCGGAGATGGTTAGACCGTAGTTGATAAGATCTTCCGGTGCCACGCTGTTTCCAGATTCCGACGGTACACGGAGCGTGAAGAAGTAGTGAGATCCGTCGAGCTTCACGGCGGCTTCGTCTTTCGCTAACGGCCATTGGATTTCTTCTCCGATCCGGGCGAGGACGGCGACGACGTTGCCGGATTGCCGGAGACGGATTATTTCGAACAATCCGGAAGCTAATTCGACACTCTGTTGTTTGTCGATTAAGTGAACGATTGAGTTAGGGATTCTGACTACGACTTCCTCTGATGATTCAAAAGGGGTTTGATTTTGTTGTTCGTGGGTCTGATCGGTGTCTGGGAACAGTTTCTCAGCAAGATCTTTGGTTTCGAGAGATGGGTACATGGATTGAGATGAAGGATTTGACGAGGAAATTGAGGAATATGAATCTGGGTTCGATTGATCGACTTGTGGGTAGAGAGATTTGGAGTTTTGTGATGCCATTTTTGGATAGTGATTTTCAAATTTTAATTTTGTCGCGGGATTTCAAGATTTTTGTGGGTTTTATAACAGTTAAAACTTGTAAATGAAGAAAGTGAGGAGCGTAGAAGACGAGTATATTTGATGACACGTGGCAGGGCCGGAGATGAGAAGCGTGTGTACCGTGTACGTGTATGAGTGCCTTAGTGGAGATATTTTTTAAGATAAGAGACATATCACAATTCAACCGACAATCTTTTAAAGGAAAATTATCCCCCTCGTATTTATCACATGTTGGCATAAATTGCCTTCTATTTTATAACTGTGGAACTTTAAGTCCTTTTTCTTTAGATGAATTTTGATTTATCAAATAATAGGAATCAAGGGCTATTGTCTATTATTGATATTTGGCAATGAAACTCATTTTGAAGTGTGAATGCTTATACACTTTGATAGGTTTTTTTACAGTAAAATCTATATTTTTTATTTTTGTTTCAGCTGAGATATTGATCTAAAACGGTATGTTTAAAATCAATTTTAAAGGAGTTTAAGCGACACCTATAAACAAGATTCATATTCTATTAGGGCTCAAAAAAATTATTATCCATATGTAAAACTTCATACACTCATTTATGATTGATAATATAATGTTGTTCTTTTGGCTAAGAAATGTTGTTTAGTGCTAAAAAAGTCTTTTCAAGTTTGAAAAATGTTGTTTTATGACATATTTTTACTCACCTCCGAAATCTCAGGACCGGCTTGTGTATATTAATAAAAGATCTTTTGACAGAATAATAACAGTGACAAAGTAAATAGTGCATGGTAGAGGACGCGATGGTTAATAATGTACCTCATTTGATCACACTGTAATCAAGTTATCTCAAGCAAAGTTAGCGAAACTTTATAGATAATTAGTTTGAATCGTATACAAAATAGTTTTGGTTTGTTAAAAAAAATTAACATGCAAACAGTTCTAATTAACTGCTTAACGTTTTGCCCTATAGTATCTCAAAATCTGCTAGAGATAGCTTTTAGTTTTACTTTTGTATAAGTTGTTTTTGTTTACATCCTGCAAAAAGACCAAGGATCAATTGTGTAGCTTTTGAGTTTTTTGTATATCTTAAACCTAGAAAACAATTTGTGATATGGACGTTGTTTAAACATATTAGTTTACTTGTACTTTGTTATGCATGGATTTTGTTTCAAAACGAGTGATTTTAGGCCGCGCTTTGCTATGACGTTTTATTTTATTTAAAGCTTGTTTGAGTGGGAGATATTTGAAAGTTTTTAAGAGCTTTAAGTTTTAGTTTGTTTTATAATAAAAGCTCGTTAGAGTTTGAAAACAAAAGGATACTTCAAGTAGCTTTTAAAAACTGTTATGACTTTTGATAAACCAAATTACATAAATACCATTACTTAACTTTGTTTCTTAATTTTGTTTACCATTTTATGTCATTTTATATGTTAAGCTATAACTATAGCTATCTCGTCAAACATCTTCATGCAAATAAAAGTTTTAGCTTCTAGCTCTATAGAAAATATTCTAACTCCAGCTCTTAAAAGCTCTACCACAGCTCTATCTGCACTTGTTTACATTAGACTTACTCTTATATTAATTTAGGTTATTACATCCATATTTATTTAGACATAAAAAATAAATGAAAATGTAGAAAAACAATTTTATTTCTTACTAACAAATCTTAAAGAAAAATAAAAAAAATGATGAAACAAAGTTAAAAAATAATGAAGAAGAAACAGAAATATTATTTAATAAAAAATAATATATTCTCTTACTTTTTCTTTCTTCTTCATCCTTTTATCACTATAAGATTACATGTGTTGTCCACTAGTTCTCTTTTCTTGTCTCATTCATTGATTTTAACATTTGTGTTAATTTTGTGAGTATGATGATAAGTAGGAGAATAAATAAAAGGATATTTCACCTCCCATAAATAATATATCTTAAAAATACCCATGTTAGAAAAATACATTTATGAACACTAGCAGCGTACCCGCGCAATGCTGCGGCGGCGATAATTTCTGTTTTGCAACATGTCGTTTTCAAGAATGTAATGTTATATTATTTGCGCGATTCAATGTCATGAAAATTTTCATGTTTGTTTTTCAACTTTTCTTTTATTTGTATCAACTATTTTGTTAATTTTAAAAATAACAAAAACAATAAACTAAGAAAAAAGATTTATATTTATGAAATACGAAGAGTGAAGTTAATAAGATTTTGGGACTTATGTTGATGTAGGTGGATAACTATGTTTATGAGAGAGAGTGTATTAGTGAAAAAGTGAAATATTTGAATATTGAGTAAATGTGATTAATTTAGATAAAAAGAAGGGTGTACATTAATAGTCTTTAATTTGAAGTTGTACATTATGCATAATTGTTTGTACTATTTAAATTTAAGTAGTCATAATAATTTGAAGAGAGAGAAACATAAATGTATTATATAGTAGTATGATTTACAACTTAAACTCTTATTTTTTAAGTAAATTAAAATATCTACAACCTCTTGAATTAGAAATGTTTTCTACACAAGGAAACAATAACCACGTAATAAAAATAAAATTTCATAAGATGGTAAATCATGTGCATTCAATGAGTTGATTTGCATAGTTTCCTAATCTAGAATGACAAATTATATTCAAATTAATTTATATGGGTATTTTAGTATTTTCAACTTACTTAAAAATTAAGAGTTTTGAAAGTGTAAATGCATTATATAGGAGTAAGATAAATCGGTGTAGGTTAAATGACCGACAAATATATATACATATATATATATATATATATATATATATATATATATATATATATATTAGTGTTTATCCTTGGTGTTTATACTATCATATTTCATTTTGAAAACAAAATAGAAAAAATAGTATATCTTCGTAAATTAAAAAAAGATAAAAAAAAGAACAGACAATAAATGGAATGATAATATATCAATATACTATTTATATTAAACTTTAAAAATAACGAATCACAAAAAAGAGAGGAGGGAAATGAAAATTAAAGGGGAAAAACAAGATGAAAAATACATTGAAAAAGAAAGGATCGAAACCTGGTTTTTGGGGCTTTATGCAAAAGACTTAACCACTCAAGCCAAGCAAGTTAAGTATTATATATAAATAAAAATAGTACGCAGATTATCAAAACATTTTCATGAACAGTAAACACTGCTCATGTTAAAGCTTGCCTATTGCCTAATATATATATTATTAAATCATGTTACTTTGATTTGTTACAATATACGAGAGCTATACATATAGGTATAGAGTGACATAATAGTTTTACATATGTTTTCAAATTTCTCACCCTGGTGTTTTTTTATATAAATTTTGGTGTTTTAATTAGGTGTGGCTTGTTAATATGTAGAATAACAATTTGCTTAATAGAGAAAGAAATCAATAAATGATTGTTGAAGGAGGAGGACTAGTTTTGTCAAGCACAATAACAGTAGGGACCATTAGGAGTTTTGGACACTTAATACTGGAAGGAGACAGCAAGAATCGTCGCGTAAGCATCTTTTACCGGTCAACAATATAGCTTCCTTAGTGGAGTTAGTGGTTACTCCCTATCATATTTATCATATTGTCAGGTCAGCTTTTTACTCAGATCCATAATGATCACTCTCTATCACATTAAATTCTGGACCCACTTTATTTATTAATTTTATATATAATTCAATATCACTCAATACAAATAAAATAAGACTTATAAAATAATAAAAATAAAATTTGTTTAATAAATAAAATAATAAATAAATGATCTACATGTTTAAATTAAATAAGATTTTTTAAAGATAAAAAAATATGGTACATGCTTACTCATCAAGACATCTATGCAAATTTATAGTTGCTGTCAACGCAAATGATACATGCAAACCAGTCAAAGAAAAAAATAGAAAAAGAAGAAAATTTCTTCCACGCTGCTTCCCCTTGCGTAGTATTTGCCACGCCAATTTCTTTCCACGCCGCCATGGAATGGTAGAACAACCCACCACAACGCGATTGTCCATTTTTCACGCCAATATCACCTTCCATACCGTCTACTCTTAACTACAATCATGGTACGGCCTTTTAAAGGTAATTGATGGAGTGTTATTTTGTATATAACTAGAATTTTATAAAATTTTATTATTATAATAAATCATAAGATTAGTTGATTTATATGATAATATATTAATAGTTTTATAAAAATATTTGTAAATCTAGAGTAATAACATGATTAACTAAAAAGTCTCTAACACCTGTTTTCAGGAATAGTGAATATTATTATTCTCATTAACAACTTTTAACCAAGCCTGTAACCATATGCCTCGACCCCCATTGATTTTCAGGTCATTCGTTAAAGATAAAAATATATCGAACCCATATGAAGTTTTACCATGAGTAAATTGTATCAATTAGGCAAATACATCAATTAAGATTTACTTCTCCAAAGTACCAAAATCATGACATGATTATGAACATAAGGTTCCTTTTCTTTATATTTCTAACCCTATGTGCTATTCTATAAAATACATTTAATAAAACATATTTAAGAATATTTTTTTACCCAAAAAGGCAGATAATGCAACGTCAAAACTTCCGGTTGTTCTATAACGATGTACTTACATATTGACCTAATGATCAAACTATAATATGATACATACCTACATAAAATCCATTATAAAAATAAATTTTAATGCTTAATCAAATAAACTTAAACTTAAATGCTTAAACAATTCAATAATAAAGGTCAATGATTACACTAAAATAAGTGTATGCTTAAAAGTTAAGATATTATAAAAGGTTTAAGAGTTTAATTGAAATAGAGTTTAAACTTTTTTTAACTTTAATCAAAACTATTAAATAAATAGATATTATTTAACTAAAATTACAAAAAACACAAATATGATTTTTACATTAAGCAAAAGAAAATTATAAAACGGGTAGAGACGATGCTTTAAGAAAATAGAAGTTAAAAATGGGGTAAAAGGAATACAAACATAAAAAAACCGAGTTAAAAAGGGTTAAAAACGGAGTCCTAATTTTTAGAAATTAGAAGCTAAAGAGGCAAAAAGGTTAAAAGGAATAAAAAGGTTAAATAGAAAACAAAACAGAAAATAAAAATTCGGGATTTTGCTTCGACTAGATTTGAACCCAAGTCTATTGGGTAACAAACAATAGCACTACCAATAAGCCGAACGCGCCTTTGGTTAACAAACTCGTTATTTAGCACATATTATAAAGTGTTTTTTTTCCTGCAAAATGTATGGTATTATAATATCATCTAGAGGAGATAACGCTAAATTATCAATATTTTATCATTCACTTCCGGTTTGTTTTATAGAATTTAAAGAAATAAAATAAATTTAAAATTAAATTACGTGTTGTATTGCTGTTTGACAAACTTATTTTTAAATGAAATCTTACTTGTTAAAATGTAAATATTCACTACTAGAAAATTGTTCATTTTCGTCACTTTATTTCCAACAACACAAAACTGTCGCAAATTTACGACTAATATGTGACACTGTTGCGACAAAAATAACTTAAATCCACAATAACTAGTAGCGACAATTTAGCTTTGATTTTGCAACCATTTTGTGACAATATTAGATATGTTGGAAAATCGTAGCTATTTCGCAACATTTTACCAACAAAATACCGACTATAACATTAAAAATGGTAAATTTAATAAATTATTATAACTTTCGTCGGAAAATCGTCAAAAATTCCAACGATATAGTGACGCTTTGTATATTTAATTTACAAAATAGCTATACATATTTTATTCTTAAAATTCTATAATTTATTATAGCTTTCGTCGGAAAATTGTCAAAAATTTCGACGAGATACCGACGCTTTGTAAAAAACAGTTTAAGAAAATGTTTAAATAAACATAATACTACTATTATATTATTTATTATAGTTTTCGTCGGAAAATCGTTTCAAACTGTAACGATATAGCGACAGTTTCTATGTAATAATCTATAAGATAATTAAATATATAAGTTTAATGATGAATACTAAAATTTCTGTCGGAAAATTGTCAGGAATTTCCAACGAAATGCCGACGTTCTTTAGAAAAAAAAATTAGAAAGTAATTAAATAAATTTAGTACTTGATATTTTAAAACCTATTACATTTCCGTCGGAAAATTGTCTGAAATTCCAACAATATAGCGACACTTTGTATAAAATAATTACAAAATAATTAAACAAATCTGACAACATAGCGACTTTTTGTATATAGTTAATATTTTATAATCTATTTAACTTTCGTTGGAAAATTGTCGGTATTTTTAACAAAATACCGACATTCTTTAATTCTTGATATTTTATAATGGGTTTAGTTCATAAAAGTGTATCCAATTTTACACCTTTTGCTATTGTATGTACTGAACTTTCAAACTTACCATTTGATGTATCAAACTTTTGAAAAGTTACAATTTTATGTATTGGGTAACCTATTCTTCAGGTAGCAGGTAATTTCTTTAATTTTTTATTTTTCTATTATTCCACCTCACTTATTAATTGCCATGTGTGCATTAACTTCAAGAAATAAAAAATAAAAAAATAAAATATGAAGAACAGGAAGAAGGTTCATCTTTTGCATCTTCAACAAGAACAAGAACAAAGTTCATCGTTTGCATCTGCAATGTAAACCCTACAAGTCCAGCACCAATCAAGAACAAGAAAGCCTAAAATCAACCACACTAATTCTGAAAAAATAAAAAAGTTTGAAGCAGATGAACCCTAAAAAGTTTGCATCTAAAACAAGAAAAAGAACAAGAACAACTCCAGATCATATATGAATATGAGTAGAAACATAAGAACCCTAAAATCAACCCCAAGTTGAACTGTAGCAACAGATAAACATGAAGAAACTCAGAGTTGCGTAAAACCCATATATGCCCTAAATCGCCGCAAACCATAAGATCTGGAAGATGAAAACCCTAAATCGTTTGGTAACCAAAAATAGAAACAGAACCCTAAATAGAAGCAAAAACCCTAAATCGAAATAAAAAACGCAGATGAAGGAAGATGAACCCTAAATCGCAGATCTTACAGACCGTTGAACCGAAGCAGTAGATGAAGCATCGATTAGGCTCTGCTGGTGTACCTTCAAATCGCGGATCTTGAACCCTAGTCGAACTGATCTTGAAGCCATGGCGGATCTTCAAATCGTGGATCTTGAACCATCGCCAGATGAATTAACTTGAAACCATGGCAGATCTCAAACTAGATCTCAAACTAGATCTTTATCGTCGCAAACTGAAGAAACCCTAAACCATCGTCATATGAAGAAACTTGAAGCCATGGCAGATTTGAACAAGAACCAATGCAAGATGAAGAAACTTGAAGCCATCGCACTTGAATCGCACTTCAAATTAGATATTCATTGAAGAAGATGAAACATTTCTTGAAGCAGATGAAGTAGATGAAGCCATGACACTTGTATCGATGGTAATAATAATAATAATGTATTATTATTATTATTATTATTATTATTATTATTATTATTAGAATTATTTTTAAAGTAAAATATGACACATCAGCCTCCAACTCAACATCATGTCATTGCCACATCAGGTTAACATGTGCCACATCATCATCTTACTTGCTATAGCAGGTTGGATACATAAAATTGTAACTTTTAAAAAGTTTGATGCTTAAAATGGTAAGTTTGAAAGTTCAGTACATATAATAGCAAAAGGTGTAAAGTTGGATACACTTTTATGAACTAAACGCTTTTATAATCCATTACACTTTTCGTTGAAAAATCGTCTGAAATTATGAGAATATAGTAACGCTTTGTATAAAAAAATTTACAAAATAGTTAAATGAAATTAATTCTTAATGTCTTATAATTTATTGTAATTTTTGTCGGAAAATCGTCAAGATTTCCGACCATATAGCTACATTTGTAAAAAGTTATTTAAGTAAACAATTAAATAAACGTAATACAAGTATTTTACAATTTATTATAGTTTCCGTCGAAGAATAGTCGGAAATTCAAACGATATAGTGACTATTTGTATATAATGTTTATAAAACAATTAAATAAGCGTAATAGTTAATAATTTATAATTTATTAACATTTTTGTCAGAAAATTGTCAGAATTTCTTAAGAAATATAAACGTTCTGTATAAATAAATTACAAACAATATAAAACTTGATATTTTATAATCTATTACAATTTTCGTCGATAAATCGTCAGAAATTATGACTATGACACTTTGTATTATATAATTGCGACATACTAATTTAGATTTTTTTTTGAAAGGCCAGCAATAATATAAATAGATATAAATTGTATGGTTACAATGTACAAAAGATTTCACAAGCTGTGAATGTGAATTCCACCAAGATTGTTAATTTGATAAATGGTTCATTATGGAGCCACTTACCTGATTAACAATCCCCTAAACATAGGCACCAACTACCAAAACACAAAAACAGAATCCATGTAGTTTGCTTTCTATCAGCAGCCTACTA
The DNA here is from genome assembly GCA_947179395.2 of Pulicaria dysenterica. Taxonomy (NCBI): domain Eukaryota; kingdom Viridiplantae; phylum Streptophyta; class Magnoliopsida; order Asterales; family Asteraceae; genus Pulicaria; species Pulicaria dysenterica. The sequence goes on from OX359288.1 coordinate 89,243,716, forward strand.
AGTTTTCGGATCCGTTAGCCAAGCCATCCATGATAGAACAACACCAAATTTCGCACGAGCTTTAATCCACTGAAACAATACTATTTGAATCTCAAAGAACACCTGGCTTAACGGCAGTGTGGTATTTTCAAACACAGCTTTGTTTCTCGTTTTCCAAATGAAATATGCAGATGTTCTCACCACTAGGTCCCAAACAGCAGCAACGTTCTTTTTGAGGAAGAGTCTTGGAGCCGTAGACAACTCTTGGAATGTATATCCACCATGGAATGATAAACCCCACCATTTATGAATATTTATCCACAAATCTTGTACTTTACGGCAAGCAAAAATTGCATGGGAAACAGCCTCAACTTCATCTTTACACATCGGGCAAAGTAATGTGTTAAGGTCAATTCCTTTCTCATCTAACTTTGTTAAAACCGGCAGCCTAAGACGATCCACTCTCCATGCGAATATCAGCACCTTTTTGGGACAAGTTTTGACCAGAAAGTTTGATAACCCTGCACGTTAGTGTTGTCACTATTTTGAAGTTTCTCATCTAGAACTTGACGTACCCATTTAACCGAGAAAGCCCCGTTATTAGTTTCCGAGCATGCCCATCTATCCTTCTTTTGTTTTTGAAGTGGAACCTCGATCAGCAACTGCATCAGCTTCTGAAATTCTGTTTGTACTCTTCCCACCAGCCGGTATCCATCTCCAATGTTCCATGTCCACGATTCATCCTCCCACTTTCCAGCCGCTTGAACTTGTAAGTCATCTGTACCTAACTTTCTGAAGGTCCTTGGAAAGGATTTTGCCAAGCAAGTGTTCCCTACTCATGTATCTTTCCAAAAGTTGATATTGGCCCCATTACCAATATCAACTTTTAGCAGCGAATGAACCTGTATCCCAAATAATATGTAATTAATATATAAAAATAAACTTGGTCGGTATTTCGTCGCTAGGTTCCGTGGTAAATGCCTCGGTAATATTTTTTTCCATATTTTTAATAACATTAATAAGTATTATTATTTATTATTTGTAAATATTCTTTTATTTGGTTTCCGTCGATTTAGCAACGACTTTTCGTCGGTATGATTTGAAAAATCGTCAGTAAAAACTGTCGGAAAATTTAGCGACGGTGATATTTCAAACCAAATGTTTTGGTCGGTAAATCGTCGAAAACGCCTTTTAGCGACTATTTTCCGACGATTATTGTAACACTGTTCTCACTAACACTATTATAAACACGCGCGGAAGCTTAATTAACAAAATATAATATAATATATATTTGATCAAACACAATTTAACAGGTTTGCTTTACAAATCATTTGCAGTATTACTACAAAACATGCTCTTTACAAAAACATCAGATATCAGAATTAGATCAGTCCCAAAATTCCAGTTTAGCTCTTTAATCCATCTACCTGGATTCTCCTGATAAGAAATCAACAGTGAGGAATTAGCACAAAGCTAAGTGAGAGAATAGATACCACAAACGTACAAGACATAAAGCCTAAACAAACAATGCTCAAACAAACAAGAGAACTGGCGGTCTTGCGGACCTTCAACCAAATGCCGGCCAAAGCAAAGGTTTACCGATAGCCTAGTTACCACAAACAACAATAATAGCACTTCTTGATTACAACAAATGCTTATCAAGACAAATACTAATACTGTATATCTCTAAACATAGGCCCAGCTGAATAACAACCGCCAAGCTGATCTCACAATAACATCATGTATATACAGAAAAGAGCAACAATCGGGTGATATATCTTATACATCCAAGATATATATCCACTCACCGATATCTTCAATGCTCAGGGAACTCAGTCTTTCTTACTATTGAGTTTTTCCACCACCTGAACGAACAACTAACAATCAGTATTTGCTTAATCAACAAACAATATGCATAATACTGAAATCAAACATACATGTACATATAAAGCCACAAGTACATATCAACTCATGTATATACAATCAATATACCACAATTCACTATTACTCTTACTTACTGAAATCTTGTGAATTCATTCAACTCCTTAGCTTAGGAAAATTCATACATTCCTCTCATAAGCCAAGGCAACAAGTTCATGTTCTAAACTTGATCTTTCATAACACAATATTCATCAATTCCGAGCATAGGCATGACTGGAAATCCGATTGTGTTCAAATCCGATTAGACCAAATCCGATGAAACATGAAAACCGATCAACCAAATCCGAGCAAAGGCAATTCCGATACAATCGGATTCCTACAATTTGTACAATCCGAGAAAAGGCCAATTCCGATAAAAGTACAAACCCGATCAAAGTACACAATCCGATTAAACTTGGAATCCGACAAAATCAACAATCCGATTAATCAACAATCCAAGCAAATGCTCAATTCCGAGCGAACATGAAATCGCTAGTATCGAAATCCGAGTAAATGGGAAATTCCGATCAAGTCATCAAATCATGAAATCCGATAAACTCCAAATCCGATCAACATACAATCCGATAGAAGCTGAGGTAAACAGTTCTATTGTTCTCGGATTCCTACCAAATCCGATCATTTTAATCGGATTTCAATCAATCCGATCGATTCATACTTAAAATCCGATCGATTCAATCTTAGCAAAAACCGATACATCCTTGATCATACATAAACTAAATTTTCAATCTGATTTTATGCATGCAACCACATATATGTTTTCTAGAACTGAATTCTAACATATATTGTGCATATTAACATCAAATGCTAACAATCATGCATCCTAGATCACATATTTTTCATATAAACATTCAATCGGATTTCACACATACAAACTTAATTAAATCCGAAATTAATCAACATTTGATACATGATTCAGTAATCTAACCTCTTTGAAGAATCAATATACTTCAGATAATTCAAACACACAATCCAAATCTACAATTGAATCCAATTCTTTCCTTGATTTTGTTCTCTCGGCCGTAGCAAGTAAAACACACACTAACACCTTTGATTTTGCATGTAATGAACAACAATTAGGTGAGTTGGTGACTAACTAGGCCATAAACGGCCACCTCACCCTTCCACTCACATATTAATTATTTATTTTAACAATTAATCATATTTTAACTAATTTAAATTAATTAAAACACATAATCAATAATCAACCAATTAATTTTAGTAATCCTACTTAATTACTTTAATCCTACTAGGCCGGTAAGGAGGGTGTTACAATTATTGTCGTCGGTAACTAGCAAATTTCTTGTAGTGTTTCTCTAAGTAATAAAAAGTATATTTTATGGGTGTCTTCCATGAAATTAATATCAATTTTATTTAAATATGGGATCGCTGATCTATCAATCCATTATAACCCGTCAACTTGCGAGCTCGTATATTTAAACCGTTAAGTAAATCGTGTCATGTTTTATACGTACACGGGTTCATGTTACAATTTCCAACACAAACAATACTACGGTCGGTACGTGTCAACACCCACAACGCATGACTCGCATATTTGATGTACCACACTAGTCTAAGCATGAGTAGCATATAAAAATCACCTATAAGAGCATCCACAATGCAGGTTTCTAAAAAGTTTTTAGCCACTTAAAAACTTTTGAAAATGGTTTTTAGCACTGCACCCAAAATGAAGGACTTAAAAAGTCTTTGTTCAAGAACCTTCCAAAAATAATTAGGCGTGTGTGAAGGATTAGGAAAATGGTGAGACCTAGGAAAATGCAAGGACTTTTGTAAAGGACAATGGACTGTAGGGAAAAGTTTTTGAAAATTTTTAAAGTGGGATAAGCTGATATGGTAATGTGCAGGACTAAATTTTAATTTTTAAAGGTTTTTGCACTGTGAATGCTCTAATAGTTAGTAAAAACTTACAATCTCTCTACAAAATCATGCATGTTCCCAAAATTTTCTATTCTTTTATTGTAACCAAGTTTTCGTAAACAAGTTATTAAACAACAAAAATGATATATATTTCTATTTTTTCGTCTACTTTATCCTCCTACTCACTACAACATGACATGTGTACTCCATTAATTCTCTTTCTTCACTATATCCATTAATTTTGACGCTTGTAATAATCTTGTTAGTAGGAGGATAAATTAGGAGGATATATATCACCTCTCATTAAACAATTAACATGTTTAGCCACTTACCCAACTTCGTGAAAAATCATACCCAATGTCCAAGTCTAAAACTAAAGTAGGCATTTTTTAAAAATAACTAATGATCCATACATCTTAGTCTATGGATCTTACACACCTTAATCTATATTTCTTTTTCTTGAAAAACAAATAATTTAATTAAAAACAAAAGATATACCTCTATAAGGATAAAGGGAATATCTATTACAGTGCAACATTATAAGGAGCTGGGCCAATAAAAGATCTATTCAACTCACAATATACAACAAGACCACCTCTGCAGGACACAATTATAACAAATTGACAACTAACTTTGGATTAGTTATCCAATCTGACCAACACAAGTCTTTTTTTTTTTTTAACTTTGCCTTTTAACCAATGGAAGATAAGAAGTTGAGACTCAAAGAATACTTCTTCACACCTTTTACTTTACCTTTGAAGACAGGATCATTTCGCCATTTTCATATACCGTAAGTCATTGCTCAACTCCCTCCCACAGTGTATTTTTCTTTGAAGACTACGATGCTCGCCCACTATTGCAAAACTCTTCCAAATTATCGACTTTTTTGAACTCCATGCCCCACCATTTGAAAATCTCTTTCCAGATAACAATTTTCTGACTGTATTTGATCAAATCATGACTTATCTCTTCTTGAGCATTCTTGCATCTAAGACATAAATTTGAAGATATATCAATGCCCCAATCACGTAGATTAACCAAGACGGGTAATCTCCCTCTAAATATTCTCCAAATAAAAATATTAGTTTTCTTAGGCAACCAACTTGACCATTTTGTTTTTGTCGAAGATTATCACTGCTCAATTCTCCATTATTCTAGATGCCATCTCATCTCCTTAACTGAATATATTGAGTTATTGTTCAACTGCCACATCAATTTATCTGATACAAATGGATTCAATGAAAACTGTACCAACAATGATTTTAAAGATTGACACTCAATCCCCACTTGACCACGTCCCGTACCAAAAAAATCGAGATTTCAAACCCAAGAAGAATCGACCCAATAATCCAACTCTCCAACTTTTACCTCTTTGTTTCGGACTTTGTTAAAGACTATTGGGAATAATTCAGCCAGCTTACTCGACCCAACCCAATTATCTAACCAAAAACGTATGCTTAACTCATCTGACCTTAACACTCGAAAAAAACAACAATTACACACCCATAGACTCAATCCCTTTTATCGAGTTTACTATCCTCCCCCATATGCTTGAAACACCAATGACCTCAACTAACTCAAAACCACCTGACAACCAATATATACTTTTAATGCCTTAGTCTATATTCTTATTACATTTGATTGGTTATGTGGTTTACCTTTTATATTTCTTAATTACATTATAAAAATAGGTATTTGATATTATAGACTAGGGTGCATGTCTAAGCATCCTTTTAAAAATGCATACCAAATGGTGATTAACGTAGGGGAATGATGGTTGTACCATGACATCCACAACACGTAGGTGAGTCATATGATGTTGCGTGTGTATGTGATATTGACATGGTGTGCCTCTGTAATTGCAATATGCCAATATACGTGAAAGATGGTGGGCTGTAGAGTGTCATTATTCATTAACAGCACCATTATAATTTATAAGACCATCAGCATCCATCACATGCTTCACACAGCCACATCAGTGCCACATCATTCCCTACCATTTCCTCATCCCTTCACACAAACATCTGCATCAATCACATGCTTTTAAAAAAAAATCACATGCTTCACATCAAAAAAAAAAAAAAGGGAAATGGCTTGCTCACGCGTGCGATGCCCATCACATACGTGACCGTGAGCCCCCCTCACAAAGAGGGGCGATGGTCCTTACCTACATTTTGCTGCATGGGCTCATTTTACCAGACTAGTCTTCCATAAGGAATACAACTATAGATTATAGAAAACATATGATGTAATGTTTATTTAGTTTTTCATAAGTGGTTCTATTTATAAATGCCTATCATATGATCTGTCACATTAAACCTTCTCCCATCATACATTATCTTATTTATAAGGAAAGTTAATTGTAAATTGAACAAATTTGTCATACACAATAAAAATGATTTTTGGACTATTATACCTTTAAATTTGTGAATAAAAATAAAATATAGTAGGTTGATAAGGACATAAAAGTCTAATTATTGTGTATGATTAATTTCTATTACGTACAAATCATCATCACTCTTTTTTTTAAACCCATAAGTTTGGCCATTTGTTTTGTGCTATCAAGATTTGTACCTGTGCTAAAATGATTGTACATGAGAGTTGTTTTAAAGTAATGAAGTACTTATGCTGTTCAAAAAAAAATCATCATCTCCCTATTTATAAATGTGGAACCTTCAAAACCCTTCTCTTTTAGGTGTTAGAGGGCTCACGCAGAGGCATCACATTAGCCTATCACACCGCTTCCACCATAACACTCACGCCATGACAATTGCTTCACGTTGGCGTGAAGCTATTCATAAAGGGTCCTCTAAAGACAATTACAGTCGACCAATATTAGAAAGCAAGTAATCTATTTTTTTATGATAGAAAATATATAAGAATTACATAAGTTGGACTAGGACTGTAAATGAGTTTAGCTAATCAAGCTTAACTCCTGAAAAATTGTCACAAGCCTAATATAAATCTAACTCGGAGTTTATATCATAAGAGATTGGGATCGAGGGGTTACACAAGTTTTAGGGGGTGTTTGTTTTAGCTTATTTTATAGGCTTCTCAGTTTATTAGCTTATTTTTTAGGGCTTATGAAAAAATTGTTTGATTAAGCTTATTGGCTTAAGCTTATAAGCTTATTTTTTGGATAAATAAGTCGATTTTCATAACCTCCTCGACACTAGCTTTTTTTCTATAAGATGGACTTATTTTTATGAATTTATATTTTTATCCTTGATTTTTTATCTTCCTCATATATGTGCCATATTTGTCTTCCCTTTTGTAGTCATTTTACAAATATACGTTAAACCATAAACTAATAAGCTAATACAAACACTTTTTTTATCTAATAAGCTTATAAACTCATAAGCTCAGAAGCTTAAGCTAAAAAAAAAACAAGCTTACCCAAACACCTCCTTATATGAGATTACTCAATTAGGCTATAAGCCTATTAATTGTAAAATGTAATTATGTGCATGTAATACAATATTTATTTGCATAATAAATATTATTATATCCATAATTATAACTACATATATATTTGAAAAATAATTATCTAATAAAGATATACAAAATAAACAATCTTATTTCTGTATTTGTACATTTCTTATTAGATTCGAGGGCATACAAGTCTGGAAAATAAACTTTAGTTGGGGCATTTGAGATCCAGAGACCATTCCAGAATTTGAGATAAGAATTATGACTAACCTTTCTTTGAATAACGGAATACTTACCTTATCGATGGCATAGGAGAATTTAAGAATACTCCTTCATACACCAACAAAACAAACTAATTTCAATTTAGAATTCCAACTCCCCCTTGCAGAGACAAGCGCAAACTTTTTTCTGGATCAGCCATCGATCGGATAAGTTGAAGCTGAAGCTGAATACAGGTGGAATGAGTGGATCAATGATCCATTAGGTGTCTTTTAATTGTATGGTTTACTAAGGTTTCGTATTATATTTGGTTCGACACTTTTGCATTGTTAGCATCTTGCTAGTTGCTTTGGTTGTATCTCAGGTTCTTATCTAATAAAATTTCGTGGTCGGTTAGGTGGGGTGATGGCCATGCCGAAGCTCCACCTTGCCGTTCTCTTTTTTGCCGTTCAAAAAAAAATTCAATTTAGAATTCCAACTCCCATGAGAGCCTTGCAGAGACTGGATGACGATTTTTCACAATGAGTCCTAAAAAAATAAGCTTTACTGGGAGCAATAACGAAAGTTAATATAGACTTAAACTTCCAAGAACAATTTTACATAGAAGACACCGACCAAATAGCTTTTGCTTTCCATTTTGATCATTTAGCTTGAAATATCTCAATAACAAGTCCCTAACTCTCGATGTTATACATGCTAGCACCAATTTTTAAATCCGAGATACTTTGATGAGAAACAACTAACTTTACAATTAATTAGTGAAGCAAGAATTTTAATATCTCCATCGGAAAACACCAACTTTCAAAATACTGTTTTTCTAGAGATCAACTTTTAAACTTGAACATACTTAAAAAACATTTAAGCAAGCGAGCACTATTTTTCACATTTGAACGCGATCAAATTCTATGTGAATATTATTTAACTAATAAAAGTAGCATTAGTGTGTATTTATTGGTAGTGGAGAGCAAAAGCAAATATCGAAATAGCAATGGCCAATGGAGATGAGATCCGGTGGCTATGTAGATTTTAATATTGAGTTAATTACAAAATTAGTCCTTTTAGATATATCCCTTTAGTATAATTGATCCTTTAAGCAAAATTCTTGCATTTTTAGTCATTTATTTAGGAATTTGTTACATAAATGGTCCTTTAGGCTAACTCTGTTAGATTTGACTGTTAGGTCAAGGGGTAATTTGGTCTTTTTGTAATGAAAGGACCAATTTTGTAATTAAATAGTTACCATTAATATTTTTATACTTGTAACCAAACACATCTCCCCTATTATACATGTTACCAAACAACCATTACTTTTAAACTAGATACCAAACATCTCACCTATCTCTCTTAGTCTCTCACTTATTTTCCTCTGCTATTTCGTGAAATCTGGGCATGCTCCCTGATCTGCGAAAGATTGTGATGTGTTTTGTTGTGTTACTTGTTTGAACTTTGTAAATGATGTGTAGTTGACTTCTATCACCAATTTTAGTTATAAATATGGCAATCTGTTGATGTCCAAAAAAAATCAAATGCCTTTAATTCCCTCTGATCATCGTTTTCAGTCTTCACGGATCTGCTTTCATGGTTACTCCATCACCGCTGCCACCACTTCCGGCCACCACCTTCCGCCACCATTGGTTTGCCACCGTCACACCACCGCACAGGTTTGTTCTCGATTGTGAAAGCAAAGATCTAAATCGCAGAAAACGAGAGAGAGAGAGAGAGAGAGAGAGAGAGAAAGAGAGAGAGAACCCTAAGGCGGTCGTGAGTCACCAGGCCCTCACCGCCGGAAACCTCCTGAAACCACCACCCTAGAAACCCTAGCCGCCGCCGAAGAATGCTTCGTCAACGCTGCTGCTTGAGGTTAGTTATTTCTTTTTCGTCTTCCTTCCCTCTGATCATCGTCTTCACGGTCTGCTTTCATGGCTACTCCACCACCGCCTGTGACCACTGCCGGCCACCACCTTACAAAACCCTAACCGCCGCCGAAGAATGCTTCGCCAACCGCTGCTGCTTCAGATCTGTAGTGTTTCATGCGATTTTCAGATCTGTAGTGTTTCAGATCTCTTGTTCTTTCATGCCATTTTCAGATCTGTAGTGTTTCACATCTTGTTCTTGATAATGTTCTTGATTTGGGTACCATTTCAGATCTATTCATCTTATCTATGAATTCTAGGGTTTAAGTGATTAATTAGAGATAATGTTCTTGATAATGTTCTTGATTTGGGTTGTTAGTCTCCTGTTGAATTCTTGATAACATTCTTGATAATGTTTTTGATTTGGGTAGCATTACAAAATTGGTTCTTTCTATTAACAATGTTTGGTAACAAGAATAAAGAGTAAAAAGACCAAATTGATCTTTAACTAACAGTCAAATCTAACAGAGTTAGTCTAAAGGACCATTTATGTAACAAATTCCTAAATAAAGGACTAAAAATACAAGAATTTTGCTTAAAGGACCAATTGTGCAAAATGGGTATATCTAAAAGGACAAAATTTGTAATTAACTCTTTAATATTTTTTAAGAGAGGTTATATATGATTATATTTTTCTACTTTATCTTTCTATTCATAAAATAAAATAAGTGTCAAAATTAATAAAAAATGTAAAGAAAGACAATTAGTACAACCTGCATGCCATTTTATGATTAGTATGAGGGTAAAGTAAGAGGAACAAAGAAGAATATATATTTTTGATTTTTTAATATTTAGATTGTTGTAAGAAAATATTTGAAGATATAAATAAAACCTTCTTGTTATTTAAAAAACTTCTGCCTTTTTTATAAAAAGAAAAAAAAGAGTAATGCAATCGTAAATAAGTAAAGGAAAAAGTTCATGCGAGAACCGCGAGAACCAATCTGAGCCGTCCAATTCCCCCTCTTTTAATGTCATTGCCCACCCATGCATTCCTCACATGCACCCTGCCACACTCTATCCCTCTACGCTCACCATCCATGAAACTTTTCATATCCAAGAAACGACAGAGATTGGTTCTCGCACTAACAATGGTTCTCGCATGAACCCTCCCCCAATAAGTTAATAACTCAATAGAATCAGGCTATTTCTGTTTAACGGTCACTGACACGGCAGTAATGTAATTTAATTATGAATGGTTGAGCAATAAAATAATCTTAAACAAGCTGACTCAATCCAACATTCTTTTCTAACCATTATTCCTTTTCATTCATTTTTAACGAATTATTCTCGAGCAATGTTTTTTATTTTCTTTTTTGAATTACATTTTATAAATTATTTCTCTTCATTTCTTGCGTTAATGCGTTCTGTGAATTTAATGTTCATTTTCATATGTGTTGGTGGATTCAAGATTATGTTTGTTGATGACGATTTTTTGTTTTGTATTTCATTTGTTTAAGGGTAATTTAGTTTTTTTAATTATTTTAACCACCTTTACATATTGCAAAAGTTGATTTTGGATTGTGTGTATATGGTTGTTAGTGTGTGTATATATATATGGGACTGTTTAAACGATAATTGTTTTTCGTACGAAAACTGCAAAAATCAATTTTAGTCGTTGATTTGATAAGTGAAATTAATGGATGTAGAGCTTGAGGGGATCAAGTGTGACAATGTGCATGTGATAAATTCAAGGGTGAATGATGATATTGAAGGAGGGGGAATTGGACGGCTCAGATTGGTTTTCGCGGTTCTCGCATGAAAAACAGTTATCGTTTAAACTTTTTTCTATATAGTGTGTGTGTGTATATATATATATATATATATTGTTTCTAACCGCGAATTGTGTCAGGATGGAACGTAATTAATGTGTGAGACTTGATTTGTCCAAAATACCTCTTATTAATGAGACAATCATTAGCCACCAAAATTATTAGACACTGATTTATTTTAATTAAGGGCAAATATTGGTTTTTGCAGTTCTTTTATGAATCACACTTCTCATTTGAACCCCCTATATATAAGGGTTATCTGTGAACCATTTTTACTGCAGATCTTATAACCAATCTTGACCTTTGATTAAATTAATTAATGACCAATAAAAATGACGGCTCATTAACTATTAATAAAGGTTATTTTAAGAAAATCAAGTTTCACTTTTTAATTTAAGTCTACCTGGATGTAATTCATGATTGAAAATATATAAATGTCCAAAATACTTAAGTTATTAATAATTATTACAAATAATAGTCACGACATATAATAAACACAGTTCTTAAATAATTTTTTTAATATATATATATATATGGAAAAGTTCATGCGAGAACCATTCTTAGTGCGAGAACCTCGAGAACCAATCTGAGCTGTCCAATTCCCCCTCTTTCAATGTCATTGCCCACCCATGAATTCCTCACATGCCCCATGCCATACTCTATCGCTCCACGCTCTTCATCCATGAAACTTCTCATATATAAGGAACGACTAAGATTGGTTCTCGCGGTTCTCGCACTAACAACGGTTCTCGCATGAACCTTCCCATATATATATATATATATATATATATATATATATATATATATATATATATATATATATATATATATATATATATATATAATAGATTTTCAAAAACAAAAAAAGTAGTTAAGTGGATTGTAATTTTTAATGTTACTAGGTACTAAGTACTAACCAACAAAAAGCCCAAGTCTACCCACTTACTGCTGGACCAACTGAAAACCTAAGGACAAACTCACATTGAAAGTTTGAAAGTAACTTAACAAAAATAAAAATAAAAATAAAAATAAAAATAATATATTCTTATATTATTATTTTATTTTATTTTTCTATTCATCGTATTACAATACGTGAATTTTATTAATTTTCTCCTTCATTGTCTTCATTAATTATAATATTTGTAATTCTATTAAATAAAAAAATACATAGAAAGACATCGCATTCTGTTCTTAAAACATGTTCCAACCGCAAGAACTTCCGGAAGTTAAACATCACACTTTAAAAGCACACGACTTAATGAAGTTGTGTGTGTTAGTAGTGTGTGTGATACATAATATTGATGGAAAAAGGTCGCAATTTATTTATATAAATTAAAACTAAAACCATACAAATATTATTTATTCTCATGATATTTATCCATACTTGAAAGAATATATTCTAGAATAGCGATCTCTCCTGCCTCCAACAAAGCAAGAAAGATGTGACTCATCTAACCCTTTACCCCATTAAACTATTATGTTCTATTCTAATTTCTATTTTATTTATTTACTTCTTATTTTCAAATTTAATCTCGTTAATATTTTTTTTAAAATTTTAATTTCTTGATAATGTAACAAGCTAGTGGTCAATAATGACAAGTAATTAAGATTATTATTTTTAACCTATTAAATAGGTCACGGAATCCAACTTAAATGTCCTTTTGTCGTATACACTAGTTCCTACATAAAACTGAGTTATAAATATGAAAATGTATATTCTGCCAATATCAGAGTTGTCATTAAAGTAACGTTCGAAAGTTGTTTAAAAGATATCTGAATTATATTCTTTTGAAAATAGATGAAAATAATACATTACATAGAATCAAAAGGTTTATAGCTAACGTTATCTAATACATATATTACATGTTATCATGATTGTAATTTTAAATCTAGTATATTTCAGATTAAAAATGTAGGATTAAGACACTTGTAGTAAATAAGTTTTTTTTTTAATCGTCAAGCTCGTCATACACCCCCATGTTCTTTCTAAACATGTCGTTCCCATTAGGGGTGGTTTGTCACCCGATATCTCATCATTCGAGTGATGAGCTCCTTGTTTCGTTGTCCATATTTTTCTAAAATTTTAAACCAATTAGATTAATCTAAAAGAGAGATGTAACAATCAAGGATGAAAGTCATACATGTGGTTAAAAAAAGAGATGTATTCTAATTGTTCAAAAAAAAAAAGAGTTAATTACATTTTTGGTCCCTGTGGTTTACACGAAATTGCAGATTTGGTCCTTAGGCTTCATTAATTACGAGATTCATCCTTGTGGTTTGCCATTTGTATCAATGTTGGTCCTTGGCCCATTTCAAAAGACTAAAATACCCCTCTTTCTTAATTTATCCTTTTATTCTTTTAAATATTATTGATGAACAATTAATAATACATAATTATTATACAAAATAAATAATAATAAAAAAAAATAAATAAAAAAAAAAAAAAAATAATAATAATAATAATAATAATAAAAATAAATACACTTTAGTACTTCACTTTAAGATTTATATATTTAAATATTATAACAAATAGTTAAATATTATAATAAATTCATTATTATTAACTCCCCACCTATCATTTAATCATTTATCTCTCCCTGGCCTCTCTCCTACCACCGCCATCACCATCTCCGGCAAGCCACCGACATGTACTTTTTCCGGCGATCTACCTGTCACCATCGTCGGAGAAGGCTGCCCCTAACGTATTCCGTCACGCACTACCGTATACCACTACCTCCACCAACAGAAACCACCAAACAAACACAATCCAAATCAGACCACCTCCACCCCACCACCGTCTACCAACCTAAGCCACCACTGTAACCCCGAATTCTTAATTACCCTAGATCTATAACCCCCGATCTTCATTGTAACCCTAGATTTGTAACAGCAGTGATGAATCAACATGAATTGAAAGCTAAATACAACCCAAAATAAAAAAACTAACAGCAGCGTAAATCCATCACCGCTGCCAACCACCACCATCCACCGCCTTGCCGTCTCCACCGTCTTTCCGCCGTCTACCACAGCCTACCGCCGTCCACCACCACGTGCGCAACTGTCCACCTCCAAAGACAACTACCACAGTAAATTCAACCAAAAACACCAATTACCATCTTAGATCTTTAAAAACACAAGACTCAAACATATTCTTGAGGTTATCTTCAAGATTTGGTGCGACAGACGGAGAAGAAGAAGAGAGAGACGGTAGTGATAGTGGATCTTTTATGGTGGTGGTGGTGATCCAGATCTGGGAGGGCGGTGGTTGTGGTGGTGGCGGTGGAGAAAGGCGGAGGTGGCAGGTTGGAGAGGTAGTGGCGGTGCAAGTTCTAGAGAGAGAGAGAGACGTGGGGACTTGGGGAAGGTGCAGTACTGAAGTGTATTTTTTATTATTACTATTATTATTGTTTTTATTTTGTATAATTATGTAATTATTAATTATTTATCAATAATATTTAAAAGAATAAAAGGATAAATTTAGAAAGAGGGGTATTTTAGTCTTTTGAAATGGGCCAAGGACCAACATTGATACAAATGGCAAACCACAAGGATGAATCTTGTAATTAATGAAGCCTAATGACCTAAAAGATGTAATTAACTCAAAAAAAAATACATTACCTAAAAGATTGATTGCCCTAGTACATTACTATCATAGTATCATATGCATTTAATCCCTGGACACATAAAGTTTTACTCATGTGAAAATATTAATTCTTAAAAACAAATAGCTTTTACAATTATCTCTATTAAATTAATACTTTGTAGAATAGTGGATTAGTTGTTTTAAAACTCAAAATCATTTATTAAACTTTTAATAAAATACAATTAATAATATTAATGCATATTCACCAGCCTTATTATGTGTTTATAAGCACAAACCCCAATACACCCACTCACACTTCACTCTCCCAAAGCCTTCTCCCATGGCTTTACTCCTCTGTTCTGTCTTCTTCTTCGTCCTTTTCGCCGCCGGCGAAGCCATTTCTACAGACCCGGCAAGCAAAACTTACATTTTTAGAGTAGATGGTGGATCCAAGCCGTCGATTTTCCCAACTCACTACCACTGGTACACTACCGAGTTCACTGAATCCGGTAGCATCTTACACGTATACGACACCGTTTTCAGGGGGTTCTCTGCTTCTGTTACTCCTTCTCAGGCTTCCGCTTTGAAAAACCATCCATCTGTGTTGGCGGTCTTTGAAGACCGCCGGCGAGAGCTCCACACTACTCGTTCGCCGCAATTTGTTGGGCTGAGAAACCAGAGAGGTTTGTGGTCCGAATCAGATTACGGTTCTGATGTTATAATTGGCGTATTTGATACAGGAATCTGGCCGGAGAGACGGAGCTTCTCCGATCTAAATCTCGGTCCTGTTCCGAAGCGTTGGAAAGGTATTTGCCAGGCCGGAGTGAGATTCACGGCGAGGAACTGTAACCGGAAGATTGTTGGAGCTCGATTCTTCTCCAAAGGACATGAAGCTGCTGGTGGATTAGGAGGCGGTATTGGACTCGGTGGCGCGATTAACGATACAGTTGAGTTTCGGTCTCCGAGAGATGCTGACGGCCACGGTACTCACACCGCGTCGACTGCCGCCGGTAGGTATGTTTTTAAAGCCAGTATGGCTGGTTATGCTGCTGGAATAGCTAAAGGTGTTGCTCCGAAAGCTAGGTTAGCGGTTTATAAAGTTTGTTGGAAAGGCTCTGGTTGTTTTGATTCTGATATCCTTGCGGCGTTTGACGCCGCAGTAAACGATGGTGTTGATGTCATCTCGATCTCAATTGGAGGCGGCGACGGCATTTCTTCACCGTATTATCTTGATCCAATTGCAATTGGAGCTTACGGCGCTGTTTCAAGAGGTGTTTTTGTTTCCTCTTCCGCCGGTAACGATGGTCCGAATGGAATGTCGGTGACTAACCTTGCTCCATGGCTTACTACCGTCGGAGCAGGTACAATTGACAGAAATTTCCCGGCAGAAGTTATCCTTGGCGACGGAAGGAAGCTTGCAGGTGTATCGTTATACGCTGGTCCCGCAATTAGCGGAAAAAAATATCCCCTAATTTATCCCGGGAAATCAGGAATTCTATCTGCTTCTTTGTGTATGGACAATGCATTGGATACTAACCTTGTGAAGGGTAAAATAGTAATTTGCGATAGGGGCAGTAGTCCGAGGGTGGCCAAGGGATTAGTGGTGAAGAAGGCCGGCGGTGTCGGAATGATTCTGTCCAACGGCGTTTCTAACGGCGAAGGTCTCGTCGGCGACGCGCATCTTATCCCTGCGTGCTCTGTTGGTTCCGACGAAGGAGACCAAATTAAAGCATACGCCGCCACTGGCCGTGCTACTGCCACGATCAATTTCCAAGGAACGGTTCTCGGAATTAAACCTGCGCCGGTTGTGGCTTCATTTTCCGGCAGAGGACCTAACGGGATGAACCCGGAGATTCTGAAACCTGATTTAATCGCTCCGGGAGTCAACATTTTAGCTGCTTGGACCGATGCTGTCGGACCGACTGGATTAGATTCCGATACTCGTAAAATGGAGTTTAATATTCTTTCGGGGACTTCAATGTCTTGTCCTCATGTGAGCGGTGCTGCTGCGTTGTTGAAATCTGCTCACCCCGATTGGTCACCGGCGGCAATAAAGTCAGCCATCATGACCACCGCAAGCACCGTCAATAAACAGCTTCAACCCATGACTGATGAATCCACCGGAAACGCAACAACGCCTTACGATTTTGGTGCTGGACATTTAAACCTTGATCTCGCAATGGATCCTGGTCTAGTTTACGATCTCACCAACGAAGACTACGTGAGCTTCTTATGCTCAATTGGCTATGGCGCCAAGACAATTCAAGTGATCACTCGATCACCGGCGGCTTGTCCAATGCGAAGAAAACCGGTACCGGAGAACCTGAATTACCCATCAATTGCTGCTCTGTTTTCCACCGGAAAAAAGGGGGTTTTGAGGAAGACATTGATTCGTAGAGTTAAGAATGTTGGGGATGTGAATTCAGTTTACACGGTGAAGGTGGAGGCCCCAAAGGGTATCTCAGTGGCGGTTAAGCCGGGAAAGCTGGTGTTTTCCGACAAGGTAAGGGAGTTGAGTTATTATGTGACGGTGAAGATCGACGAGAAGAGTGTAGTGATGGGTGATTCAGGTGCAGTATTCGGGTCACTTTCATGGGTTGATGGAAAGCATGTGGTTCGGAGCCCGATTGTGGTGACACAGTTAGACCCACTGTAATTTATTTATTTTTAAAAATAATTATCCTGATCGTGTGATGGAGTTTCCGCCGGTAAATTAATCCGTTGTAGGCGTGTAGGGTGGCGATTTGACGGAAAGCATGGCCGGAGAAAATTGTTTCTCCGTTAGGAGCAATGTATTTCGCTTTTAGGGTCACTTTTTTTTTGTTTGTTTTTATTTTTCAAAATATGTAAAATATAATGATATGGTTTGATATTACTGCAGAATCACCAAAAACAAAGAAAAAACATTAGATGTTACAAGTTTAAAATTTCTTTTTTACAAAACTTAACGAACAAGTCTAACTCCAGCAGCTTTACAACATTCGGCTTATTTGAGTGTTTGGGATGTTTTTATGTTTGCAAAAGGGTAAATTGCCAAAAAAATATAGGATACATCTATTAATTTGTTAATAAAAGTAACATATAGTTTCTTTGCCGAGAGAAGACATTAACTTTTAATTTGTGATAGAAAAAGGGAACCAGTAATGGAATATGTATAGGTTACTAGTTATAATTCGAGAAAGGATCATTTACTTTCTTATGTGACAATATAATTTGAATTTTTTTGAAGAAATTTCAAACAAACAATCTCCCTCGTATATTCTTGCAAGAACACGTATTAGAATAAGTAAAACCTCTACTTTTTCTCTCTACTCTTTACGTACAGGGACAACTTCACTATCGTATCATCGCACAACGGCATCTCTGACAACTTCACTATTAGATATGTTCCTCCCCACATCTCTCTCTCTCTCTGTGTTTCTTCTCAAATATGCTTATATTTTTAGATCTTTTCACTCTCTCCCTTCATTTGTGTGTTAGTGCGTGCGTGCTCGAACCATCATATCTGTTGGTGTTCGGACCGTGTTTTTTTTAATTGAGCTACATACGTGGGCGACAAGATTTGCGTTTATGGTTGTCTTAATTTCAATATCTGATTTAGATTTTATCTTGAACATATTTTAGGTTTCCTTTTATTACGGATTTAACATTTTTTTAATGTTTCAAATCTTGAATGATAACAAATATTTGAAGAAGACGATGAAAACTTATAACACTTGAAGAAGACTAGATGAACATCTCAAAAAAAATTAATTGTTTTATGGTTAATTAAAATAAGTTCTAAATAATAAAATGAATGTTTATTTATAGAAAAATGCTAGCTTAATACATAAATGACTATTAAATATTTAAAATATTTTATAGTTATTAAAAATTTATAGACAAAATACTTTTGTATAATAATTATTTCGTAAAAGAAACTATTTAATACATAAATAAGAATATGCGCCTAATAGTTCATTTTTATAAAATGTTAACTAATAATAAATACTTAAAAGATAATACGAAATTATTAAATTAAATAATTATTAATTTATTAAAAAAGATAAAACAACTATGTTATATTTATATGGCGCAAAGTACTATCAACTAAGGTAATTGCAAAGTAAGTTACGATGAGACGTTAGTAATTACCTTCTTACAGGACCATAAGCATGTAATTTAGGTTATGTTTTCCAGTTTTTAATCATAATTAAATTAAAATCCAGAGTTTTTTCGGTAAAGAAAAATTTACTTTATCTTTATTGACATCTTTATACATTTACGATACATTTCTCGGTAAATTGTCCTTTGCAAAATAGTGTTTTCTCATTGATTGTTTATAAAAGTTGTATATTTTGTTATCTAAAATCAGGTTTATAGACAGAAACCGCATAATTATGTTTTCAAAACATAATATGAAATATCTAGATTACGTTTTTAAATTGTAAAAGCTTATAACAAATTCAGAAAAGAAATGCAAAATGCCCCCTTAATAATATATATCTTGTAGAGATATTTTGTCTAATTATGTTTTTTCCTTTCAAAATTCATTCATATGTTTAAAAAAGTAAGAAATTCTTTCGGTCCTCCAACATAAGTACATGCAATTAACGATTTATAATGAAAAAAAGTTTAAATATTAATGGTGTAATTTATTATCTTTAAACTCTACACTTTATCTTTTTAGGCTTTATTTAAAGCATTTACTCTATGAAGGCTCGTACGGTCAACAAGTCTGATAGAACGGGTTTGTTAGTCAAATTAAAAAATAAAATAAAAAAATTAAAGGGGGACGTGTAAAAGCACGTAATTGATAATTACGTATGTGTCAAGTCATATTTTGTTTGATTAATTCTTTATTAAAATTTCTAGGAACAGAATATCTTGCTTAATCTTTTTTCATGACATTTTTCTTTATAAAAGTGGTAATAGAAATGATTGCATGTAGTTTTTTTTCCCTTTTCCTTTTTTCATACATATTATAAAATACTTCATTCTTTACCATTTAAATCGAATATTTGCTTTGATGCTTTTATATTATAGTGACATCTTTATTCTTTCCGGTCTACGCATATTCATGTAACAAGAATACACGATATACAGTTTTATTTTATAAATTTAGAAGATCTTTGTAACAACTCGTCTTGGTTAAATGATGAATAGGAATCTTAGTAGGGGAGTCTATAAAAACTCCGTCACACATGAATAGTTAAAGGAAATTTGACATACCTTATAAGTTTAAAGTTGTGGATGACTAATATCTTTCACCATAGTTTTAAGTTCATTTTAAAGTTATTTGGTTTGGAGTAGATTGGTGGGTTTCAATATCACACCTTTTTGTAACTTAAACCAATCTTTGTGAAATGATATGTATTAGTATATTATTGGCCTTAAGACAATAACTAATATTATATTAAATGTTGAGTATGTCTTACATCGGATAAATCATAAATTTGATGTTGCATTATGTTTAATAAGGGTCATAGTTAACTATATCCATAATCACTTGATTTTGAGTTGGAGTTCACAAACTTGCATGATATCAGAACAATACAATATAATATTATAGCTAGATCTATCTTCATGGTTGGCCAAACAACCTTACACACTCCACGTAACCCTACATGTTAGATGCATAAAAAAAAGTAACACATGAGGGAAAATGTTGAATATTGTCCAACATCGGATGAGTATGACTTTTGTAATATGCTTATTAATGGTTATAGCCCATTAGTTTTAATTGAAATCTCAAAAACTTACACAAAATACTTTAATGTAATGTTTAGGTGTAAAAGCTTATATTAGAAAAAGATATAGTATAAAAAGTATTTATGTCATCGACAAATGCACAAAATCAATTCGTCTTTCACAACATATGAAACTAAGTGAAGTCGACATTAAATGAATCCACAACTCAAGAAAACAACGCAATCAAACAACACTACTCTTTCAATTTCAATCCACATAAGTCGTAAGATTGAATAACTCTGATTGAAAAGCCAACAAGGACACAGAGATATTGAGAAGCAGCTAGATAGTATATCTTATCCTTCTAACAAAATGTTGATAACATATATCAACACATCTTAATCTCTAGTTTTGTAAATATACTTTATTTATCTTAAAGTCGTAGAAGCATAAAATATAAAATTGTGTATCATTTTTTATAAAACTCACCAGATATTGTTGGTTACATTCTAATCTACTTCATTTTATTAATTTTATTGATTAAGCTTGTTATGTTTATTGACTTGACTTGACTTAGGCTTGAAATTAGTTTTATTTGACAGAATTTTCATTCATATCGTAAATTATGATGTAGAAAAACCCCCCAAAGTCATGTCCCCTTTAACTAGAAGAGGTCCCATTCGATAAAAGGATGAAAGATGTGATATAAATTGACATGTTGAATGAGAGATGGACCTAACTAAATAATCATACAAATTTTATGTGATAAGTATCATTCTAACCATATTATATGTATGATCAGTAAAATCAATTTTACATGACTAAAGAACAAGGAAGTGATATATGAATTTGTTAACTAAAAAACATTTCCTCTTTTGTGTTTAAAGATATATACATGATTTATTTGACATAAAACAATTAGGAAAACCATCTTCTGATGGCATACCAACTAGATTACTCACTTGTCCCTCACTACAAGGCAGGTTTGAGTCCCACAAAAGTTTTCATCAGCCAATCAGGATAACCAGAGATGCTTCAGAAATTACCATATATACCTAAATTAACCAGTAAAACTATGTACATCTGAGTCAAAAGTCCATCATCTCAAGAAGAACCCTATCTAGACACAACTCCTTTGAAAAAATTACATGTAACGGCTTAATTTATTAATCTAAGGTAATATAGTATGGGTAGATTGTATTAATTAGATATATGTTTTATACTCATTTTTATGATTTTTAGTAGCCGATTATTAATATTCATAGAAACTTTTTTTTTCTTAGCTGAATCACAAGAAGTTGCATGAAAAACGATGTATGACCGTTCTTTTCTTTCATTTTCTCAATTGTTTTTCACAAGTTAATATGTAACTGGAAATTTTTTGTATTTAAATTTGTTACTATACTAAGCGATATTAAATGTATAAAAATCTTACGTAAATTACAAATTTGATCAATTTAGTTTACACTAGATTACAAGTTCAATTCAATTGTTTGATCACTCCACTCCATGTGCATATTAATGGAGTAACTTTAGTCTACTTTTCATTTACATACAACCGAACATCATCTAAAGTTGCAATCTTAGGTTTCTTATTCGGTTGTAGACATGGTAGTGATATGTGTCTAATATACGGTTTTGAAGTTGTACCCACCAAGCTTCAAAATGTAGGTTCATCATTAATTGTTGTTTCACCTAATTAATTCTTTCATTTTCCTCCATACTAATTCAATTGGATATTGTAGCCTCATTGTTGTTGATTAACCATCGAGATTAATTTGATGTATACGATGTTATGCTTACTCGACCATATGAGATCAAATTCTATTTTAAGGATGGTCCCCAAACGGCTTCTATAGCAATTTCTGGATAGTTTCTAGATCGTGCCGATATCACATTTTCTGAATCGATACTCGGCCCATATAAGACTATCACAGATTCAATTATGGAAAATGTAAAAATACTTGTTTAGTAACATATCAATCATTTGAAGATGTTTATTACATTTATTTATAATAATTGATTCACCCTAGAAACGGTGTTATTTCTGTGTAAATAACTGTCATGGTTGGTTATACAATAGTAAATTGTCAGTTACAAACAGTTATAAAATGGGTCAAAGCAGCCCTCAGCTAAGCAACTAGTCAGCTAAGATAAAGATAGGTAAAAACTGATGTGTGTTGATACGAACATTGAGGTGGATGGAAAGAATGAATGGTACCCTCCACCTTTAATTATATATCAACCAAATATGTGTTTATTGAGCTAACGTGAATAAGGATATCGAGTATCAAAATAGAGCGTTTGGAATAGAAAGTGAAAGAAGAAGTGAGAAGAATGTGATTCCATATAAGAGGATGTATAAACTTAAAGTAAATTTAGAAGAACAGTATTTGAATGTTTGATAAGCTTCTTTCTATGATGTTACCTCTACATGTACTTCCGTATTAGTTAAATTTGCAGAAATTATACGTATACACATTTTGCAGATACGAAAATAACACTAAAATCTCGAAATCGTTATTTAAATCATTGTAATTAAGCAAAACCATTTCATCATCATTAAATCTCCAAACGCTAGCTATAAAAACATATTTAATATTGTATTCAGTGGCGGAGCCACGTTCAACCGAAGGGGGGGAGTTGCCCCCCGTAACTTTGCAATTTAATATGGAAAATATGTTAATTTTCTTATAGGCCCCTTCTCTTTTAACATCAAGGCCCCCATATTTCTACATCTTGTCATCTTGGACCCTATAGTCTATTGAAATGAAAGTCTAACACCTTATGTTGTTGCACTATTACTACTTTGAGTTTAGATTTTTAATTATAGTTACCGTGTATGTTTCTAACATTTTTGTAGTATCTCAGTTTTCTCCCATCATTTCATGTATGTAGTATGTCGTTACATTGCAGTTTTCCCTTGTTTTCGCATAAGCTTCTATACACATTGTTACGGTTTTGTTTTTCTACTTTAATGAAACCACACAAATTAGTGTAAAGTGTATGTTGTTCCCAGTTTTCCCTTTCATTTAATTGCTTGTTTGTACAAGTTAAGTATTTACTAGGTTAACTTAGCCTAGAGAACATAAAACTGGCTGGTCGTTCTTGTTTCTGCTTCTATCATAAAAAAAGCGACTAGGACTACCGTAACAAAATTGGCCGATCGTTTCTTTATTTCCCAACAATACGAACTAAATGCTATAGGAACAAAGGGGATTAATTTGATTACCGAATAAATTTGATCCGACCCGTTTTAACCCTAATATATTTTGATTTGTTATATTAGTCTTCTTGTAAATATTTTATTAAAATTGCCCCCCGTTGAAAAAAATCCTGGATCCGCCACTGATTGTATTTCGTATTTAAGTAGCTGATCAGGTTTAAGTGACTTTAGTTTATAAGTTAATTATTTAAAAAATTAATATTAGTTCATTTCAAAGGTAAATTAAGAAAGAAGAATAAAATTGGGCGGGCGTGGAATGATATATATATATATAAGTAGTAGTGTCACATGCAAAGGCTTTGGATTCTTACCGAATAATGGCGCATGATCCTGATATACTCATTACCACATTCTTGCTTCACCCATACTCATGATAGATCCTATATATAAATCCATTTTATCATATTTTAAAACAAACAATATCTAACAACTTATATAAATCAAATTAAGCAATGATCTAAATTCCAAAACATGGATCATATCCCCATATAATGTATAATGTATGTTATGAGGCAGTTTATTAACAAAAGTTACATATACATGAATACAACAATAAGAAGTGTTTTCGAATTTACTTAAGGAGGAAAAAGAGAAGATTTAAAACCAATCTAACAGAAAAATGTGTTTTCGACTTTCATTTAAAGAAGAAAGAATAAAGGAGATGGAGATATTTCGATTTGAAGTTTTTCTATACCACAATAAACAAAGTCCATGCCTCTCATTGTCAAAAGATTAAGGTATACGCTAAATGCTAAATAATCCAACATTCAATATTAATTAAATGATTATATTCAGTTGTAATCATACAGTCCCTTAATCATTCTCTTAGATCCGGAAGAAACGGGTTAATATCAACTGGACTTAAATCGGTATACAACTCTTAAACACAAATTTTCTTTTAAAATCATACGTGTACATGCACTTTAATCGAAATAAAAATAATCATATATAAACATTTAAGAACAACTTAAAATGACCTAATCCGAAGTTAATAGTAGCTTGTAAGTACCACTAAACCTAAAGAAGAAATGATGTTCTCCTTTTTTGGTCTGTTTTATTTATTTCTTAATTCTTATTATTATACATGCCACATAGCAAACAATTATTTAGATATACCATTCTCTTTCTTGTGATATTTAACACTAAACGACATAAACACGTGTCAATCAATCAAGCATTCGGTTTGAAATACCCTGATGTCGCTTGAACTTCACGATCAGTATTATTGTTGTTATTATTATTATTGTTAGTCATCTCTGTCTCCGCCTTGTCCATGCCTCCATCTTCGCCGGAGATTTCCTCCAGTGACCGCCCTTTCGTCTCCGTCACCAGAAACGTAAAGAAAAACCCCAACAAATTGGTAACCGCCAAAATAATAAGCGCCGTCTTTATCTTCTTCTTATCTCCACTCAATGTGTACCTCTGAATCCCAAACGCACTCACCATCGCTCCCGCCTTCCCGGAGGCGGCGCTGATTGCGTGGCACGTTGATCGGACCCTCGTCGGAAATAACTCCGCCGGTAAAACAAACGTCGTACTATTCGGCCCGAAATTCGCGAAGAAAAAAGTCAACCCGTAAAGACCAGCGAAGAGCCATTTGTGATCTTTGGTTGCGAGATATTCGTATTTGATTCCGATTATAAACATGAAAATCGACATCATGAAAAAACCCATGAGCTGGATGTTGAACCGGCCTAGTTTTTCGATAAACGCCACCGTGAACCAGTAACCCGGAAACGTACCAAACATAGCGATCACGAACATTGCACGTGAGATTTCAAACATTTCTCGTAGCGCGTTGACTTCATTGGCTTTATGAGTCAAACCCATGACAGGAAATATGTCTTTTTGGGTCAAATTTTGACTGTAGAACGCGATGTCTAATAAAAACCACGTGGTCGACGTTCCGATTAAGTGAAGCCCGTGACGCTCGAAGAACTTGCGTGAGAATAAAGGGTAATCGTTGTTTGATTTAAACATGGCTAATTTCTCTTGCTCTGCTTGGATCTCGATATCCAAGACCTTCCCCATATCCGCCGCGGCTTGCTTGGCGTTTCCTTCTATCACGGCGGTGTACCGACCGGTTTCCGGCATCTGAAGACGCCAGTAGTATGTTAATAACGCCGGTAGAGCTCCGAGCATGAGTACGATTCGCCATGCATAATCGGCATTCGGTTGGATAGAGAGCACGTGGTTTTCTGCAAAAGAAGGCGCTGGATTCGCGCGTAGGAATAGATGAGAGACGATCATGGACACCAGTCCGGCGAAAATAATCCCCATTCCCTGCATCGCGAACACCGCGGCAATAAACGAGCCGCGGGTCCTTTTGTTCGCGTACTCAGACATGATGGTGGCAGAGAGAGGGTAGTCTCCGCCGATCCCGAATCCGAGCCAAAATCGGAAAAAACAGAGTGTGCCGATCACTGCTTTGGGACTGTAACCGAATGACAGCCCGGAGCAGATGGCACAGAGCATCATCAGAACCAAGGTGATACCATACACCTTTTTACGGCCGAGTTTGTCACCAAGCCAGCCAAATACAAGTTGTCCAGTCAAGGTTCCGACGAGGGCTACTCCAATCACTGCGTTATTGACGTTGGTCGGGAGTTTTCCAGGGTCTCCGGTGACGTGATCGGAGTAGTAAAGTCGACCCAAAAGCTTAGAGACGGTGGAGATGCAGAATAGATCGTATGCGTCGGTGAAAAAGCCCATGCCGGCGATGACGATGGCTTTGGCGTGATACCATTGAGTCTTGGCTGAATCAAGAGCTTCGAGTACTGATAAGTTATTATTAGCAGCCATTGTTAATGTCTTCAAGAACCAATAAGCAAAAGGTTCTTCCTGTTTTGGTGTCAATTAAGGTGTTATGCATGATTATATAGACAAGAAAATGACAAGATTAGTTGGCAAAGATTGTTTAAAACTAGGGTGGATTGGATTTAATGGGAGAATATCCATCGTTAATATTGTAAAAATCTAGGATACATGTTCCATGTCACCATTGGAAATGTGACAAGTGACAACTACTTAAGCTTTGTTATAAGTTATGTAGATAAAATAATATTCATTTGTTTTTATAGTTGTTATCCATTGTTGGAAATTTGTAAATATATGCTTTGCCGATTGCTAGTCATGTTTGTATATTGTCTCATGCTCGAAAAGTACTTGTTTGCATCAAAATACACTTACACATCTAGATAAAACTACAAGTTAGTTAAATATAAAACTTATTGTAATTATTATGTATGATATAAACAAGATGATATTAGTAGGAGTGCATGATTATTAGACAATTTAGATCATGGTGTGCAGAATTAGGTGATGGAAAAAAATGTAGAATTAAATGAGTGAGTTTGTTTAACTGTTTAAAAAATGATGTTTGGAGGGTAATATGATCTGTTGTTGGTTTGGTTGATATTATTTAGCCACATGCAACATTGCATTATTGCAACCCCATCTCACTTGGGCCAGTTGCTCTTACTTTTGATGCACAATTGGAGCCCTATAGGACCAAGAACAACAACAATAATTTTAACTATGGAATATGAATATATCATGTTATAAAATTCATTAATTGATCCAATATGATTAGCATATCACATATATTGTCTGTCACTTTTGCAATAAAGTCAATTGTCTTTTTTTCCAATCCAAATGTATGCACTCATGACTCATTTCTTTTAAGTCAAATGTTGGACATCAAAATCACAAAGTGTTGTGTCTTTTTATATGTACCATACAATTACATTTCTCGTGATATTCAAAAAAGTTTGGTGTAGTTTAGCGAGGGATGTTTTTCTTAAAAATGTGTAAATAAAAATGTTTTTTAGTTTTTAGGTTTTTCTAATTCTAGTAAACTAATGATAGCATGATACACATTCGTATAAATATTAAGGATGAGCATAATAATAAAAAAAAAACCCGAACTAAAACTGCTTTAAACGGTTAAACTGGTTGATAATAACCAAACTATTACCAAAACTAAATATTCGGTTATTATATATGGATAACTAGTTTTATGAATATGGTTATTTATATAATAAACTAATCTATATAAAAAAACCTAATCACTTCGTTAACAATAAGGCATATTATTTAATATATACTCTAAAAGAGTAGCCTTAGTGTTGTACACAAGAGCAATTAATACTGGAATTTGATTTATAAAAAAGAACATACTAAATTTTAGGAGTCCTTGTAATATTTGCAAGACAAGTGGCCATCATTTTGTTTTTTCACTAAATTTAAAATTTTCAATTACATGTCCCCAAATTCATATTGGATTCCAATGTTATTCTTCATCTAGCAACCAAATTGGGGGTTGTTTGTTTACTATTGAATGGAACCATTCAGTGTTAAATGTTAAAGATTAGTGTCTTTGAATAAAGATTATGTTGAATGAAATATAATAACACTATTGAATTATTCTACTTTAAATTACATTCTGAATCAATAAACACTAAGTATTTTACTCTAATACGCTTTCTTTCACACTTTGCTTTGTAAACAAGCATATCTTATACTATAATAAATCAATATATTAAGGTTAAAATTATATTTTTCATCATTCAAAATCTTTATTAAATATCGTGTTATATTTAGAGATAGTTTTATTTGCTTCGAATAATTTTGCTTAGACGAATTATATAGGTCTTTTTTATTCTTTTCTAACTTTTTTAACGGCAATAAAAAACACATTAGAAGATAGTTTTAGTACGGCCATTACTCTCTCCTAGCAAGCCCTATATATTAAGTAAATATAACTCTAGCAAGATACTAGAGATATAAGTGTTTACAATAGGAACAAATGATTATAATACCATATATACCTATAAAGATCTACAATTAGCTCTAAATTTCATCCAACTATACTGTGTGGCTTGAATTTCTCCTCCAAGTGCTTATTTATTGCACCTATTCTAAATACGAATTTGAAGAAAAACCACATTTTCTCAAAATAAACATTAGGGAATAGATTACATCTAGATATTTGTACACAACAAAAGTACCTTTTTAGATTATAATATACTTAAATAAGTACAGGAACAAATAGATAGGTCGGGAGAGTTTAAATGAGAACCGTTTTCGTACGAGAATTACGTGAATCAATCTTAGCCTTTGATTAAAATTAATCGATTGCTAAGAATTTTGGCAGCTCATTAATGTCTCATTAGCTATGCGTTAATGACGGTTATTTTGAAAAAATCAAGACTTGTAAATTAATAACAGCTCACTCGGACGCAATTCATGGTTGTCTCATTAATATCTCATTAGTTATGCGTTAATGACGGTTATTTTGAAAAAATAAAGACTTGTAAATTAATAACAGCTCACTCGGACGCAATTCATGGTTGGGTAAATATATAAATGACCAAAATACCTCTATTAACAAGTCATTAATGGTGTTACATACAGTTCTTGTAATTCTCGCACAAAAAACAGTTCTCGATTAAAATTTTCACTAATCAAATAGATTATATTAATAAAATATAAAAGTCATAATTGTCATGACAAACTAATATTGTTCTTACATCTATCACCATAATCACATTTGAAGAAACTTGTATGTTTTAAATGTATGAATTACAAGTCATTATCACATGATTGCTTCGACATATAATCATGTCGATACTAAAAAAAGGACTTGTATCCATATATATGGAAGATGCCAAAAACATGATGATATATTAGGAGGGCATGATTATTAGACAATATAGATGATGATGGTGGGTAGAGGTGTAAGACATGATGTTTTAATTTTATATATGGTTGTGTTATTTAGCTCTATCTTGGATTATATCAAAACCCATCTCAGTTGGATCAGTTGCTTGGACTTCATAATGGATGCCATCCAACACTCTTCTAATCCCATCTTTGGATGTTGCATACAACATTTTTGCTCTTATTTTTGATGCACTTGGAGCCCTATATACATGAGCAATATGATTATTGTTAGAGAAGCATATATATATATATATATATATATATATATATATATATATATATATATATATATATATATATATATATATATATATAGGGGAGGGTTAATGCGAGAACCGTTGTTAGTGCGAGAACCGCGAGAACCAATCTTAGCTGTTCCTTGGATATGAGAAGTATCATGGATGGAGAGTGTGGATGGATAGGGTGTGGCAGGGTGCATGTGAGGAATTCATGGGTGGACAATGATATTGAAAAAGGAGGAATTTGACGGCTTAGATTGGTTCTCGCGCTAACAACGGTTCTCGCATGAACTTTTGTCTCTCTCTCTCTCTCTATATATATATATATATATATAACATATATTGTTACTTTTGCAATAAAGTTCATTGTCCTTTTTAGTATTTTTCATAATTCTACTTTTTCCACTCTTTCTTTTAGCTAGTCAAATATAATAAATTGGGACATTAAAATCAAAAAAGTTTTTGTCCTTTAGTATGTAGCACATAATTTTAATTGAAATTCACACGTTAACATTAGGGTTTAGGATTTATTATTTATTATTTTATATAGTTAATATGAGCAGCATGATATAAGCTAAGTGATACTTGCATTGTGGATTTTTCCGTCATTTTAACTTTTGTATTTAAAAAGTTTAACCTCAAAAAATCATTTTTCAAAAGTATATCTCAAAAATACATCTTAATTTAATGGTTTTATCTTGACATAGAGTCTACATCGGAATGTGTTTAACAAGTAAAAGGTTATACATTGACATAGAGTCATTCTAATATATATATTTCCCCTACAATATTTTAAATTTAAACATTTTGTAAAATTTGGGAAGGAATTCAAATCTTTTGCATATGTAATATCCTTCTCAAATTATAATATATGATTAAAGGAGAAGGCTATCCATTATTTCATTAAGTCTTAATTCGCTATATATATTATCACAAAATATTAAAATCAAAAATTAAGATTAACAAAGAAAATAAGTAGATTTTACCTATTATTATTTAATAGGTAAGGTGTAAAATAAAAAGGATTATACTTTTCATGATTAAATTAAATTAATATACAAAGACTAAATAGAAACAGAATTAATTATTATCCTAAAAGATGAATAATTCTATCATGACCTGTTGGTCTTATCCTCCTTTTCCTTTCTGGTGAATGCATCCTTTAATTATTACCACTTTCACTTTTTTCTTAGGTTGAAAGTTTAAATATTTAGTTGCAAATTTAGTGGGTGTTTGGGGAAGCTTATTTTTTTAGGCTTAAGCCTTTTAGTTTATAAATAAAAAAGTGTTTGGATTAGCTTATAAGGGAGAAAATAATAAAAAGTTATAAAATGACTAAAAATGATATACTTAAGATAAGGAAAAGTTGATTCAATTTGATAAGGAATGGTATAATAGTAAATATACAAAAATAAGCTTTTAGGGAAGAAAATAATTTAGTAAGTATGAACTCGTCAAATCATTTCTATATGTTATTTCAAGGATTTTTTTTTACATTACGAAACAAACATGTCCACTTATGTATAGCATAAGCCAGTGTCTCATTGTAGTTTTTTTAATAAAAGAATCCAACTTAGAACGATCTTGCTAATATATCATATATTTAAGGTTAATATAGTTATAATTTCATGTGTTTATAGTGTTTAAAAAAACTACAATGACACTGGCTTATGCTATACTAAGTGGACATGTTTTTTTCGTAAATGTAAAAAAAAAATCCTTGAAATAACATATAGAAATGATTTGACGAGTTCATACTTACTATAATTATAAAATTTTAATGCTTTCTATGTCCTAATATAACCAAATAATATTAGGAATACATAATTCAATTACCTCATATATTTGTATCTAGTATTTTTTTTTAGTTAGTTTAGAAACTGTAAATCAATTGTTTAAATATTAAGTTCATTGTCTATGCAAACTAAACATGTTGCTATAATGCAAAATATATTAAGTATATTGGAACTAAATGTAACATTACATATTTTAGGTACTATTATATTCACCACACATTTAAATAAAGAATATATTTATTTATTTTTAGCTATTTAATGATTTAAGTGATGTTAGAAATAATAACACCTAACAAATACAATAGTTATAATTTTACCAAACAAATACAAATAAAAATGATTACAAAAATTACAATAGAAATGATGGAGTTTTAATTATGCCAATCATCGGTATTATTACTAATTAATTTATAAATTATAATTATGCCCTTTTTAAGAAATATCTTAAATACACAATAAGAATAATGCGCGCTAATTTATTTAGAAAAATTAATTAATAAATATAGAAGAATACGAAGATAGACTGACATACGTACCATGCAATAAAGAAGATCTTGCTTTTCCGGCAATTATCGACGGTGACGAAATCGAAATCAAAGACGGCGTAGCGGCAGTCATCATCCGGCAGAGAGGCGGTGAGATCGGAATAGCCTTCTCCGGCGCCACCAACTTTATCGACGGTTACCAGCTTCGATTTCTCATCGATTTTAAATACTATATACCGATGAACTTTCTTCCACTTCATTTCCATGAAGGAGTTCTTGCACTCATCCGCCACCCACATCCCCGTCGCCTACAACCACCGACGTTCAGCCGCAGATTGGCAATTAGTAAAATCATTTTCACACAAACACAAGTAAAAAGATTTACATTATTTGACTGATTAAGTAGTGATTTAAGTGTGTTGTGAGTGAAAGATGTTAGTTGCATATATGATTTTGACGAAATTATAAAGTTTAACGTAAGAGTAATGAAGGAATACCATTTTGAAGGCCATAGCCATTTTATGGTAAATCTTCTTTTCTTTTTCCTTTCCGGCCGTCGGTGGTGGTTGTACCTGTGCGAGAGAGAAGTCAGAGGCGTAGTACGGTGGCGTTAGCGTGTGAAAAAAAAAAGTGAGGTGAAGATTGGATTAAAGTCGTGAGGTTTTATGTTTGCGTGTAATGAGTTTATATAAAATTTCATTATTAGATTGCCACCATACTTGTAGTTAATTACAGATAGAAAGTCGCGCGATGTTAAATTCGAGAGATGCGTTTGTTTTGTAGAAATTTTATAAAATAAAAGGTACAATTTATTTTATAAAATTTGAAAGAATGAAATAGAATTAAAAGCAAATTCCGTATTAAATTGTGTTTGGTAAACTTGTTTTCTTAATAAAATATCATTCTTTACGATGTTTACATTCTTTTAAGTAATGGAAAGTTGATTCCATAGTTAAGCCGGATGGAATTTAAGGGTATGTTTGGTTGAACGGAAAAGAATCACAAAGGAATGGAATAGACAAGGAATGGAATGGTCAAAATAATGGAATAGTTCATTACCATTTCATCTGCATGTTTGGTTGCTTTCTCGGAATAGAATGAATCGTTAATGTAGTATGTTTGGTAGAGAAAAATAGACATTGAAATGAAATAAAATAAATAAATAATGACCAAAATACCCTTGTATTAAAAAATAGATATAACAAACTAATTCTTAAATTTCATTATATTCCGTGATAGAATGAGGAAAAATCATATCTCCCCCATGGAATAAATTGGAAGGAATCTCATTCCTTATGAAATGGTTCATTCCATTCCTGCGTACTAAACAAACGGATTTTTTTATTACGTCGGAATAAGTTATTTCATTCCATCTCTTAATCACCCATACCAAACACTGCCTAAATTAATTTAATTCCTTCAAATTTCGCGAAATAAAGTGGACCGGAAGGAATTGAATGACATTCCATTCTTATATTCCATTTGTTTAGTCATTTAACATAATTCTATTTCAATTCTTTTGACAAATTTACAAACCAAACAAAATAATAAGATTAAAATGTAATTGAATTCAATTCTCATTATAAACAAACAAACATGCATGATATATAATCTCAATACTAAATTTTAAGAATTTTATTTCTTAAAAAGTTTAATATCATTTTTTTGAATTCTACTAAATAAAATGATACCAAATTTTGATATCTATCCATTTGAACTTACCACGGTATTCGGGTATATTAATAAAATATTTATGTAATTAATATTTTATTTATGCACAGTTTTTATAAAATATTCTCATAACAAGTTTTAAGTTTATGTTAAAAACATATGGGCATAATAAGTTCCAGAATTACGTTTTCTATTTTCTGTTTTTCAATGTTAGGTGTAGCATTCATGTTCTGCATAAATAGTGTTAGAAGTAATTAGATTTCAAGCTTCTTAAACAAATTAATTTTATTATAATTATGTAAGTGATGTGAAGATGTAAAATTAAAAGTGAAGGGAAAGTTTAGTGAGTGCTCTAGAGAATTTTGAATTTTTTATTTGGTATGGTATTTTATTTGCTATTAACTAGTGAGTAAAAAATTACAATCTACATCTATATACATTGATGAAACTATTAATCACATAGAAAATTTAATGACGTATTCTGAAAAGTATAGAAATGAAGAGTTTGTTTTAAGTATGGATATTGCTAGAACAATTGCTCATGATATGGATGTAGAGCCTACATTTTCAATAATACATCGAGTTATTAGGAAAGAACAATTTGATTAGACTAATAATGAAAATCAAATACAATCACCGAAGAGACTTTTAAAATAGAGTATTTTTTAATTGTTGTTGATATGACAATTACACAATTACATTCTAGATTTGAACAATTAAAACATTTGATAATATATTTGACTTTTTAACAACTCATCGAAATTGAAGTCATTGGATGATGTCGAATTAAGAAAAAATTGTATTAACTTTGCAACTTCTTTTTCTAATAACAATGTGTCAGATGTTGATATTGATGTTGATGCTTTTTTTCCCGAACTAAAAGTATTACAAATCACTTTGCTAAACACTTTGATGCATGCGTTTGAAAAGTTTAAAATTTGTTAAAGATGCGGATTGTTATCCAAATGTGTGTATTGCATATAGATTATTACTAACTGTACCAGTAAGATTGCTTCAGCTGAAAGAGGTTTCTCAAAGTTGAAATTATTAAAAAATTACTTAAGATCAACAATGTCACAATATATGTTAAATGGTTTGACTATGTTATGTGTGGAAAATGATATATTAGATAACATTGATCTTGATGTAGTTATTAATGAATTCTCATATCCAGAATCGAGAATCAAGATTAATAACCACGCTGATGTCATCTAATAGTAAGTTTTTCTATTTCATAACCTTTATTTAATGATATATACACTCTATACAAATTATCCTTTATATTGAAAAAAGTTTAGTTTAGGAGGCCCTTTTTAAATTTCCGCCAATGACCCATAAAATGATTGGACCGAGCCTATCTGCATTTACGATTCAAGTTTGAACATTTTATTCATGATAGTTTACTTAAGAAGCAAATTTATTTCGAGAATCAATCTTAACTCTTTATTTGTTTTTTAATCATTATCATTTCTTATATATTAAAAAAAATATAAAGTATACAAACATGTTTTACAATAATTTTCTCTCTATTTAACATCACTACTACAAAACGATCATCAGTGCCATCGGAGACCACACCTATAATGTCACCCCTGCCGTCATAAATCACATTTAGATTGCACACGGTCAACTTTTCAATAAAAAAAAATTAGAAACACAACTACACTAGTAAAGCAATTGGCCTTTTGCAACAAAATCGCGATATATTAATAAACCCAAACAATCATTAATAGTAGCCATATTTTAGTGGCAGACAAATTAGTGACCGCCATTCACTCTTTAACATAAAATCAAATACAAATCCTACATAATAATAATAATACTAACAACAATAATAAGTTTAAAAACAATATATTTACAACCGTTCGACGAAAAATATCAAAGATTTTTAGATGTCATAAATATGATAAAGCCGTCACAAATCATACACAATATGAAATGTTGTGGTTGTCTCAGTTCGACGCAAAATTATAATATAATTAAGATAAAATCAACATTATTCTCCATATTTCTCACAAACCCAAGACAACCATAAATATATCTCAACGCAACTCTGTGATGAAAGCTTTGTAAGATCTCGATTGACGTACGTCCTAAGCAAATACCTCACCGAAAAGTCCAATGCAAATTTCACGTACGTCTATAGTAACTAAGAGCTGTCGCAAAATCTATTCGAATGAGCCTTTTTGATACAGTTGATTTATGTCGCAAAATCCGTTGCAGCACCTCTATTGAAAATTTAACGATGGATTTATCCATTGCAAATGGGTCAAGATATAAGGGGCCCTTTGGTTTACCGGAATTGTCCGGAATTGGAATTGGAGATTTCAAATCCTAACTCATGTTTGGTTCAAGGAATTATAGAAATTGGAATTTGAATTCCTCTCAATTCTCATGTTTAAGGAATTGTAATTCCATCATTAAACTTATAGAATTTAACACAATCCTCGGGAATTCGAATTATACGCTCACTATACGCTATTACGCTAGCCGACACTTCCAAACGCCACCACCGTCACCATTGCCACCGCCGACCACCAACCGCCGCCGACCATCACTAACCGCCACTCCACCTCCGCCGACCACCACCAACCGCAACCGCCGCCGCCGACCACCACCAACCACCACCGCCACCACCGCCGGCGACCACCATCAACCGCCACCACCGGCGACCACCACCACCGTCACCACCGCCACCCGCCACCGCCACCACCGCGACACCACTGTTACCACCTCCGCCGACCACCACCAACTACCACCCCCCGCCACCGTCACCACCATAGGGTATAGGGTAGGGTGGTAAGGTGGGATGGGGTAGTGTGGAGTAGGTAGGTAGGGGGTAAGGTAGGGTTAGGGTATTGGTAGGGTAGGGTAGGGTAGGGTGGGTGGGGTGGGTAAGTAAGGGGTGGTGTAGGGGTAGGTTGGGGTTGGGGTGAGGTGGGGTGGGGGTGGGTAGGGCATAAGGTTTTTCATTTTTGTTAATTCAATTCCAATTCATTTGCAAACCAAACAAAACTTGAAACTTGAAATTTAAGTCAATTCCGTGAACCAAACACATGAAGGAACGGATTCCGTTGGAATCCTTCCAATTCCAATTCCGGTCAATTCCATTTCGCGAATCAAACGCCCCCTAATAGTGAAATGGGCATCATTTTACATAAATAATAAATTCATGATCGAAATGTTAGGTTACATATGTTTATTTTATATGACTATTGTTAGATATGTATGTGCAAGACTAATTGCATTTATTGGGTTGAACATATACAATGTTTGTAGTTAAAAGATAATATATTTTAAAAAGAAAAATTATAAAGATATGTGTGTCATTAAAGAAGATAATATACTTTTAATATTATATAATTTTTGTAATTTAAAACAATTAAATGCTAGATATATTTTAGTTTAAGAATATGCCAATGGGGTATAGTCTATTTGGTAAGGCGTCTCCCTTTCTAGCAAGAGGTTGGGGGATCAAATCCTGCTGCATGCAGTGGGTCAGGAGTTTTCTCTTAGAGGTTTCCTCCATGGAGTGAAAGTGTGGTGTTTGAACTTTAGTTAAAGCAAAATAACGAGGGGCGGTTGAAAACCCGCCACCAAGCAATCCGAACCCACACTGGAGAGGTGGGAAAATGTCCCCATTTGCCGGTAAAAAAAATTTAGTTTAAGAATATAAATGTGATGTTTGACTTGATGTTTTCTTAATGTCATGTTTTATTTACATGTCAATATAGATATTATCATTATCTTTAGTTTTTGTTGACAGTAAATTTAAATAATTATGTCACTAATGTCCTTTGCTAATCTATCTATTAGATGCGACCATTTTTGGAAGATCAAAGCATCTATATATAATACAAAAATACCCAAAACATTCATTTTAGATTTTTTTTTTCAAGAATCTTTATTAGTCGAAATTTTTTTAACCGTAAAAAAAAGTCTGCAAGAATATTTTTGCAAGCAATTTTTTAAGAACAAAATTTGTTAGAAAATGATATATTCGACAGATTTTTGGTCATCTATTCTTTTTTATCATTATGAAAACGGTATATATGTTATAAATTGATTTTCTACTTCCATTCAACTCCAGCCACTACCATCACCGACGACAACTATTGCCATTCATGACCATACTGTTGCTCATCTCATCGCCACTTTGGATGACCACTATCGTCATGTTGCACAACATTTCGGTCGTTCTACACAAAAGCATAGTCATGTTTTTGTTTTCACATGTGTAATTTATGTTATTATTTGTTGGTTTGCACACGTGTACCTTTACAATAGATGATCACATTGTTGAGTTACACATGTGCAGACTTTAAGTAAAAAATACTATTAACTTTCTATTCCATAAAATATTACGATACATGTATCAAAATCAAAGATAATAAAACAATTTTTAATTTTAATAGTATATAGTCTTTATGTATTAGATATATTTTAGTTTTAAAATCGAGAAGGAAAAAACAATTGATCAAAAAACCCTTTTCTTGTTAACAAAGCACCCCCGATTATAGTTATTTTAAAAAGGCTTCAACTTAATCTTAACATTGATATTTTAAGAGTATGTTTGACGAAACTAACTGGGTTGGGTTGGAGCTGCGGCTGATTAAGAGTTAATTGTACAAATGGTCCTTAAACTTGGTTAAAACTGCCGTTTTGGTCCTTTTAAAGTTAAAGTGGTACAGTTGGTCCTTTATGAAGCATTTTATAGCCAAATTGGTTCTTTCTAACGTTGACTAACAGTCAACTCCGTTTAAAAAGAGTAAAATGACATTTTTACCCCTGTGATTTTATTTTATTATTTTTATTTATACTTTTACTTATTTTATATATTAATTGTGAATTATTAATATATAAATTAAATATATAGTTTAGTTTAATTAGAAGCAGGTCAATTCTCTCTCTCTCTCTTACTCTCTCTCTTTCACCCTCACTACCGCCACCACCGTACACCATCAACACCGATTGTTTTCTCGCCGGCAACCACCAACAATAACCCGCACACCTCTCTCTCTCTCTCTTTCTTTCTCTCTCTAATACCCTCACTACCGTCACCAACCAACAACAACAAATGCATACCTTCGTACGTTTAGGTCAGTGACCGGTGGCCGTGATGGTGCTGGAGTAGGTGCGTGGCGGTGGTGGTGGCCGTTGATGGAGACGGCGGCGGTGAAATAACCACCGTCGAGATCTTTAATCGACGTGAAATAACCCTAGATCTGGTCTAAACCAACGAAATCAAAAGAAATCGGACTTGAATCGACGAAATCGTTGGGTTTTTAGGGTTATCGCGGCGGTGGCTAGGAGTTTCTACGGTGATCGTTGGGTGGCGGCGGCTAGGGTTTTCTACGGTGGCTAGGGTTTTTTGTGATGGTGTTCGTAGTGCGAGAAAGAGAGAGAGATGGAGCACAGAGAGAAAGAAAGAGATCGAGCACAAAGACGGTTTTCTGTGGTGGTTTTCTACGGTGATTAGGGTTTCTGTGGCTGGCGGTGGTTTTCTACGGTGGCTAGGGTTTTCTATTTTTCAAAAAAGAGGGTTTCAAGAAGCATCGTTAAGATCTGTTATCAGATCTGTTCTTTCAGATGAAGATGACGGCTACGGTGCTCGGATGAAGATGACGGTGGTGGTTACGATGGAGGCGTCAGATGAGGATAACGATGGTGGTTCTATTGGATGAAGATGGCGGCGTCAGATTAGGATGACGATGGAGGTGGTGGTTCTAAGATGAAAATGGGTGAAGATGAGGGCGGTGGTTGAAGATGAGTGCATCCGGTTGCAGATCTAGAAGGAGAGAGAGGATGAGAGGCGGGGGGGGGGGGGGGAGAGTGAGGAGAGTATATATTTTTATTTAAAAAAGATTAAATATTATTTTAATTAATACAAAATTAGAAATAAGTGTAAAAAGTCCAAACTACCCCTAACTTAACAGATTTGACCGTTAGTCAACGTTAGAAAGGACCAATTTGGCTACAAAATGCTTCATAAAGGACCAATTGTACCACTTTAACTTTGAAAGGACCAAAACAACAGTTTTGACCAAGTTTAGGGACCATTTGTACAATTAACTCGATGATTAATTTAATCCAAAGCCCAAATCATAAGCTACTTGTAAAAGTTTTTATTTTGGGGGATTTATGTAATAATCCCCTCAAAATTTTAACACTTAAACGAGTCTTGAGGCTAGAGATTATAACAAGTAAAATATCAACTACATAAGCTCGTTACCTAACATACCTTAAATTAACGGTTAAAACTGGTTCTCACATTTTTTACACTAAAACGAGAGTAATGACAACATTTTTCATAGCTATTATTCTATGTCGTATAGATTTCTGGTCGATATCATATAAAGGTCTACATTATCTAAACGATAGTTGTAAAGGGTGTGCATAGAGTCAACAAATACTAAAATCTAAGTCACCAAGCGACAATTAACAAACGTAATAAAGAGATAAAAAGAGACATCCCTCATGGAGATGAACCAGAACCACCACCACCACCACAACTCAATAACTACCATGCCAATTTCATGTGTTTTTGGCTTCTTTCTAATGGAACCTACTCCAAACACACAAAATGATGGCTCATAGTGTTTGACATATAGTTTCATCTTGGGGTTGTAAACCAAATGACTCTATGGGAATTATAGTTGTCACATCCACTATTTGAATTGATAATTGCATCATTAGAATCCAATTTGATATATGGAAACATTATTACAATGTTTGATTTCTCTAATCAAAACACCAACAGCGGATAACCTTACTTTAAGGTCGAACACAAGATACCCAAGCGAATTATGTTAACACATCCAAGTACATTTAGGATGAATTTCAATCTGCCTGAGCTACTCGACTCATTTGACCCATTTTATTTTTAAGGAAATAGTTTCGTGCAACACATTTGTCTCATTTCTTTGAATTTAATAAATAGTTATCATTCAAGATCAAGATTCAGCTAAGGTATGTTCAAATATCATTCAAAACTTCAACTACACATAGATGTGTCTCAGTAACAAAGTGCAAATACAAAAGCTGCACTTGTTTGAAGTTTCTAATCATTTCACTATAAGATACATTGATCATCCTCAGCAAAAAAAATGCAGATAGAGATGATTACAGAGCATGAACATCAAGAAGCTACCTAAAACCTTAAGAACATACATAGTATCCATACCATAAAATCTAGCTATCAAGGTGTCACTGTCATGATTCACTTGTTGATTTCCATTCGCTTTTTGGGATCTCCCCTGAATCAGATATTACCACTTTTTTTCGAGGTTTACCGCTATAAGTACCTGCACTTCCTTCTATGGCCCACACATAATCCATCCCCTCAATCACTTTGCCAAACACTACATGTTCTCCGTCCAACCTACAAAATCACAGGGTGAAAAGGGAAGTTGAAACATTTACATTCTTTCCAAAAAGTTATCAAGTTAACTCATTGTGAGAATTACAGAGATTTGTGGCTACTGATTTAGC
The DNA here is from genome assembly GCA_947179395.2 of Pulicaria dysenterica. Classification (NCBI taxonomy): domain Eukaryota; kingdom Viridiplantae; phylum Streptophyta; class Magnoliopsida; order Asterales; family Asteraceae; genus Pulicaria; species Pulicaria dysenterica. Next base: position 89,284,726 of record OX359288.1, read on the forward strand.
CACAAAATCTCATTAAGAAGGCATTTGAAGGAAAATATGAAAACATGACTACATGAGTCTAGTTATATGTTGCAATTTTTACTGTCCTCTGTACACTGTAGCATATGTGAATCTTGTGGACCATTGTCGATATCAGACTTTTAGGCAAAGAGATGAGAAAAGGAAATGTTACAATTATTAGATGACATCGCAAAATGAAAAATGTTGCAATTTTCACTTGCACCACATGGCTTTAATAAAATTATTAAAAAACATAAGTTAGATGTAGCCATTTCAATCCATATGTTTGGAGACCAATTTAGGTTGTATTTATTGATAACAGGCCAAATGGGTTAGTAAAATGTATTCAAATGCTTGCAATGCCCTCCAGGGGCGGACCCAGGATTTTTTTTGGCCGGTGGCACCATATAATTACGAAAATAAAAATTACTTACAATTGAGGGTGTTGTTTGGGTTTTTTCTCGGGTTTCCAGTTAATCGGGTCAGATTAACGAGGTTTTAGTTGTTGCTCTGGTATTTTAGGGCCAAATTTAAAAACAAAACACAATTTATATGAAGCAATGTTAATTAAATTGCTATTTTTAGGGTAAACTAAAGTTTTTTAAATGTATAAAACTAAGATTGAACTATATTTTATCATTTTTGTAAAAATAAATCATATTTCCTTTGGTTTTGGTGGCATAAAAAAATCACTGGTAGCACCCTAAAATTTGACCGGCGGCACCGGCTCAAAAACGTTGAATTTTTCTATTGTTTCTGCAAAATTGACCGGTGTCCCGTGCCACCACTCGCGAACACATAGGTCCGCCCCTGATGCCCTCTATCATAATACTAAATGAAATAATCTTATTATTCTTATATATAAAATTCAAGAACCTACCAGTAGCCCTTAACTGTGGTGATGAAGAATTGTGAGCCATTGGAATCTGGTCCTGAATTCACCATGGCCACCAAACCTGCAAAAAATGCAGCTTTAGAAGAAGATAACATGTACCATTCAAGATATTATTTCTTTTTAAATAAATTTCAGAATTCTTCTGGATTATGGATGATAGAATAGAGGACCCAAATAAGATAAAGTCTGAAACCTGCGTGAGACTGCTTGATTTTGAAGTTTTCATCACGAAATGTGCCGCCATATATTGATTCATTCCCCCTCCCATCACCATACACAATATCTCCTCCTTGAATCATGAACCCAACTATGATACGGTGGAATGGTGTTCCTTTGTAATGAAGCGGTTTACCAGTAGAACTTTTTCTCAATTCCCCTAATTCCAAGAAAACTCAAAATTAGCTGAAAATACAAAGGAAATTTCATCTTTTCTTTTACTTTATATATAAGAGGTGTTTGGTGGTGGATTTAAATTGGTTATGATATGATGATTATCTGATTATTTACGGTCAAATAATCATTAACTTTTGGAAAGCCAGGTTAGAAGTTGCAATAAGAACTTGGTTTTCAAGAAAAAGGGCTAATCACATAAAGTTACCAACTTTGGTCTTTATGTTTTGGGTAATCAACTTATTTTATGCTAGTGAAAACCATCAAAGTGTCAATAATTTTGATTTTAAGGTAATTCAAAAAAATCAGTTCTTGCACATTACATAAAAAAAAAAGTTAACATGGTCAAGTGCCAAAGCTGCCACGTAGACATTTTGTCTCCATCCCTCCTATTTTCATATTTATTCTGGGGGAAGGAAGGGGTTGGCCAATTCAAAGAAAGCTTTATAATCAAACAAAAAGAGGGAACAGTAATTACCTGTGCATAGAGCACGGAAATTTTCTGCAAAGATGAAAACATAAAAGAGTTATAAGTATATAACCATCACATTTTAGTTTCCTAGCTTCTTGACTATACGTCAAGCCAGATGATCATAAAAATCCACCATTAACATTAAAAAAAGGCAAACAGATGACTAAAAACTTACCGACAGTTTTTGGCACAACTTCACCAAACAATCCAATAACGATTCTTCCTGCAGTATAAGCATATACCGTTTGGAACTTAACATAAATCCAGAAATTTTATAAATTGTTATAATGATAAATGAATAATATTGTCATAATGATAAATATATAAGACGGGTTCAACTGCAGAAAGCAAATACACACCATTTACTAATATTGTCATAAAGAACAATACCTAAACGTTGCTTATCAATATCCACATCCAAGAATACTCTGTGTGTAATTTCATAAACCTCCTCCACTGTCTCTTCCTCCTAAAAAATTTAGGTTTAAGGTTAAGAGAAAATTATAAAAAAATATATATAACCATTACTAACATGAAAAAGTTTTACAATGCAAACTCAGCAACAACATCAACCATACACAATGCCACCTAAGTAGAGTATGGGGGAGGTAAGATATCTCTACCCGAAGTAGACTGCTTCCATATCAACCTCCAGATAAGATGCAAACTCAACAATGAATGATAATATATCCTATTATTTTAGTTTATGGTTTTATCAGCAGGCAATGTCTTAAGTCTTAAAGTCTGCCAAGAAAAACAAAAACAATATCAAGAAGTTTATAGTTCGACTTTCCCAACACCTTACAATCATGCAGTTTATTAACTACATAAACTGCATAAGTTCATAGATTCTAAACATTGTTACAAACCAAGTAATTAGATGCATAAGTAAACAACATCAATAACCAAGTTTATGAGTAATATGCATGTCACTGGCTATAACTACCATTTTGTTACTTCTATACCTATTTACTTTAATATTCATAATTTCATATAACTCATAACATGTAAAACCAGTAACTAGCCTTAGTAAAGGTTATCCTACTATGCCCATACTCAAAAAATAAACATAACATATGATACTTCATCACAAAATCATGAATTCTATACAACTATCGTCCTCCTATCGGGAAAGAGGTGTGACCACATAAGATAGACTAATCACCAAAAACATAGCCCAATTTAAAACTTTGCTATAGCAATTGACATGGCATACTGCTGTGGAGTTTAAATTTTAAAACATATCAGGTCACCAGAATTTCAGCAACTGTGGTGTTATTTTACACGTTCTTTTTGGTTATAAAGTTATGATTTTACTAATGAATAATGTTCCTTCAAAAAGATCATCTCAATTAGTGACAACATTTCGTGCATTGCCACTTGATTACAAACAAGATTATATATATTTAAACCAAAACAGTGTACTGCAAACACTTTTGCAAAAAAAAAAAAAAAAAACGAAAGCAGATATATCGTTAGAACTGTACCAATAATCCAAACCATAACTCAACATATTGAAATAAACCCTTAAAACCCGTCTTTGTTTTTACAAACAGATCCAAACACAAATCAGTGATAAGGGGGTTGATTACCTTTTGAGTAAACGATGAGAATATGATGAACACAACAACTGAAACGATCAAGAAGACGATAAGGAATCGCGGCCGGAGTAGATTCTTGATCTCTCGACCCATTTCTGATCCAGATTTTTCTTCTTCTCATACATTCACCAAATCCTCAAACAACCACAAACAATCTATAAACCCACCAAATTCTTAAATGATTAAAGAACCCCTCTGAATTACTTTTGAAGAAGATCAGAAAAAAACTTCTGCAAGTGGATTGCAACTTTTTCCCCCTTTCTCGACAGTCAGTGGATTGAATTCACGTTTCTTCGCTTCTTAATCCTCCGTTATTCACTTATTAGCGAGGGTTTTCTCAGACTAATTAAATTTGATTGATTTCGTTGTCGTTTCGTGTGTATAAAAAATTCGCGTTCTTTGTCGTATGAATCCCCTGGAGATTTGGCTCACGCAAAAGTGTTTTGACTAACCGTCTCTGCGACAAAGACGGATACTCATTACCCGACCCGTATTTGTTATATGGTTAGTTTAATACTTTAATATAAAAGATATGGCCCATTTACACATTGTATTGTAATTTTTATAATCTATTAAGTATTAACTATTAAGGGCCCAATAATGGAAACCCTGTTAACAAGTTACATTCTTGGGTCAGTGCCTCAGTGGGAAGGTTACCTTGACTAGAAGTTTAAAACCACAAAATCTGTTTGTAATCTTAAGTTCTAAAGATTAATGGCTGAAACTACTTGATGACACTTTTGTAATTCAAAGAAAAGGTTTTTATTTAATCTAAAGGAGTAAAATGGTTAGTGCATAATTATCATTTATGCTCAATAGTTCTAAAATTGAGATCCAGGTCTCTGATTAAAATAGAGATAATCAAGGCAACCATAATCAAACCAAATAAATAAATTTAAGTTGTTATAAAGATGTATCAATCATAGCTATTAGATGTATTAGGGCTGTAAACAAATAGATCGAATAAAAATAAGCTTCGTTCATGTTCGTTTGTTTAACTAAACAAACAAAAACTTTTATTCTTATTCGTTAAATTATTAAATTAACTAACATAAATTATGACGTCCCAATTTTCCCAACAATAATAAACACAGAATTTACTATTTTATATCAAAAGAGGATTTTATAAAATCAATGGAAGAGGTAATTTGTTCTAAAACTTGAAGCACACAAAATGGGATTTACACAATGTACAATGGTGTCTCAAGTTAGCAAAGCAAGGCTTTCTATTACTAAAAAATTGTATCAAACATCAAACTGTCAAACAGGGATCTTGCTGTTGCCAGCATCTTGACCTGCAAAAACATAACTGTGGTAACTGTAAGCTATAAGAGCTTAGTGAGAATGCTAAACTGCAAATCATATAAACAGATGCGTAGTACATGCAATCATCACATAACACCATGGATACAATACTGCACCATCTTAGCAACACCCTTGAAGGGTAATTGCTGTGTAGACGTAACAACATAGCAGTACGCAACCCCTACTCATACTTGCGACCCCTTCTGGTCACATCATCATTATCGGCATGTTTAACATATATTGCATATATAAATCAGGGTTTAGTAAACTCACCTCAACAGTCAGTAATATGAAACAGTTGCAATATCAGAAGTATTCAGCGGTAATTGTCAATAAACACGTCCTACAGTTAACATATGAATATTGTATCAAACATACCAAACTACGAAGCAAAATCAACTGGTTAGAGCAGGGGCATGCCCGTGCTTCGCTCTCAGGTCCGGTCGTGACCTCTACAGACAAGGACGTACCTGCAGACACACCCGTACCTTACATAGGTACGCATGTGCGCCAGCACACCCGTACCCTCTTAGGTATGCCCGTGCCTTATGAATAAAAGCAGCAGTTTTAATTGATTTTGACCCGTTAATTTTTTTCTGGACTGGGTTGTTCAGTGTTAGCTTAGTAGTTTGTGGCCTAAATGGGTCGACGCGAAAAAAAAACGACACGACCCGAACTTATCATGAAGATAAATGAGTCAAAATTGGATCGACACGAAATTGACCCAAACCCGAATGATACGAACCCGACCTGAATTGACAGTCTTACTTAAAAGGTAAGAAGTTGGAAGTTTTTGCATCACTTTTTTTCTTTTTTTTTCTTGTGACCAACTGACCATTGCAACCCAAATTTATATATATATTCTCTTTTCTCTACTATATATATAACACTTCACCCACCCAAATTTACACCATAATTTCTACTATAATATGGACAAGGGAAAACAAAAGCAAGGTTTCAAAACCTCACATCGCACGTCAAAAACACGAGGACAAGGGAAAACACAAGTCATACAACAAATGCCTTTGTATTCTCCTATTACCATGCCCAGAGGGTTCCAACATGATGTATTTGCACAATATAACCTCGGTTATCAAAATTATGATATCGGTTTTCAAAGTGGCTTTCAAGGATTACTTCATGGGTGAACATTTCTGGGGGAGGATGACGACGAAGAGGATGAGTGTATTCCCGAGACCCAACCCGAGGAAGAGGTTCCCGAAACTCAACGACAAACGTCCAATATCGGGCAACGGTAGGCAATCACTCGGTTTTTCCTCACGAGGCTTGAAGGGTAGTGAAAGCCATCCGAGATGGTCTACGGTGCCCATTATGGAGGAGGCTATTGAAAGACCTTCAAGAATGTCCAAGAAAACGTCTGATTCAACCTCGCACATGGCGTCTTCCGATGCATGTGTTCATTTCGACCTCAACGACGACAATGATGACGAGGTTCCAATCTAGGAACCTCAATGGCCGATGGGGGGGACAAAGCAAAATGTGCAAACCGAGAAAAAAGCATGGTTAGAGATGATTTGATGTCGGGTGTCTTAGATTATGGGAGGTTCAATTTGGAGAATGAAAATTGATGAACGTGGAGCAAGAGAAACTACAAATCACGAGGGAAAAAACGAACCGACAAAGCTAAAGCCGGAGGCGTCAAAGATGAAAGCGGATGTGTTCTGGATGCAAGTTGAGATGTTCAGAAAACGAGAGATGCGAAAAGATCGTGAGTTTTACTGATCTCCACACACTCATCTATCGGGACCACAATTGGATTTCGTTTTGAAATAAAAAGAGGAGCTTCGACGACAATACGGGTGATTGTAATGAAACTTATTTTATAAATTATGTGTTTTTTTACTTTTTTATTCGAAATTATATAATAAATATTAAGAAACATTATTAATTATTTTATATATTACTAGTTTAAATGCCCGTGTAACACACGGGATAGTTAATAAAAAGTAATAAATATTAAACACTAATAAACGATATTAAATATTTATAAAACGCGAAAAAATGTGATAAAAAGTGACGACAGACGGCGTTAATCCCAAGCATGATCATCCATAGGTAAGTCCAGTTTATTATATTATATTATTAAATAATAAACTTAATTAGTTAGATAGATAAATATAATTATTTTAAATCTAAACTTATTTCTACTTTTTAATAACGTATATGTCTAAAATTTCGTAAATTAATTCAATTTATATTTATATATATATATATATATATATATATATATATATATATATATATATATATATATATAAATTAATTAATATTAAAGAAAAGAATTTTTTTTATATTTATCATTGATTTAATTAAGGGTTATCTTTATCTAATTCATATTAGTTTGACTGTAAAAAGTCAAAATCAAAATTTTAGAATTAAAAGAATTAACGGCTAGGATTAAATATTTTATTAAATGAAGGGTTCAGATAATCCAATAACTTTTTTCAAATTAGTCTTTTATATATATTAGAAGATTGTCTTTGAAATATTTGAATTATTTAAATTATTTTATTAACTATTTTATATTTATAATAATTCAATAATGTTAATTAATAATAGTTGAAAAAAATAAAAATAAAATAAATAGAAAAGATAAAAGGTTAAAAAGGATTAAATGTGACAGTATAAATTTGATATAGTAACTAAGAGTTCTAGTCGTAAAGTGCGGCTTTCCATCATGGCAAACATCAAAACTCCATGAAAAAAAACACCCACCTTTGGTGGGGGTAACTTACTCCAACCTACACAGAACAAAGGACAAGCCTCACCCAAAATACATTTCAATACTCTATAAGAACACTTCTTTAATTAAGAGATTATAACCTATATAGTCTTTTAATTTACAGTTGACAAATAAATCCCTTAAATATATCTAATAGCTAGGACTAGTAAGGGTTGAGCCCATAAAAAACTATGGTTAGTAAACTAGTTTTTCAATATAAACATCAAAACTTGATTATTAAAACTAACTAGAATTTTAAAGAAAATATACAAACTAATTAATAACGAAGCTTAAAAGAGAAGCTAATTGATATTTAAAGAACCTTACTTAAAACGAAGATTTAGGACTAAACTAATTTAATTTTTTAATACAAAACCTAGTAACGAAAGTAGATATTTTTAGACGGGAGACAATATTTAACGAACGCAACCATTACCTCTTCTAATGTCAATCTTTTCTTTAATATTAGTATATTACAACATGTTATTATTTATTTCAATTAATGCTGTTAGGTTTTATAGAGTAAACCTTTAATTTTATTCTAAAAGGCTAAATCTGGACACAAATTGTGTGAGTTAGCACCTACCGTATATAGCTTCGTGAAGGATGATTGAGCACAGTCAGTCCCACAATTACGTACAAAGTTGTCTTACACTTCATCTTTAAGAATAAAAGAGAATGTAACTACGAAAGGCAAATAATAAACATTGAAACCAAATCAACGTAAATAAATAAAACTCTCCTAAACGTTTTAAATAATACTACAAAGTTATATACATCAAGAAAAGGATTGAAACTAACCGGAAACAAAACACAGCAAATCTCATTAAAAGTTTTATATTTTTTTACTGTGTTCGAACACTCGTACTACAGATGATTGCTACTTTTGTTTTCTTTTGCGTCCACACTAAAAGAATTACTCTCTTCCTCTTCGCTTTCGGCGCCTTAATTTCTCTTATTTAGTTGAGCCCACCGTAGCACTAGCCCAAAATCCTCCTAAAAGTCTTGAAATTCTCTTGGATTTTCGGCCCATGCATTGTATACATATATAATACCAATATGATCTCTATTATAAGATATTTCGCTCATGTGAGGTATGGTATAAAGTAAGGTTGGGGTGGGGTAGAGTGAAGTGAGGTGGATTGGGGGTGGGGTCGGGTAGGGGTAGAGGTAGGGGTAGGGTGCGGGTAGGATAGAATAAAACGTAAGGTGGGGTAGGGTGCGGGTAGGATAGAATAACGTAAGTTGGGGTAGGGTAGTGTGGTGGTGGGTACTAAGGGTTGGGTATGAAACAACAATTATGTTTTAAGACTCTTTATGAATTTGAAGAATTTCATCCATTCGGGAAAGGAATTCCCAATTTCTTGATTTAAGAATTTTTTTGGAATGGTCAAATTCAATTTTACTAAATTACGTGTAACAAACACCTCTTATAGTTTAGTAATTTTTAATCTAATTTCCGCGAACCAAACGCCTCTTAAAAAATTTTAACCTTGATTTTTATAAGCATTTATGATTGCCATGTTTGATTGCACAGATCAAAGTTCACCACCGCACACACCCCGTCACCCCCACCCCCAAGCTTTGAAGAAAGCAGGGTTAAATATTGTTTTTGTTAATCTGGAGTTAATTAGTCACCAATGCTTTCATTTGGAAATCAATTTGGCTAGCTTTGCATAATTAATAGCTTTTGCCTAATTGGTTCTTTGGTAGCCACGTTTTTAAAGTTGTGGCCATGCATTAGTTCTGTTTCATAATTGTACCTCAGGGGTTTTCTTTATATTGCATGGCCATTCAATAATGATCTTTTAATTGCATATATGGTGACTCTTTTAATTAACTAATTCGTTGCATTTGAGACCATGTTTAGATACTTGGTATTTTATTCTGCATGGCGTGATTAGGGATGTTTAAAATCGAGTATCTAAAAATTATATAGTTGGTTTTCAATATCTGAACCATATTTGAAATTCCGGACTTAGATATCGAATATCCAAAATATCAGAAAACTTCAAAAACTTATATTTTTATATAAAAGTGATATCTTGAAATTAATTTGAACTTCTATCATTAGAGAACCTTTTCTTTAGATATAGTCTAAGCATTAGAGAACCTGTAGCTCGAACTACGAGGGACATGTTATTCAAGTTATGAATACAGAATACACCCATGGGATTTTTCCAAACTTTCACACACACACACACACACATATATATATATATATATATATATATATATATATATATATATATATATATATATATATATATATATATATATATATATATATATATAGTACGTAGCAGATCACTCCCAAAATTAAGCACATGTTTTCTGACTTCTTTGAATTCATTAATAACAAGATGCAGTGAAAAAGATCATGTGACTGGTTGCTGATATATGGTTTAAAAAGATACATTTCACTGCGTTTGTTTGCTTCTTGACGTCAATAGAAAGTAGAACACAAAGTGGAATTTGTTGTTTTGATAACGACAATTTAGAAAACAAAACAAAAGTAGACAGCCTGTGAAACGAAAAGACCACTTTTTCAATGATAAGATCTGCTTCCTATCTATCTTAATTCCAAGATACGTACACGATTTGATTTCTGTATGTATAGTTTTAAGTGTATATCTCGCGTAGCTATAAAAACAATTAAAAATGATTTTCTTAACCGAAAATGAGGTTAAAAATGGTAATTAAAAGATCGGTCTGGTCGAATTACCCTGTTTACGAAAACTTCACTACCAATTTTTTTTTAAACGGTAACACCGAGTTAGAATTAAACTCTATTGCCAAGGTTTGAACCCTGGACCTCCTAGAAGGTTTTGTCTCCCCCTCACTCTTAACCACTAGGCTAAGAGATCATTGGTAAAACTTCACTACCAATTATACTATGTTTTTGGTTACTGCCTCGTTTGTTGCTATAGAAACATCACTAAGTAGGTGTTTAGGAATCCTTGAAACTCAATTCTATTCATCACATTGTCCAAATAGTGTGTTATGAGCAATTGAATTTTGAAGCACAATTAACTCAAGTAAGGGTTGCAATTTCTCTTTTTGAACTTTGGACCCAATAAATAGGAATCCAAATAATTTATCGGTTTTTAAGGTGATAAGTTTAATTGATTGTTATTATAAAAATCACTGCTAGAATTTCAAAAATTAAGCTTCTAGAGGTAATTATGAAGTTAATTGGGGATGTTCAAAATAGTCTTAAGTGGTAGATGAATTTTGGTTTCTTCAACAAAGAAAAAAAACAAGTGTCTAATTTTTAAAATGGATCTTCAAAAAGTTTATGATAGACAAAAGGCTCAAATCATTAGCGGTTTCAAATTGAGTTCGTCTTTGATGTCAAAACTTCAAATCTTTGTCGATATAAGTGTAGATTAGAATGAGTATTTGTGTTTGCCTTTTAAAATAATTGAATTTGGTATGGAAAACGTTTTAGCTTGGTTGTTCTTTTAATTAGGGCTAAAGATCTCAACTTGGCTAGACAAAAGGCTTTAAGGTGAGGCTGTATGTGTTAAAATTTAAAAATTAGGAGAATGAATCAACTTGGCTTGAAAGTATGGTGACCTTTAATTAAAAGTGGAGAAAGATAACTCAATGGGTTTGCATTCTTTGTTAAAAATGAATAAAATAAAGTGGCCTTGTAGGGTATTTTGCTTGGATTTTTCAACAATAGGAGGGGGAAAGTAGGCAAACATTTGTATTGTGACAGGGACAATTTTTGGAAAAACCAAAAGAAGACAGCCTGTGAATTGAGAGTGCACCTATTTTCGTACGTAATTGAGTTATCAGCTATCATATTCATGATACTAATGATAGGATCCACTCCATATTTGATCAATTATTGCACCTATATATACTTTAATTCTATCAAATAAAAATCTTGCAATACTGATAAAAAAACGTAATGGGAAATTTATGTGGGTTTATTTTACATAATAGTAAATAAGTTTAAAAAATAAGTTGTAGCTTAGTAGTAAGCATTAAGGGAGTGTTTGGTTCAAGTATTGATTTTGAGATGAATGAAATTTATACATGGGATTTATATTTGGTAGGAATTCATTTGGTGGGATTTAAAATCTCAATCCTTTGTTTGGTTCACCATATCTTCTCATCCAAGACACACCTCTAAACCCATGTACAACACCACCTCACCGTCGGCCACCACCTCACCGCCGCGTTTCTCGTTCCATCAACACCACCACCAACAGCTAGGGTTTAGACCATCGTCGCCGTCCTGGATGACGAAGATCTGCGATCGAAAGCTAGAGTTTCAGTCTGGTCGTCAACGGGGATGTAGGGAATGACAGAGGTTTGGTCGTTGACGTGGATGACAGAGGGTCACCGACTAGGGTTTCAGCCTGCGACGGTTAGGGTTTCGACCACCGTCGCCGTCCTGGATGACCAAGATCTTCGATCGAAAGCTAGGGTTTCAGATCTGGTCGTCGACGGGGATGAAGAGGATGACATAGGGCTAGTTGTCGACGGGGATCACAGAGGGTCGTCGGCTAGGGTTTCAGATCTGGCCGTCGACGGCTAGGGTTTCAGATGAAGGTTCGCCGGAAGGTTAGCTGGAGGGTAGTCGGAGGTCGCTGGAGCAAATCCATCAGTCATGGGATTTCAATATACTAGGGGGGTGGGAGGATTTCTAAATTTCTCATTCATGGGATTTTAATCATTCCTAGGAATTGAAATCATATCCCTCTTTTGCAAATCAAACATCACATTTGGAGTGATTTGAATTCCCAATCCCATGAAATCCCTCCAAATGCATCCAACCAAACACCCCCTATGTGTTTTGGTGTGGTGCCCCATTGACCAAAGGTCATGGGTTCAAGTTCTGCTAAGAACAAAGTGGTGTAGATTTAGGAACAATTTAAAAAATGTTCTATTAAGGTTATTTATGGTATGTTTCACAATATGAAATAAAGAGACGAGTGACCTTAAAAAAAAGTTTTTAGACTTGGTTACTATTTTATGATTTTTCTTCAACTTATATTGAATATCAACTTACAAATTTGAAAAAAATATATAAATTCCATGCATCATTAATTCGATTCAATTTTCGGTTATGTCATTAGACAACTTGATAATCCGTTAAAGCGAGGACAAATCTTTTAGCAGATGATACGATGAAAAACGTCATCAGACTAAAGTGGAATAAAATTACACGAAAACAGGTATCATATGTCAACCTCAACGATTACCAAGTTACATAATGGCTTGTGGTTTACTTGGGACAATAAAAGAAAATAATGTGCTATAGATTTGGGATTTTGGGTTTAAATAATACAATATTTTTGGATATTTGAGTTGATATGGGTGTCAATATTGTTTTAAACAGGTTTAGATGAAAAGTATTAAAATTTGATAGGCTGGTAGGTCCAAATAGGAAACATTTAAAAATCGTGGATCAAACAAAATGTCTCAAAGACTGTTATAGTTGTAAAAGCATCAAGCACCAACATATATGCTTTCATAATGTGAAGAACTCTTGCCACTACTGACCATCATTTGTGAACGCTACCAGCGTCCTTACAACCACCACCACCGATTGTTGTCCTTCGGTACCACTGCCACAACTACTCACTACCACCCACTACAACCACCCACCATTAATCATCACATCCACCACCATCTCTGTTTACATCACGTACGTGATCCGATATACCTTATATGAAACTTATATCAATAAGTAACCGAGTTGTGAAGAAGAACGAGATGTTAGTTTTTGTGCCGCCCTACATTCGGCTGCATATTGAAGAATACGTCTTCGTATTTGCAATGACAGACAGAACATATAAACTATATTACCACTTGTTCGTATTTGCAAGGAACGTGGGGCTAATTTTAAATTAAGTATGCATGAAATAGTACTATAAACAAATAAGAAGACCTCATGAATCTAACCTAAACTCTATGTCACGATGACTATCTATAATTAATAATAATATTAATGGAATAGTGCTTTCGTCATGCTATTTTATTTTATTTAAAGTATCTCTAATCCATACAATTTTAAAAGAGTTTAATGGATTGTTATGTTAACATTCTACAATCTATATAACTTTACTTTTTAGCATTTACAGTCCATTAAACTCTAAAATATTTAATGGAGAGTTTAATGGATTTTCACATCAATATCATATATATAATTTCACAAAAATATTATAAAACTTCAAAAAAAGAAAAAGAAATACTACATTAAATAAAAATATGAAAGTAATAAATAAAAATTATGAGACTAAACACACTAATTAAAAAAAGGAAACCTACAAAATAAGATACTTAAAGTCATAATAATTAATATAAAATATTAAAAATACACGCATATCAAATGTTTATTAAATTAAAAAAATTATTTAACTAAATCCATTTATAAACTATTAAATAAGTACTAGCATTGCACCCGCGCAATGCGACGGCGATAGCAATAGTTTGTGATCGATAACATGTTTGATTTAAAAAGTAGGATATGGTATGTGAAATGCGATGTTAGTCAACCTATCCATGTATTTTCTATCTTTTCTGATTTTTTTACTTTGTTTTTTTTACATTCAACCATTTTATTAGTTGTTAAAATAGTTTTTGAAAAACAACTAAAAATATTATTATTGAATAATTAGAGAAAAAGATATTATAGCCTTAAAATTATATTGATGTAAGTAATTTAGTCATAATGAGATAAATTAAATAATTTTTGTTATGTTTAATGATTTATTAAAGTAGTAATTGCCTTAAATTAGTTGAGATAATCAAGGGAATGATTGGTTAGGCTATAGCTTTAAGTGTTTTTATATTAAGAAAAAAATTATACTACTTAAAATTAAGTAGTCTCAAAATTTTTAAGAGAAAGAAAGTTAAATGTTTTATAATGTAGTATAGACGTAGACATTTGATTTGTATTTAAATTGTTTATTTATATAACTTTATTAATTGCTTTCTTAAAAAATTAAATAAATAACGGTGGAGTCCACTCATATCCTATACAATCATTCAATAATCATACAATTCCCCTTTCATTTTTTTCTATCTTTTTTCATTTTTTTTAACTCCTCCAATTTTTTATATTAATTTTCTAAAAAGGTATCTCAACCAAACATATTTTACATTTTTTCTTTTAAAAATAAGAACTCAACCACTTTATCTAAATATGTTCTTTAGTTTTCTTAGATAATAAAAACTTTATTTAAAAAAAACAAGAAACAAAATATATAAAAATTCTCTCCCACTAAACCGCAGCCTATGTTATTAAGAACGCTGTTTGCAAAAGATGGTGCGTACATGTTTTTTCTTCAAAATCACGTATGCAAGAAAAAAAAAATATGAATCATGCATGTTAAAGAAAAAACATTACTAAACAGTATTATAACGTTTACAAATCACCAACGCTAAAAATTAATTCCAAAACACAAATTCAAACCCGCTTATTTATAATGCTTATTCGACCCCTCAAGCAGTCAAGCGTCAAGTTTTTTGTGCTTGATTCTTGCCTCATGGCCAAAAAGAAGCTCCTCTAATATAAAAAGAGAAATGTTAAGTTTTTCTAAATGTATAGTTTATTCTTTTAATAAGTATTTCCCAAATATCTAAAGACCGATATGAAGAGTACAAATTATAAGTAGGGGTGTTTAAAATATTTAAAATCGAAAAATCGTATCGAAATATAGGTTAATCAAACCGAATATTATTATTTTTTCAGTTTGGTTACGGGTCATGATCTTAGAGACTGATGATTAATCGAAAATTTTTTAAAATTCAAATGTTATTTTCTATGTCTATCAGTACTAACAAATCAATCAATATTTACATACGATAATTTTCTACTCATAACAAATTGTTATCCAAAATCATTATCTACACTTCACTTTTCAATATAATTTATATGTATGTTTTATTTAAGTTCACGAGTCAATTAAATTTATAAATTTGATTATTTACTATATATTTACTTAGTTTCACTTTAACTTAGTCACGTTTTTATTCAAAATACTTTCTTATGATATAAGTATTAGTGCATAAATAACACAAATTCGTAATGTTTGATAAATTTCCCGTTTAAGTCTTGATCGAGTTGATATATAAATATTAAATTTTGAAGCTTTTTGTTTTAGAAATATATTTAGTAGTTAAAAATGGTTAATTGTTAACCGGAAAACCGAACCGAAAAACCGGTTAACCGTTTATTGGATAACCGATTATTTCGTTTTTGGTTTGGGTTCACGAAAGTTGTGAACCGATATTTCGGTTTTCGGTTAACTATACATACATATATATATATATATATATATATATATATATATATGAGGATGGTTAAAAGTTAAAAGGTAAAATGTTTTGTGTGAATTGCGGAAACCAATCATGACACTGATTACTAATGATTAAGAATTGTAATAGCTCATTAATAAGAGTTATTTTGAAAAATTTATGTTCGGTCTAATAATGATACATTCATCCGAATGCTATTCAAAGTTGGGTAAATATACAAATGATCGAAATACCCTATTAATAAGGCATTAATGGTGTTAAAACTACCTATCGTTAATGACTCATTAATAGTGGTAATTTAGTCATTTGTTTATTTATCCAATCGTGAATTACATTAGAGTGGATATGTCATTAGTTTTTAGAATAACTTAATTTTTCAAAAATATCTCTCACAAATGAGTCACTTACAATTCTTAATCGTCATTTATTTCAATCAATAATCAAGATTGATTCTTACAGTTTTAACTTAAAAAAATAATTCTTATTTAAATTCTCTCATATAATTATTGTATACAATTTAAAATAAATATAATCACTAAAAAGGAGAAAAAAAAGATTATATAGAATATTTAATTGAATTGTACAAAACGATAGACAACTAGACAAGGATCTTCATGGTTTAAAACCCCGGCCTAAAGTCAAAATATCTTTTAGTCAAAGAGATTTGAAAAAGGTGGGCGACCATTACATTAAATTAAAAATAAATATTATAATATGGAACCCACAACTATTTTAAGTTGTACGTACGCCAATAGAATGCAATTATATCTCTATTAAATTTCATCACCTTCTCTAGTTTAAGTATTTTTACGGAATGAAAATTATTATTGATATTTTATTAAATTTTATGTAGATCAACAGAATGGTAACGATAAAGAATGCTTGTAAATAAATAATAATAGAATTAATAAAAGTTATAGTAGTAAAAACAGTGAAGTATATACAACGAATATACAATTTAAAAGGTAAAAGGTAAAGTTTAACTTGAATATAAGGATTATTGTGAGTTAAAATGCTTTTAGAAAATTTTAATAGAAATAATAACTAAGCTGTTAATTAAATTGATATCGATCGAGAATAACGTTACTTATTATATACATAGTTTTAATATATATTTAAAAGAGGTGAAAAGTAAGATTTAATGATAAAAATTATATATGACTCTTTTACAGAATCACTAAAACTAGAGCACGCTGTGAATAATATTAATTCCTTATTTCATAAAAAAAATTCTTTTTATGAATCTCGATATCTTATAAATAAAATAAAAATAAAAATGTGACATGCAGTAGAAAATCACTAACAATTGTTTGTAGCACAAGTTGACTACTTACAATATTTAAAAATATTAAAGTAAAATAATAATAAAAAAAATTTAGAAAAAATCTAAAATAATATTAATAATCTAAGAATGAAAAAAAACAAAAAAACAGGATCGTGGGATCATATAGCGATCCTACGACCTCACATACAATCTTACGATCTTAAGTCTGATCCGGTACGTTTTTAGTCGTAACCAGGATCGCGATTTTGATAAGTATGCTTTGTACCCATGAGTTCTTTCTTATAATTTTTTAGAATCGGACCAGATCAACTGGTATAATAAAACGGATCAATATAACATGTTAAAATTAACAGAAAATAGGTTATAAGGAAATCAACATGTCAGAAAATAACTAATGAAACAATTGAACAGAATTTTGTTCTTTAAATTAAAATTTAATTAGAATCAGACGAAGTGTTTAAATAATTATTGTTTGAATGTACTCTATTTTCTGTTTGGAGGATTTATTATGAAGGATAGAACTTGTTTAGGGTTGGATATTTTATAGAATTAATGCAAATTAACTAGTTAGATATGTTTTCTACATTATATTAAATTAAAATATTTTAATATTGATGAAGTCATCCCATTGTTACATACAATTCAACCGGTAAGCCGAGCGATCCGATGCCCGGTGTTCTTTTTTAAAAAGTTTCCTTACTCACCAATCTTCCACGTCCTTCGTATTTATCCACATCTAATCACCTAGGTATTACAAAGAAAAAGAGCATAAAATTATATATAAAAAACTAATTAGAAAAAAAGTTATTAGACGATGTAAACCCTTTATTTAGTAAAAGATTTAATCTTAGCCATTTATTATTTTAATTTCAAAATTTTGATTTTAACTTTTTAGAGTCAAACTAATGTGACTAATTAATCTATATCTATATCTATCTATATATCTATATATAAAAGACATGCAAATTTCCCAAAATTAACCATTAATCTATATCTACATCTATATCTAATGTGACTCAATACGTTTTTATTAATATTTATTAATTATTATCTTTTAAACCAACCCGTGTGTTACACGTGCTTATAATCTAGTATGATAATAATTAAAATAAAAAATTATTTTATCAAGGTTACTCGATTTTTTTATTTTACATTATAAAATTTTCTATAAATAATTTTGATGGAATAATTTTTAAATTTAAATACTTTTCTATAAAATTGTTCCTTAAAATATCTTTAAACAGATCATGTTACTACAAGGAATTTTTATTAAAACCAAATTAATAAATTTTAAATATTTTTTATAATCTAATAAAATAAATAAGGAAAAAATACGTAAAAATAAAATAAACCTTGCCAAAATTGCACTTGTATTAAACCAACATTATTTGTATTTATAATTATAATCAAATTGTTAATCTGATTATCAGTTTATCGCTTTTTTTTACTTGCATTTCTACTTCTTTTAATTAACATATTCATATGTTTTTGTTGTTTTTTCAAAAATAAGTATATACAAAATACGCCTTTGAATGAACAAGATTAATGCAATCTCTACAAGAACAAATCATAAACAAACAAAACTAAAAACCAGTTTCAAACTAAAACAAGATAAATTTGGGAAAATCGATTTCAAACAAGAACAAGAACCCTAATTGAATTTAAGCACATAAACCATCACACGAAACCTGGAAATGAATATGTATGATGTATCATACTGTTGAATTTAAGCACATAAACACATATAAACCCAAATCGTACCCTTGAATATGCATTTCAAGAACACACATAAACGGTTTCATGAACACATATAAACCTGGATCATACCGTTGAACTTGGAAATGTATGGACTTAGACAATATAGAAGATGCATAACGAAAATAAGAACTCAGAGCGATTTTTGAAGCAAACAAATCCAATTGAATATTACCTAAACGCATTATCAACGATGTTATCCAAAATGACCAAAACATTGATTAAACTTGAAGAGATATAGACTTCATGGTCACAATTGTCGAAACGCTACCGCTTCCAATCTTCTTTGCCAACCAGAGATTTCAAAGCCATAATTAAGACTTTATCGACCTCATGGTCACCGAAACCCTAATTAAACCAAAATAGATATTTCAAACAAATACATACAATGATGTCAGGATTTGTTTATAAACCATATTTTGAATGAGATCTTGTTTGCTAGCCACGTCTGAAAACGAAATTCATTTTTGGTTTCAAAAACCGAAAAACTAAAACAAAATGTAAAAATGAATATAATTGGAAATGTTGACGGAATCTAAAAAACATCGCCATAAACGAAAACCAATTGCCAAAATATACTAGATCTTGCATCTGATAAATCAAAATTTAAAATTGGTTGTATTTTTCAAGTACAAAATAAAAATTTGTTGTAGACAATAATATCTTTACAATTTTTGTTACATTTTTCACGAATTCTATTAAATAAATAATTATCTATTATTTTAGTGTGTGAGGTGTCCATGTTAGACCATGTGCATCCAACCCTTGCTACCCTCCTATTTTCACTGCCACATCAGCATCCACATCATTCCCCACCTCCAATCCTTTCTAACCCTCAAACCCCAGCATCCAACCCTCTTGAAGTCTCTATCTTTTCTATTTATCTTTTTTATTTTTTTTATTTCCAATTATTGTAAATAAATTACAAGATAATATAATTATAAAATTCAATAATTTATAAATTAAACAAACATTTCACATTACATTAATTAAAAAAAGTACATAAATTAAAAAAAGTGGAGGTACATAAATAAAAAAAAGTAGAAGTACATAAAATAAAAAAAAGCTAATCGTTGTGCCTTGGAAGCCGATAAATGTGCTGGATTAAATCCGATCGTAGGTTGTGATGCGTTTCCGCGTTTCAGACTTCTCGGACGTTAGCGTCAAATTGTTGTTCGCTAATCTCTATGTCTTCTTCCTCGTTCGCTTGATTAAGGTTTTCGTCGAATGGACAAATCACGTGCCTTCATCTTCCAAAATCATATTGTATAATATGATACAAGCGTACATTATTCTGCGTAATTTGTTAGGGTGCCACATTCTTGCCGGGCTTTGTATGACATGCCACCGTTGTTTTAGCACACCAAAGGCCCGTTCCACATCTTTCCTAGCCGATTCTTGCGCCGCACTAAACCTTATCCGGTTTTTATCTATAGGGGTTCTGAATGTTTTGACAAAAGTAGCCCATTCGGGGTATATCCCATCTGCCAGATAGTATCCATGTTTGTATTGTACGTTATTAACTTGAAATGGGCATTGCGGTGCTTTCCCGTTATATACGTCGTTAAATAACGGCGACTGATTTAGCACATTGATATCGTTGTTGGAACCGGCCAACTCGAAGAACGCATTCCACATCCAAAGATCATGGGATGCAAATGCCTCTAAGATAATAGTCGGACGTTGATGATTACCTCATGTACTGCCCTCGCCATGCGTTTGGGTAGTTTTCCCAATCCCAGTGCGAGCAATCTATGGTTCCTAACATGCCGGGAAACCCGTGCCTATCCTCATGTGCGGCATATAAATGTTGAATATCATGGTAAGTAGGTTTACGTAAGTATCGTTTACCATAGAGAGAGATGTTACCTTTACAGAAGTTTTGTACGCATAGTCGTGCGGTTGATGCCACCATCTTCAGGTATTCGTCAAATCCGTCAGCGGTTATCCCGTACGCCATTTGTCGAATTGCCGAGGTACACTTTTGCAAAGGAGATAACCCTGTCCTACCTCGAGCATCGTAGCCCTGTTCAAAAAATGTGCTCAATGCTTGAAGGTCCGTTACTATTCGTGTGAAATAATCTGCAACAAGTAGGTCATGTGCAGATTCCCGGTCTCTAATTTGATCCGGTCCCCGCCGTCTCCTAATTCGACGCGGTATTTCTTCCTCGTCCGCGTTCGCAACAAGCGTAGTGAGTACTGCACGAAGCTCATTACGACTTTTTTAAGAAATGCGGAGATATTAACTCCATTGGAAGCGGATGA
This sequence comes from Pulicaria dysenterica, assembly GCA_947179395.2. NCBI lineage: Eukaryota > Viridiplantae > Streptophyta > Magnoliopsida > Asterales > Asteraceae > Pulicaria > Pulicaria dysenterica. The sequence goes on from OX359288.1 coordinate 89,305,717, forward strand.
AGATGAAGAATCTGAAAAATCGTGATCTAACGACTCAAAAGACGAAGATGACATTTTTTTGTATGTAAATTAAATGGTGGTTTTGAGAGAAAGAAATAGAGAAAGAAGAGAGAATTGTGTGAAAAATGAAGTGAGAAAGGTTGTATATTTATAGGGGAGAAAAAAGAAAAAAAATAAATTAAAAAACTAGCCGTTATAGGCATTAAAAAAATTGAAAAAGAAAAAAAAATTAAATGAAGGAGCGTGCTGGCTTGGAAAGCTGTGGGAGGGTGGAGCCCGTGCGCACCCGCCGTTCAGCGATGGTGTGCTGGCTCGGGTTTTCCTAACCCGGCCCCCACCCGCTTGCCGATGTGCCTAGTCTTACTGTTAAAAAAAACTTACAAAACTTCTAACAACTTTTTTTCAATATCTCCAAGTCTATAATAGGAAAGTTTATCCTTCTCGTTTGTTTCTTTTCTCTTAAAAGAAAAATACAAACTCAAAAGCATAGTCTTTACCGTTTCTTTCGCCTTCTTTCAAATGTCTCTCTATCTCTATTGTTTTTATTTTCCAAAGGAACAACTTAAAACATTGCCGATCTTTTATCAATAATAAACCATAATTAATTAATTATATACGTAGCAAAAATATTTGATTATAGAAACTTTTTACATAACAAAAATATAAGACTATTTACGCGTAAATTATTTATTAATACTTATCATTCGTATCCTTTTTGTTATTTCGGCCATTGATTTCTCCTCCATATTTATTTATTTTTCTCAATACAAGTTCTGTCTTTTACTTATATTCTTTTCCACACATGTATATCAAGATGCCAAACACCGGCGTTTTATACTTGATGTCATTTAGATTTTAGACATATTTATAAATTAGAATATAATATATTCAATTCACATAATTAATAGTAATGTTTTTATATTAAATCTTATATTAAACAATGTATTTTTATATAAAATATTATCGACTTTCGATCATTATGATTTATTTGTATTTAGTTATTTTATTATTTCACATGATTTTTTTAAACAGCAAGGGCAAGTTTTATAAATTATAAGGAAAACAAGCAAGTTGTTAAAGTTACAATAAGAAGATAAACATAAATATTAAAAACAAAAAGATGGAGAACAACACCATTTCACCTATTTATTTTTAAAATTACTAACACCCGATCTTTGATTAAACTAAAAGAATGATAGTGTTTGAATTTGACTAGATACTAAAGCATTCTTTTCTTGATACGGAGCCGAGAACACCTTGCCATTCCTTTTTCCATATAACACAAAAGAAAGTGTATATAATGCTCATAAAGCTAACACGAATTTCCCTTTATAGTTAAGAATATATCTCCATTCAAAAAGTTGTGGGTGCTCTGGATGAATGAACCATCCAATCCTCACCATACGCATATTTCTTTTAGGATTCTACTTATCACTCGACAGTCCCTCATCAAGTAAACAACTCAACAACATAATCATCATGCAAATTACATAGAGGGCAAAGTCACGAAATAAGGGACATCCCTCTTTTTTTAGATTTGATTTTGTGGGTAACTGGTTATATAATACTCTCCATGTAAATACATTAACTTTGGAAGGGACCCATAAATTCTAAAAAATCAATTGTAAGATAATGTTTTTATAATACGTCTTTAAAATCCCAGAATATCAATTGAGAGTCTATTAATTAAGGTATTAATCACAACTAAAAAAAGATAAACATCATAGAGTATAATATACATGCTTCTATAATACGTATTTTGTATTAATCTTAAAAGTTTATATAACAATTGACATTGACATGTAGATATGACTTGTGAGAAATGAGTTATGCAAAAGGGAACAATCAAGTATATAAAAGATATATGATATTGTGGTCTACTTAATAGTTCACTTATATAGTTATTTTTTATTAGAAGATCAAAAGATTAAATCTTGAGGGCTTCACTTAATAGTTAGTCATGAGATGTTTCAACAAAGAAAATAATATTCTCATATCATTTCTTTCTACTATTTATGTATTACCAATGTTTGCAATATCAAATTATAAAACTCACATATTTTATCATCCCCTTTAGTTAGAGAAATAATTGTCAGCACACAGGTTAATACCTCGTGCCTTAGACCACCCCAAGCAACTACCACGTAGTGGTGGTGTGACAAGTATTCCGTGATCATCATTGCGAATGCCACCATGCCTCCCGCATGCATTATAATTCTTCTATATCCAAATATATTAACTTATAAGTTACATTTTATAGTTATTTTTGTGTTGTTTAACGTGATTAGTACTTTGTCTATATTGATATATAAACAATATATGATACTTCCATACTAACGATATCTAGTGCTTTTCTCGTATAATCGAGTTGTCAAGATGTATTGATAATGATTTATTCTTCTATTTTTTGTTCTTACTTATTCTCATATTCACTTAATCAAAACATGTGTCAAAATCAAGAGATGATATAAATGAAAAAAAATTATTACATCACACATGTTAAAAATTAAGTAAGACAATGAAATATGAACAAAAGAATAGAAAGATGAAATAGGAAAAAAATAGAAAGACATCATATAACCTCATGTTTTTTTCTTCTATTTATCATTCTATTTATATGATTAATACAAGTATTAAAATTAATAGAAAAAAAAATTAGAACACTCGTATATATATTTTGTTGTGATGAGTAAAAAAATGAAATATAAAGAAACAAAAGTTGGATATATAATTTTTCTTCCCAAAAATTAATAATCCTCCATATATCGATGGTTGCACATTATATGTGAATTTTTGGAATTAACAGTTTGCAGACTGGCATTTAATAAGCCGACGACGGCTTTCTGTTGTCAACGTCGCCGGTAAAACACGCTTATTTTATTCACCAAATGCGGACATGGCTTTTGTATAAATTTCCCCCTTTTCCAACGAATTTGTTATACAAATCTAAGATCCCCAATATCAAACTCTCGTATAACCTCATTTTTCCCTTCCACATTTTCACAAGAAAACCCAAATGGGTTTCGGTATAATATCTCCGACGTCCCCAGCCGGAAAATGGATGGGCTTCGTCGCCGCCGTATGGGTCCAGGCTATTGCCGGCAATAACTACACATTCTCTAACTATTCCGACGCTCTCAAGTCTCTAATGGCTCTCACTCAGCTCCAGCTCAATAACCTCTCCGTCGCTAAAGATGTTGGAAAAGCTTTCGGTATCTTCGCCGGTCTCGCCTCTGACCGTATCTCACCTGCCCTCCTCCTTCTCATTGGCTCCATCGAAGGTTTCATCGGTTATGGCGTCCAATGGCTTGTCGTTAGCCAGCGAATCCAACCTCTTCCTTACTGGCAGGTAATTCTTACATTTCGTGCGCATTTGCTTTGATTTTTTATACACAACTCTTCAATTCACTCATTTCGTCGAACAATTAGTGCGCATTTGGTTTGATTTTTATATCTCGAAAACCAAATGTGCACACCGACGAATAGTTATGCACAACTATTTAATTCTCGCATTTCGTCGAACACTTGGGGCGTATTTCATTAAATTTGTACTGTTGTTCAAACAGATGTGTATATTTCTGTGCATGGGAGGAAACAGCACAACATGGATGAACACTGCAATCTTAGTAACTTGCATTCGCAATTTCCGGAAGAACAGAGGTCCAGTCTCTGGGATCCTCAAAGGTTACGTCGGATTAAGCACCGCCATTTTCACCGATATCTCTACAGCTCTGTTTAGCAATGATCCAGCACGTTTTCTCCTAATGCTAACAATTGTTCCCTTCGTTGTTTGTCTCTCCGCCATCGTCTTCCTCCGTGAGATTCCTCCATCGTCCACTGCCGCCGAGGAGAAATCCGAAACACGTTACTTCGGTATATTCAACATCCTCGCCGTCATCATCGCCGTTTACCTACTAGTCTTCGACATCACCGGTAACCACGGCCCAACGCTATCGAAATTGTTCTGTATTCTTCTCCTCATCCTGCTAGCTTCTCCGATTTCAGTTCCGGTGTACCTCGCGATCCAAAACCTAATTCGATCAGGTCTCAAAACCCTAGACGTAGAAGCAACGACAGACGGAGTAACAGAACCTTTACTTACACAACAAGAAGAGCAAATTACGGAGACGGAGGACGTAAAGGAACCATCGGCGGTTGTGGAAAAGAGGCCGCTGGTGATCGGTGAAGAACACACGGTGATGGAGACGATGAAGACGGTGGATTTTTGGATTTTGTTCATATCGTTTCTATGTGGGGTAGGTACGGGTCTGGCGGTTCAGAACAATATGGGTCAAATGGGTCTGGCTCTCGGGTACACTGACGTGTCCATATTTGTTTCCCTGACAAGTATTTGGGGCTTTTTTGGACGGATCGGATCTGGGTCGATTTCAGAATATTTTATCAAGTGAGTTCATCCTACTCTCAATTTACTAATAGAAAAATATATATCTTTCTAATTTTTATTTTTATTTATTTTACTTACTCATTTAAAAAAATAAAAACAAATACTAAAATCAAGTAATAATATAAGAAAAAAGAAGTAATAATAACAAAAAATAAAAAAATATATCATTTTTCTTACTAATAATAGGTTTGGTTACAACTTTTAACTAAAAAAATATTTAATCATTTTATAATGATGATAATGACAATCGGGTATTAGTCAAATCATCAGATCATGACTTTCCTTTTTGGTTCTCAAATAATATAATTTAAACATTTTTAATAAAAGTGGTACTTCCATGGTACATTGGTACGAAACTGGGGTAGGTACATTTAAAGAATGTAAATTACTTTTTTAAATAATAGCTTTGCAACTTCCAACGGTTGTGATAAACTACCACCTTAATATATAATATTATAGAAAAAAAGATGATCTTATTTTATATTTATAAAAGTCGTGCATTTATTATTATATTTAAAATTCTACTGTGCATGCAAGTTGGTTCGGTAGATATATTTTTTTAATACAAGTAGGTTTTCTTGGTGTTGCTGATCTATTGTTTATGGACCCCCACCACGCAGAAAGGTCTGGTCCACACCACTTTTACGGTTCAGTTTCCACCATTAAAAAAACTAAAAATTCTTTTACTTTTTAATATTTTTAAGCTGCTTTATTTTAAAAAAATCCTTTATTTTCTTAAAAATTTATCTAAAAAACTGAAAATAAAAAAAATATGTTTATTTACATGTTTTTTAAAAGAACAGAATATTCTTTTACTCTATCATGTTTTTTTCAAACTTCTTCAAAAAAACGCTTCAATTATATAAACAGGTTTTATCTAAACAGGTTTTTTATTTTTTTAGAAAATAATAACTCCATTATCTTTTAACAGGTAACAAAAACATATATAATTTCTTCTTCTAAACGTAGCCTTAACTCTTTTATTTTTCTGAAAAACTTTTGTAAGAAAACATTTTAACTAAACACAATTTCTATATTTTTTTGTTGAACAATAGATTTTTACTCTTTTATTTAAATATTATTTATTCTTCTTAGAAAACAAAATTTTCACTAGTCTTTACAAGAAAAATATCTAAACACTAAACGACAAACATCAAAGAGTTTGTGATCCAGCAGTATTTTGTGGTTGTGAAGTAGTACCCTCTCTTAAAAGGTTGTGAGTTCAAGTCCGGCTGTGAATAATAAAGTAAATCTAGGAGTAGGTTTAGTAAACATGTGAGTTTGCAATTAAAAAAACAACAAGAAGCAGCGCAACCTATATCACACCTAGCCGCCTTTGTTCAAATGGGCTAACACAAATAATATATAACGTTTCACATTATTTTCCCCATCTTTTATAACATTTATAGTGTTATTTACCTTTTAAAATCGGAATTTTTAAATCGGGTTTTTTTGGAGAAAATGACGGGGAAATGACTAGTTGTGCGGAAGTTTCTGTTGATAATATATTATTATAAAAGAGATGGATATGAAAAGCGTGAGGTCTAAAACCTTATCCTTTTAGTAGTTTCGATGTTTTTAAAAAAAAGTGTCTAGAAGTTAAATGAAGTTAATTCTTACACAATAAAATATGTTTATATACAATAGGCACAAACATTTAACCAACAGTACAAGTTAAAGCATAAATTATTATATACGAAATTGTGTATAAATTATCACCTTAAACTATTAGCGTGTTGGGTGGGATGGGGGGAGGAACCAAAAACCAACAAGCAATCCATTTGTCTTGGAGGAAAACCAGGCGTGATTACCTTTGCTTTGCGATTAAGGAAGATAAGACTTTTGTAGGACAATAATGTTGTTTTTAGAGAGAGAGAGAGGCTTTTTGTTTTTGTTTTTTGTGATGTGAAGCATGTGATGGATGCGAGGTTTGTGTGATGAGATGAGGGAATGGTGGGAGAATGATGTGGCTGTGTGATGGATGCTAAGAGTGATAGCCTAAGCTAGCTCCATCCATGACTATGGGACCCATGAAATAGAGAATAAAGTTACATACCGCAACTTCCAGCCCCTTTCCTAAGTTTGTCACGGATGTTGGTTATGGAAATATTGATGGGGGAGGGGTTGATGAATTAAGGAAAACTAGTAACCGTCCTTTTGACTTGTAATTAAGTCAAACACGTTGTTTGACCTCAATAATCAAAATGTACAATATTCTAAAAAACGTTGTTCTTAATGTGTTCTATTGTTGTTAACAGGAAAGCAGGAACACCAAGACCTGTATGGAATGCAGCATCCCAAATTCTAATGGCGGTTGGATATGTTCTAATGGCCATAGCAATGCCGGGCTCACTCTACATAGGTTCTATCGTTGTTGGAATATGCTATGGGGTTCGCCTTGCCATCACCGTCCCAACCGCCTCTGAACTCTTTGGGCTCAAATACTACGGGCTCATTTACAACATCATCATCATCAACCTCCCACTCGGCTCCTTCCTCTTTTCAGGTTTGCTAGCCGGATTCTTGTATGACGCCGAGGCTACCGCCACGGCTGGTGGCGGCAACACCTGCGTTGGCGCCCATTGTTATCGGCTTGTGTTTATAGTGATGTCCATTGTGTGTGTGGTCGGGTTTGTTTTGGATGTGTGGTTGGCTATTAGAACCAAAGCTTTATACTCCAAGATTTACACAAACCGTAAAGCTAAGAAGTCGATGGCGGCAACTAATGGCCATTGACGGCGGCCGGAGGCGGAGGGTTGATGGGAAGGTTTCCCGGTGATATCTTTCATCAGAAAAACACAAAAAGAAAAAAAAAACCCGCAGATTTATGTGTTGATAAAATGGATTTTTAGTTGCTTTCCCATTGTTGTTTTGAGATTGTGTTCCAAGTGTAAAAACTATTTTGGTAGATCGAGTTCAGTAGCTTTGGCTAATATTCTTTTGGTTTATAAAAGCTAAAGTTGTACAAGTGTCGGGTGGGTCTCCAAGACCCGGTTCTTGTAAACAAAAATCAAGTCAGAGGTCCATTCATTTCAATAAGAAATTGTTGTCACCATTATTTTAGATTTTATATTTGAGATTATTTTGATACCTTGAAGGTGAAATGTGAACATTTTAAGGGTTAAAAATGAAAATTTAAATGGATAGTTGTTTTACTTTATGAATCGATTTTGTGTTTACGATTGAAAAATAATAATTATAAGATAGAATAATAACATTTTATTTAACTATACATTTTTAGCTTAATTAATGTTTTGAGTCGACTAGAAACGGTATATTAACTCAACAATGCAAGTAGAGATATGGTATCTTGTGTGGCGTTACAAAAATAGGGATAAAGTAGCACTTTGAATTTAACCATCTGAAGATTATCTAGTGTTAAGTGATGAGTTAAAACGTTTTAAAAGAGACTCGACTTCGATCCATCCTACTTTAACATGTTAAATAACTAGAATGAAACAACAGATTAGTCTCTTTAGGTTAAAACGTTGCTGGACTTTCTCATAAATACCTGCTAAAATAGAAAATTGGTTTGATAAAAAAGAAGCCTTGAATCCCATTTTAAATTTAGAAAGACAAGATACTATTAAGAATCAAAAGGTATATGTCACTTTTTTTGCATAACGCAGCGAATTGCTCGTTTTGTTCTTCACATTAGCAGGGTTAGGACTTACTACTTAGGCAGTTAGGCATGTGCTAGTGGGCCAACTTGGTGGACTTTGAGACATGTGGCCCAAAACAAATGTAGATTTGGATTGTTTGGACACGGTTGAAACTTAGAGGTTGTAAAAACTCAAACCCCGTAAGACGATATTGTCCGTTTTTGTTCCAGTAACTCATGGTTTTATTTTTGGTATGGAGAATTTCATCCAAAAGACCTTATACTAAGAGAGGTATCCACACCCTTATAAGACATGTTTTGTTTCCTCTTCAACCGATATGGGACGGATGTTACAGAGGTTGAATTCATTTTTTTGTTAAAACTTTTGATGTGCTTAAAACAAATTTTACTTTAGTTAAATTATTAAACTCTTTTACATATGTTTAAAATCTGGATGTATAAGAAAACTATTTTATGATTATCGTATGAGCCCACCAAAATACATGAGACGATATAGACTCATACATGTTTCATCTTATACGTATCAAAAGAATATTCATACTCTGATGAAAACGATAGGCATGAAGAAACACAAAGCCTTTTTGGTTGTTTTAGTAGTTGCGAACAAAACGCAACCCACAAAACCACGAAAGGCCCGGGGGAAGAGGCGAGGTAGGCCGCGAGCCAGAAAACAAACGCAACACATTTGTCCTTAATGAAACCGACCAGACTAACGTGCTTTTGGAATAATGAAGTAAGAATAGTATAACCAGTAACCAACGCGTTTTAAACAGAAGTATGACGGGGATGATGCAACTTCTAGGATCTTTCCTAGTTTTGTCACATGTGGAAATTCTGATGATCGTATTCAAGAAGACAGACATTTTTAACTTGTAGTTGATGTGGGCTATATTCCAGGTTTTGGTTCCATTCATCTGAGATTCGCAGATTACATGTGTTTGATGTTAACAAAATTTAAGAATAAGCATGTAATGCATAAAATCAAGAGTGACGAAGAAACCAAATAAGTGTTAACATTTTGTGCGTATCTATGTATTTTTATTCTTGTTTACACGAAGGAGAACAAAAGGTACTAATGAAATGTACAATCCTAAATTCTAGCGACTAGTGGATATCCTCTAATGGTCTTTAAACTAGAAGACTACCGGCTCGTATCTCACTTTGATACTTGTTTTAAAATATAAATATACCATATCACATAAATTAGAAATATGAATAAATAATTGGAAAACGAAAACATCGAGATTAAATGTAAAAAAATCTTTTACGGGAAAAAAACACAAGGAGATTACAAAAACACAAATAATCAAAACGCAACCGAAATCTTTAAATTATATAAGAAAAGCTATAAAAACGAAATTCTTTATCTTGTTTGCGTAGGTTTGAAAATTATAAGAAAAGCTACAATACCTTAAAGGCTTAAATTAACATAAAGTTAAATAAGTTGAATGTAATACATGATAGCTATGGAGTTTTCGTTACTCTTATCATTTTTTTATTTTTTGAATTTAACCCAATTTAGGATAATTCCCCCGTCGTTGTTTAAGTTCAATTATTGGGTATGTGATTCTCCTTGTACAACTCCATATGTTGGGGCTTTAGTTTGGGCGTTGGTTTTTATTTAGTAATAAATATCCTCCTCTTTTCTTCAAAAAAAAAAAGAAAGATAAATACCAACTCTTTCATCTGAAGATGGATAATTTGATTATGAATTATATTGATAATAGTTTTTTATTTGAAAAAAAATGGTTTAAAGCATTGTAAAAGACCCTCAAGTTTAAACAAAACACTTTGTTTCGTTTTTCATGTTTATTTATATAATTGAGCTCGCAAAAGCATACAAATCGTCTGGGTGGTGTAGTCGGTTATCACGCTAGTCTCACACACTAGAGGTCCCCGGTTGGAACCCGGGCTCAGACAATATTTTTTATCTTTTTTTGCTCCAATTAAAAAACAGTTTCACATTTATGCATTTATTATATTATTTTTTCCTAACCAAATAAACATAGAAAGGCTATTTCATGAATTTGCATAGCACATTTACGTTCAACATTTGGCTTCTTTTTATTATTAAATTATTATCCTTATTAAAATTATCCTTTACTACTTTATTGACCCTTGCACGCACAGTTATGTCGGAAGTGTATTTGAGATATTAAAATTTTCAAATAAAAATAATGCAATAAATGAAATATCACCGAAAACTTTTAATCTTTTTTTTACTTCTAACACGTGCAACGGCAACATATAATTGACCATGTGTAAACACAGGTTTCCTGGGGAATAAACCGACATCTGAAAGAGATTGTACTTGACTTTTGTTAATCGTCATAGTAAAAAAACACAACATTAGAGGATACCCACTACTATTAATGGATAACAAAAATATAAGAATATACAAATTTTAAAAAAGTTTCATTTTATAATAAAATTTACACCAAAACGTAGATAAAAATGAGACGGTCGTAAATATATAATTATTTGTTATCTAAACAAATTATATCACAAGCTATTAAACATAATTTATAAACAGCCCATAATTAATTACATTAATTTACAATTTTATATAACCCTCTCATATTTTCTTAAAAGTCTCTCACATTTTATAAATTCCCCTCACAATTTTCATCAAATCCCCTCCAATTGATTTAAAAATTGAATCGATCCAATTGATTTAAAATTCGAAATCTTGCCAAAATTGTTTTTGATAATGGATTAATTTTGCAATTGAGAGTTCCTATTGGTTAATTAAGATTGATTTAATGATTATTTTTAAAAAATTTGCATTGCTTTTATATATAGATATAGATAGATAGATATAGATTACTTTTGATTTTGATTTGCTTATTCAGTATATCTTGGGCTTGCAATGTTGGGTCTAGTTGTTGGTAGTTCAGTAGTTTGTGGATCATGGTCCAATCCAAAAGACTTGTTCTCTTTTTTATTTTAAAATTGACCGTTTTGTTCTCTTTTTTTTTTTTAAGCTGATTTATGTCTGTCGGAGTGTCGGGTGTTAAATACGTTGGAAAAATTAGACCCAAAACTGAATGATTAAAATTTTAAGTTCTATGAGCTGTTTTGATTTTTGAATTATGTCAAGCTTGTTTTTTTTTATTTAAGGCTGAAAGTTATTTGATTATGCTTTCCACCTATTTTATCGCCTATAATTTGGTGTATACGTGTATGTTAAGCTAAATGTTAAACATTTTATTATTAGTTGGACAAATTTCAATAGAAAATGGTTAAATAGAGATACCTTACAATTACTAAAAAGATACCCATATATAAATTATTGTTTTTTAAGACACATTTAACCACTTTCTACTAATCTTGTTCTTTTCTTTTAAATATCTTTTTATTTTTGTAATTATTTGTTTTATCATTTTAACTTTTTAAATTTGATTTATTTTATTATTTCATTTTTGTCTTTTTAGTATGATTTTTTTAATATTAAAATGTCATAGATAATAAAATGGCATATATCTTAAATACCTTGTGAGAAAGACTACAAATGACGTAATTCATCAATTGTATTATAACATAAATTATGTTTAACTCTCTCTAGTGATATAAAGGATCCCGGGCGCAGGATTTGACCGAATTAAACAATCTTTTATAGTTAAATTATGTTTAAGTCTCTCTAGTGATAACTTTTGTTTTATCATACTATTATTCTGTATGTATCAGGATTTGTTATAGTTACTCGTGTGATTCTACTAGGGCTGTCAATTGATTGGATTGGATCAGATCGGTTAAAGATCTGATCTGACCTGCTGATCCATTTAATTGGATTTGGATCAGATCCAATAACATTGAGATCCATTTAGTTGGATTTGGATCGGATCACTAATTAATGGATCATGACCCGGAGCGACTCATTTAATAATACTAATATAATTTCATTTATGTAATAAATATATCAAATAACTCTCCTACCCCCACCCCCACACCACCCGACCCCACCTGACCCTGTCCTACCCCTACCTACCCACCCACCCCCACCCCCATCCCCAACTCACCCTACCCCCCACCTACCCTAACCCCACCCCACCCCACCCCTTCCCGAGCTAATTTCCATGTCGAGATTTCCTAAAGTTGTAGCCATTTTGGCTGTTCATGCATTATAACATTTATCACTGATTACAATCATCAGGTACACTTTTAAGCAAATGTTTTGTGATGTCACTGAATGGTCCATTCATCAGGTACACTTTTTCTGTTTTTTTATTTTATAACAAAGCATTATAAAAGTCAGATAGTCGAGTGTGAGAACAATAATCAACTTAAATAAACTGAATCTATTGTTTGAATTCTTTTTCTTATAGTGTTTAAATTCACATGCATGGTAGGTAATATGATGAAATTTAAATCACGATTAAGTTTGATTTGCGTGATTGACATGGCACTTCTTTAATATTAACGGAAATAATCGAACGTCGTAATGTTACATCAGTATCATTAACTACTCATTAAATTGAGAGTGTGGTGGTGGTCGGCGGTGGTGGTGGCGGTGACGGTTGGTGGTAGTCGGCGGCGGTGGTTACGGTGACGGTGATGGCTGTGACGGTTGGTGGTAGTCGGCGGAGGTGGTTGGCGGCGGTGGTGGCGGTGACGGTTGGTGGTAGTCGGCGGCAGTGGTTACAGTGATGGCGGTGACGTACGGTTGGTGGTGGTCGGCTGCATGGTCGGTGGCGGTGGTGACGGTGGTCGCGGAGGCGGTTGGTGTTGGTCGGTGGCGGTGGTTACAGTGATGGCGGTGGCGGTGGCGGTTGGTGGTGGTCGGCCGCGGCGTTGGTGACGGTGGTAGCGGATTTTTTGATATTAAATAGATCGTCCCAGACAGATATTGGATCAATCGATGTAGTGATCTAATTAAATGGATCAACCCATTGGATCTCTTATTGGATCAATGGATTGGATTTTTTAACCTGTTGGATCATTTAAATCGAACAGATCGGATCGGATCTAGATCATGATCCGATCCATTGACCGCCCTAGATTCTACCACGACCCCAAGATCAGAAATTGTTCTTGATGCAGTTCCAGGCATTTCCATATTTAACATGAATTAGAAAACAAATGTAATAGACATGATCACCGGAATACAGGATGATCCAGTCCAGCCCTAAAGATCAATATTCCCAGTTTGCCACTAAGCCCAAAAGAAGTAATAATAAACTACAAATTGGGCCTACAAGAGGGAACAGTTTTATTAAATATTAAATAACTAACTAATGGGCCACTATTCTTCCACAGAATTTAAGGGTAGATTCTAGATTGGCCAGATGACGTCATTCAAGACTTATCAAAGGTTGGCCTCTTTACTAGAACTCCTAATATAATATGGGCATATATTGAGTAACTTATTATCTAATGTTTTCACATGTTGCTCCTCTTATCAGAAAATGTGAGATTTGACTCCTGATAATAACAAGATAAACGATCGCGTTTTTCTATAGCTTATCCTGAAAGATGGAATGACGATTGATCGTAATTATTCTTATGTTACCGTTGTTAACACCAACAAAGATTAGATCTCATCGAAAACCAGACTTTCTATTTTCCGTTTGCTTGTAAGGTTGCGCTTTGTCATCTAAACACTAGATGGATCCAAAAGCAAGAGTTTCAAAAAAATTAAACACAATAAATCACACCAAACACAATTTTATCTGGAGTGTAATATCAATTAATCTTTAAAAGACATGAATGGATTTGATAATGACATCACCCATAAGACCATAACATTCCAAGTGCACCAAAAGAATCCTAACACTTGGCTCCCATAGTGGAGGGCAAAAAGGGCATTTCATAATCATGGTGCTTGTTGACAAAATGCAAACTCAATAACTTGTGCATTCGCTAATGGAGTTGACCATCATTTAAGTTGATATATGTAGGGTAAAAAGATATAAAAGAAACCTTTACTAGCATGCTAAAAGCCTTCAAGATTATTGATTTCATGCTTGTACAAATTGTGATCATACGAAAGAACCATAAGCAATGGATTATATTCCAGAGCTTGTTGGTTAAAAGTGAAAAAACAAAGTCCATGCATTTAACCAAGGATAAAATGATCATGTTCATAACGAATTTCGACTTTTGCTACACAATGTATGATTTGTCACAACATTATCTTTTTTACTTTGATCACTCTAATTCTAAAAGAAAGGGTTTATAGATCAAAATACAAAAGTTTGAACTACCTTTCTAGAGTCTTTAATCATTGCTGTGCATAAACAAACAGACGTTACACTATTGGTCCTTGTACTTTACAGTTTGTAATTTCATACTCCAAACTATGGAATTATGCTCTTAATCATTGGTACTTTAAGATCACGGGAAATATGCATGTATCCCATTGTATTTAGTATATTAAATGAAGTAAATTGTTTTGTATATTATTATAATAATGAAGTGGATTAAGTGAAGTACACCAATAATACTATTTTTCAACGATGAAACTTACAGTATTCAAATATTCATCTTCATACTCTAATGTAAAAACCATCATTTCATTTACGCAAGATCATAACTATATACTATGTTCAAGAAATCTCTATATTGAGTACAAGATTTTTAAGATCAAGTTAATATTTATATATTTGAAAGTAGAACTAATCAATCACTTGGAGTTCTATATATTGGAAAATATTGGACCTTTTCATGTCAAATATCATATAGAAAAACTAAGTTGCAAAAGTGTAATTGATGTCATTTAGGAGGTAGCAAAGGGTAACAAAGACGAAAAGCAGTAATCCATGACACACACAAAGCCCAGCATGATGAAGAGGATCCGATGGAAAGTACTAAAGTTGTTCTACATTTTTCAAATTAGATAAGTATTATACTTATGTTGTTAAAAATTTCAGTTAAGTTATATAAGTGAAATTTCATCGTATTATTTTTAGCTTCCAAATTAAAAATACGTGAATCACTAAGCGGGTTTGGAACGGTGGAAGTGGTGGTGCAATGAGCCATCGATTGCCTCTACTACGTGTGGCATTCGGTTATGTTTATTGTTGCTAGAGGCAGTCAGTCATGGGGAGGTCGTGCTGATGTTGCAGTCAGTGATGATAGCCATTACTAAAGATAATCTTAGATAGATTAAATGATAAGAATATGATACTGATATGGTAATGTGATAATTAAGTGATAAAGTAATAAACTTTAAAAAATGTCATCGAACTTGCATTTCTTAAAATCATCTTTTATTATGTGCTTCGTTAATTAATCATCATTATATGTCTTGATCATGTTTATACCAAGTGGTTTCTTTGATGGTTAGATGATATTATTACGTTTTACAACTAAACATGACATGATTATGATATCATCAAATTTATAATAATTCTAACTCGTTTTATTGACTTCCCTCAAAGTTAGACTCGCAATGAAAACAATTCACTACATACTAATATGCATCAAAACAAGATAATAATGACAACAAGATCATGTGCATTAATTACACAACAAATATCATTAAATTTAATGGATAATTCATCAACTCTCCTGATAAATAATATCCTGTATATCTTAATTTCCTTTTATTAATTTTCTTTTGATGTGATACAGCTTTAAATTTATATATGAAATCAATTTTTATACAAAAAGCCATTTTCTTAAATTGCCCTATTTATATTTAAATAAAAATTAAAAAGAAAATAGTTATACGCATGATTAGAGCAGAATAAAATGAACATGTTTATGAGTCAAAGGAGACAGAGTGGGCAGGGGAATGTTTGTGGACTCAACAACTAGAAAAGCATGACAACACAAGCACTCTTACTATTTCCTGCCCAACGTATCTTTGTACTTCTTTTTTGTATGATGATTTTTAAATCTTGTTTTTTAAATATCAAGTTCAAGTTGATGTGTGTATTTTATTAACTATGTATGTGTTTGATGTTAAAAAAAAATGATCGGAATTGAAAATAGACTCTTCAATATAGTTGTAATAATGACATCAAAGTTCGTTTTAATATCGATCTTATTATTTTATTTATATCTATGTACGCAGATCTTAAAAAAAAGTTAGATCGGAAATTTTAATTATATATTTGTAATACAATCGTTGATTTAAGTTTAATTACTTGTTAAAATGCCACCAAATCTTCATTCATGTTAGCAAGAGTTATTTTTAAAAGCAATATTTTGACATATAGGTAAAAAAAATGTCTGTCTGTATATATCTTAACTTCTTTTACCTTATTCATACTAGATCGAGTAATACTATTGTTACTATAACCAAATTCATATTCAGACTAGATCGAGTAATACTATTGTTAAAAAGACTAGTACCGTAAAGTTTTTCCAAGAAACTATTACTTAAGAAAAATAAGTCACTAAGTCACAATGGTTCATCATCACATTGGGATTATAGATAACCAATGATAGCTCAAGGTGACATGTTAATTAGTTTAATTAATATTTTAGAGAGCACTCAAATACACTCATTAATTTGCTTTTATTTCACATTAGTCCCCTCTTTTTCGGGGTTCTTTACAGCTTACCACCAATTAATTTAATTTTATTCAATCTTTGGTTCATAGCATAATTCATCAACCTTTTGAACTACTCAAATTAACCGTCGTCTGGTTAACTTTTTAAATGAAAAAAAACTCTTACTGTAAATAAACATATATAAAATAGAAATCTGAAACATAATATTCATTTCGTAATCTAATTTAGATATGCGAAAAATCACCAACCACTATAAACTACGAAGTTCTGTTGACTTTTTTTAAATAAAGATAATGGTTAATTTGCAATAGAAGTTAGAAATGATATAAAATAAAGTCAAAATAGAGATTTACAAACAAATATCAATATATTCCAAGTAAAGACAGATGCTAACAACAAATGGTGTGTTGTTGTAGTCACTTCAAATATCAATATATTTATCCATCGACGCATACCAAATAATTTCAGGTCATATCGACGTATGAAGAAGTCGGGTAGGTTATGGCCGCTTCTTGAAGCATCCATTATCGTGTACGTTGTGATTGATTGAGTTTGACAAGTTTGATTGAGCTTAATTTGTGGGTTGGTTAGAATTCATGTATGTGCTTTCTTTCTAACTTTGTGGTTATGAGTTGAATACATTTGTTGATCATAATGTTTTGAGTTTGTCTCCAACCCTTTGTGTTCACTTAAGTATTGTAGTTAACACTTGGTTTTATAAATGGTTGTGTCCACGTGTGGAGACTAGATGCATTTTGAGTTTGTGGGTTACTCCTGGTTTTTGATGGGTATGGAAGGAAATCAACTTTTGCTTGTGTTGTGTTGTGGTGATTGTCTACTTTTGCATAGTTAAAAGGATACAATTAGTAACGCCTAAGTTCATATATATAGTTCATTTGTATGTTTTAACTTCAAATGTATTGCATGGTTGTTAAACCTTGTTAGTACAAGCCTTTGTAAAAGTCTGTAAGGAACATGTATTCCGTAATATTTATATAAATTTTTAGAATTACAAATATCATAATGTTACAAGTCGATATGGATAATAATAGACTCGGGTTAAACCCGACCCCTTAATTCTAGCACCTGAGAGTGTTTCATTGTTGCGCTAACCATACTTTATGGTTCATATCCCTCGTGAATTATCTAATATATAAAACTGAATACTATTATTATTTATCTTACGATTCTCTAATTAAATTGATGAAAATTAGTTTCTTAATTAATGTAGGAGATAAGAAATTTGAATTAGAAAAATAGTTTAGCGCAAATTAAATTGATTTAAAGTCAAATTTGAGTTTCGATCTAATTAATGGTCTAGATTTAAATTAAATGAAAGGTTAAGATTCTCTACTTAAATTAATAAAAAATGTTCTTCTATTTATATTAAAAGTGTGGATGGCAATGCAAATGGTATTAGTGATCTTAATCACATACTTGATTATCAAACCATGTTTTATACCCGGTCTAATTAGATACCCAATTACTAAATAACCTGGGATTTTACAAGTATACTTGCGAGTACCATGTTTCCCAATTTATAAACTTCATCGATTAAAATTTACCAAAAGTGATTTCTGTTTCTTAAAACTTAATCTCAATCACATCAAAAAATGAGTTGGTTTTTTCAATAATAGTTTGAACAAGTTCAAATTTAGTAAAAGCATTATAACTAGTTAGTATCACTTACTTCAAAATAAAAACCATTCATTTTGTTTAAAATTGAAACTCAATTTTGTTAGTTCAAAATCAAAACTCAAATTTGGCTTTTAAATCATTATGATTTGCGTTTTTAAATTCAAATTATCATCCATTACATTAATTCGATAATAAATCTATTTAATATTTGGCTACATCAATAATAAAATATATATTGATGTAAACATTCAAATTCTTTTGGTGTGTGTTTTTACACAAAACAATAAGTTCAGAAAATCATTACATTAAATGGTAAGTTTGCAGGTTTAATACATACAATAAGAAAAGGTGATAAGTTTGATACATTTTAATTGGTCAATTGATACCAAGAGATGATGATTATCGTATGAAATACTTAAAACCTTCCAATATAAATAAAAGACTAATTAGAAAATAAATTGTAGGGCTGGCAAATCCTGACACGACCCGAAACCCGACCTGAACCGAACCCGATTTTTGTCGACACGAACACGACACGAACACGACACCGGGTCAGAAATGGGTCGATCCGAAAATGACACGAAACTTTTCGACACGAACACGACACGAACACGATTACCTGAAAATAACCTGTTTAACACGATCTTTTTATAATAATAGAAAAATTAAAAAAAAATTACTTTAAAATATTTAGAGATTAATAATTATTAATAATATTATGAAATAGAAATAGGCGGTAAAAACTTTTGGTGTTTTTCATTTTACCTCCATATTATTTTGAAATTTTCATTTTCATCTAAAAGAAACAACTAAAAAAAAGAAACAAAGAATTTGGCATTTGGGTAAAAAAAAGAAACGTGAAAAGGGAAATTAGAAAACCCTAGCCTCCCCTCCACGGCTCCAAGGTATTCGACTATTCTCGATCAACATTTTCTCCAATCCCTCGACAGTTGGTTCTCGATTAGGCTAGCACATCTCTATCTCGATTAGGCTATCATCTTCCTTCTACAATCTGTTTTATGAGTTATATTTTTGTTGCTAATCTGTTAATCTCTTGTTAATTTCATGTCTGTTCATGCAACTAAAAATCGATGGACTTTGTTTGTGGGTTGTGGCCATTTTGAACTAAAAATTGAAGAACAATAGCTTATTTGTTGTTTAAATTAAAAATCGTGATGTATATTCACCATGTTATACAATCTGTTTTTGTGGATTCACACTTTTACAATCTGTTTTTGATTGTACATGGATGTATGCATCTTAGAGACTAGTGGAAGTGGCAAGGTGTTTCAGTGTTGGACTTTGAAGTCGTATTTGTGTTTTGAAATTCCCAAACTTATGTTGTGAATTTTATTTGTATTTGTATTTTGAATTCCCAAACTTATGTTGTGAACATTATTTGTATTTCTTTATTAGAAGTTATAACGGTTATATATGCTTTATAATTTTGAATTTGATGCTTGCGAAGTTGAACAATTAAAGAATTAAAATGCGTAATAAAAGCGTAGTAAAGTTTATATAAAAGAAGTTATACATGCAACATTTTCTAAAAATAATTCGATATGAAAATCCGACATAAAAGTCAAGTTATTTGACCTAAAACATAACTTGATTTTTTTTCCAAAAAATGGGTCGACACGAAGACACGACCCGAACCGAACACGAATTAGGTGACACGAACCGAACACGACACGAAACTAAACCGGGTCAAAAATGGGTCGACACGAAAATGACACGAAAATGGTTGACACGAACACGACCCGAGCCATTTAACTCGAACACGACCCGAATTGCCAGGCCTAATAAATTGTTAGATTATCTAAACCCTTCATTAACAGAATATTTAATCTTGATCATTCATTTAATTCAAATCAA
The DNA here is from genome assembly GCA_947179395.2 of Pulicaria dysenterica. Lineage (NCBI taxonomy): Eukaryota > Viridiplantae > Streptophyta > Magnoliopsida > Asterales > Asteraceae > Pulicaria > Pulicaria dysenterica. Next base: position 89,325,717 of record OX359288.1, read on the forward strand.
AAAATCAATTTTGACTTGTTAGAGTCAAAATATTAAAAACTCATGTCAAAATAATTAGGACTATGGTGTTATCCAAATTCAACCACACTTATTAATATCTTTATAATCATATGGGATTAATCAACTTTAAATAAAAATAAATAATAATATATAATTAACATTCATTTAGATCAATCATTTTCCTATATTCTTTAATTCACGATCTATACTTTTTTACTATCTTTTACATAATATGTATTTAACTAAAATTTCATAAAGATAAGAAACTCTCAAACATAAAACTATGTAAAGTATATAATTACTAAATATAAAATTATATACCAAACTATTCTTAAACTATTAGTTATGATTAACTATTATAAAAAAGTTATATACTCGATATATATTTTATAATGTTTCTATTATTGTTATCTTTTTTTTATCAAAGTTAATTATTTTTATACTATAAATTTTATCATAATTAAATTATATATCATTCTTAAAGCTGTTAGCGGATCGAAATTTCTTTATAAAATACAATCATATATTTAGCTAAAAGAATATAAAATAATACTTTTAACATAAAAATTATGATTATTTGATATTAGTAGTAACAATAATAATATTAATAATAATAAAAGTAACCTGTAATTTATATAATTTCGTTAGTGAAAAGTGCAAATTTGTTTAAGGATAAAAAAAGAAAATCAGAATAAAAAAGTAATACATTTTTATTAATTATAATGAGTCGTAAGATGCTCGATCACTTTTATATATCAAAATGTAGTTAATTTTATTAATTAATGGTATGATAAAAATCACAGAGATAAGGGATGTTGTCTTTTTGATTTTGTAGGAAAATAAAATGGAATCTCAATGATGATACAAACTACCAAATACTAAAATCTCATGTGTAGAAGATTAAAGTATTTGTCATTTGCCCCCACCATTTTTCTTTTGGAAACTAAGAAAGATTGTGAAGGCTAGTTTTTTTTTTCTTTTTTCTTAAGAATTTTTTTTTGATGTTCTTTTCCCCAATGCCCACATGATCCTAACAACTCTCCATCCCTACATACATCTTAGGCTTCTCAATAAAAAGAATTTCTTGAGAATATTATTGATGGTATAATTATTTGTATATTTATATTATTAAGTCCCAATTTAGATTATTAAGAGGGTTAAAATTAAATTACTTTTTAACTTTAGGTCATAATCTTTAGTTCTATGTTTTAAGGAAATTCAACTTTCTTTACTAAGAAAACCTAACAAAATAGACCGCAATTAACATATTAGTATTTTATAAAAGTATCCGTAATAATAACCAGTATTACTGTCATCGTGTTAGTATCCATAACCACTCGCAATAATAATTAACCATTACTAACATCCATGGACTTCACCAAATTATACTAATAGATCACAAGCAATTTTACTCATTACAAACATCGTAGATAATAGATCACAAGCCTATCACGATCTTCAGGCAATGGTGATAACGAGCAAGCATGCTCGCGATGAAGAAAAGATAGCTGATAAATGTGGTTCATTGTTATACAGTACCATAATAGAAGTAGTCTCGTACGTTAAAGATATATTAATAGACATGATTTAAAATTCCTATTTTTTAAACATTCTAGTTGGTGTGAAGACGTATGACACACGAAGTATTGAGGTAACGGATAGATTAATGAAAGCGTAATAAGAATTTACGTGCAAATATAAAATGTACGAAAAACAAGAGACTACAAGACGACGAAAAAGAAAGAACATGGGAATAATAAGAAAGAGACTTTTGGGTTAATGTGCCTTTTTGGAAAGTGGGAGGGGGAAATTGAAAATACAAAAAGCCATGTGATAAAAGCGGCTTTCCTCTCTTATAAAGCGACCACGCTCGTTTGGCTTGCAATCATGCGGTCTACTTCCTTATTATTTCCCCTTCACACTTCCCTACACTTTTGCTTATTTGCTTTGTCCCCCCTCGAACATTTTTATAACATTCTTCTATGCATAATTTTCTCTACCCAAAATACCCTTTTGGATCAAGACACGTTTTCAATACCCATTGGTGGATTGGCAAGAATATTCACTGAAAGTATTATACCACAATCATTCGAAATTAAAGACCAAAGAGACTTTGGCTAGGTGATATTAAAGTTGGTTTAAAACGTTTTAAAGTTATAGCTTTAAGTCTCGCTAAAGATATATATGTAGATAAATTATGTGTATATATGCTTGTCATTCAAAGAAGCTTGATTTTAAAGAGCTATAAACCAAAGTGTTACTACAATGACAATCTAAAGGTGCTCTTCGTTATTGTTGGTTGTAATCATGCTATGCTATGAATAAAATTTGTATATTTAAAAATATGATTAGAATATGTCTTTCATTATTATGAAGTGAGATGTAATTTTATATTTCTTTAGTTTCTTTTTAATTCCTAAACCGTAACTTGTCCTATTAAACTAATCATGTTAAAAAGTTTCAACTCTAGCATTAAATTGCTTAATCTTGTGTACCTGTTTACAATTCAATCTAAAATAAAAAGGTATATGATATCTATAGAAAGGTGAGTGTCAAGATAATTTCAAAAATACTTTAAACATAACAATAAACATCAAGACATTAAAAATTAATCAATAGCAAAATACTATAAGGGGCCGTTTGGTTCGCGGAATGGAATTGACCGGAATTGGAATTCGTTAGGGATTTGGAATTGGAAAGAATTGGAATTCGAATGATTCCAACGGAATCCGTTCCTTCGTGTGTTTGGTTCGCGGAATTGAAAGAAATTCTAAATTTCAAGTTGGTGGTGGTCGGTCGAGGTGATAAAGGTGGTGGCGGTGGCGGTTGGTGGTGGCCGGTGGAGGTGGTGACGGAGGTGGCGGTGGCAGTTGGTGGTGGTCGGTGGAGGTGGTGGTCAGCGGCTGTAGTGACGGTGGTGGTGGTCGGCGCGGTAGTGACGGTGGTGGCGGTTGGTGGTGGTCGGCGGCGGTGGCGGTGGCGGTTGGTGGTGGTCGGCGGCGGTGGTGATGGTGATGGTGGTGGCAGTGGCGGTTGGTGGTGGTGGTCGGCCAATTCCGACCAATTCCATTGGTTTAGTGATGGAATTGCAATTCCATAAACATAGGATTTGGGGGGAAATTCCAAATCCAATTCTTAGAATTCTGTGAACCAAACACAACTTAGGATTAGGAATCTTCAAAGCGAACCAAACGGGGCTTAAGGGGCTGTTTGGTTTGCAGAAATCCATGGGATTATGTGGGAATTGGATTTTAATTCCTTAGAAACCCATGTTTGGTTCACCATTGAATTGGATTTGATGGGAATTTAAATCCCATAGGTAAGGGATTCTAAAATCCTTTGACATGTAGAGGGAATTTAAAATCCATTAAACAAGGGAAAGTGGCTTATTACTATACTACCCTCATTCAAACCATATTATACCCTAACTCGTTAGACACTCCCCCATTTTGCGTCGGCAGCCTCACACCAACGCCACCATCATCGGCGTTTCTTCAAAGCCACCGTTCGCCGACCACCGCCACCATCGCCGCAGACCACCACCACCAACCGCCACCACCGCCGGAGACCACCACCAACCGCCACCGCCACCGCCACAGCCACCACCGCGACGACCATCACCAACCGCCACCGCCACCGCTGCCGCCACCGCCACCACCGCCGCCGACCACCACCTCCGACAACCACCAACCGCCACCGGCGGCACCACTGCTGCCGCCCACCACCACCGCCGCCGACCATCACCAACCGTCACCGCCACCACCGCCGCCGACCACCACCACCGTCACCCGGCACCACCGCCACCGACCACTACCACCGCTGCCGCCGACCATCACCAACCGCCACCACCACCGCCGCACGTCACCACCGTCGCCGACCATCACCAACCGCCGCCGACCACCACCAACCACCACCACAGACCACCACCAACCGCCACCGCCACTGCCACCGCCGCCAACCCCCACCACTGTCGCCAGCCACCACAACCGCCTCTACCACCACCGCCGCCCACTAACCGCCACCGCCCACCACCACCGCCGCACCAACCGCCACCGCCACCACCGCCGCTGACGAACATCACCAACCGCCACCGCCACCGGTGGCGGTTGGTGGTGGTCGGCGGCGGCAGCGGCGATGACGGTTGGTTTAGATGGAACACATATAAAGTTTCAATACAAATTGATCTTGTAATAAGGAGGGCAAATTTGTCATTTTACAATACTTAAATCAAATTCATTTGTATTATTTGCGAAACAAACAGAATATGGAATTGGATTCCAATTCCATTTCTTGTCATCCAAACAGATTACATATTCAAATTCCAATTCCTGGCAATTCCAATTCCTTCAGAGAATCCAATTCCATCAGAAACATTCCTGCAAACCTAACACCACCTAAGGATACAAGAAAACATAAAACACTTTAGTGAATTTACTAATGATCCTAACTGATTTAGTTCAAGACTTTCAGCCTCTCTTTCTTATAATGATAACATTATAAAAGATAGCATGCTTAAACATGCATCTTAGTGTATGATTTTAAACGTTTTTGTTATAATTTAATAATATCAAAATCACTTAAAAAATATAAAAAGTAAATCTCATAAACAATCAACAATGATAAAATATCAAATAAAATGTCAAAAATCTTTAAAATAATATGTATAAATCATTATCCTAAAAGATAATTGATCATCTCGATATTGGAATATGCGCATACTATGAGATTTGATGTGTCTAATTTAGTAATTTAGTTCGTTTTTTCCTAGATTTTTTTTTGTCCTAATACAAATTGGGATAGGAAGTACAAGGCATATATGCTTAATAACATCTTTTGAGGTGAATGATACTATCATACTAGTTTATTGACCCGTGCATATACGAGTATTTCGGAAATTTATTGAGATATTAAAAATTTTAAATAAAAATAATGCAGTAAATGAAATATCACCTTTGTGATGAGAATATATTAATTTTAAAAAAGTGTCATATTACAATAAAATTTATATCAAAACGTAGATAAAAATGAGACGGTCGTAAATAGATAATTATTTTTTCTCTAAACAAAATGTATTACAAGTTACTATACTAATAATAGACACGGTTATTTTTTCTCTAAACAAAATGTATCAAAAAATTTCTCATCCAAAATATCACCTTATATGATATTTTCTCATCACGGGAAATTTTATTTAAGTTTTATAATTTTGAAATTGAAGGTTATGATTGGTTAATTAAGACTCAATTTATGGTTATTTTTGAAAATTTTACATGCCTTTTATATAGATATATAGATATGCAAGATGGAAATTTCTTTCGGGTTTTAGAAAGATAAAAACTTTTTTAGTGTGTAAATAAATAGATATTGGTATACCATTATCAAACAACTATGTTTTATTGCTACTTGATTTAATATGGAATCGAATTCTTTATACGTATACGCAATTTTTAGGCTTACATGACTTATAAAAATGGTTATACATAAATTGCAAATAAATTGGGCCTAATTTGGGATTAACTTTTATTAAGAAGGGCAAATTGGAAAAAAAAAACTTTGACATTGAATATTTATACATGGTTGTAAATGAACCAAACGAATATGAATGGTTTTTTTATGTTCGCGATCGTTCGTTTAACTTTAGCCGATTAAATTAACGAACAAGAGTGATAAACTAACGAGTTTGTATTTTCAACTGTTTAAAATATTTGTTGATTCGTGTACATTTAATTTGTTCGTTCATTTAAACGATAAGCGGACATAAGCAAATGTGACATTCTGTAATGCAAATTCAACATTATTAAACACAAGTAAATACTATATAACCTCATACACACTCATACATATAAACGAACATAAAAGAAAAATATCTAACGTTCAAGAATAAAAATGAATGAGAATTCTATTTATGTTTATAAATTTAAGTTATTGAACAAAATTTTTTATTCATGTTCGTTTATATATTTAACAAACAAACATTGACAAACTACCTGCCTAAAAGTTTTAGCATTTTACAAATCATGAACGTTTGTTTGTTTACGAACTATATATTATTTATATATTGTTAGAATATAAGTAAGATTATATTTGGTGAATTGATAGCCTTGAGAAAAACACCCGCTCGTGCGGACGGACCACTCAGGGGATATTATATTATTATTTAATCTAAATTGGGATTAATTAGATTTATTAAATGGGCTAAAAACAACACATATTTGAAAAGGACTATACAACCCCTGTAATTTAATCATAAAAAGCCCCCCAGAAAACTGAGGTTTCCTCCGTTTAGCCCATCTCTTTCTTCTTTTTGTAGCTTGTAAACCTCTTAAAAGCTAAACAAGCATAACACGACTTGACTCTTGAGCAATTTACTCGTGGGTAATTAGCAAGGAGTGACATTTATAATTTTTTTTTCAAAAATTTCAATTTAGCCACCCAAGAAATTTACTTACAAATAAAAAGTTGAAGTATGGAAAAAAATAGTAGTGCGACTAATATATACTATATTGGTTATATTCATTTGCTTGTTTGGATTTAGCTTATTTCATTATTATGGATGAATTGAAAATTTTTAATACACTAATATGCAAATTTTCTTGGTTTATAAGTTTGTCAGCTTAAATTTTATAACTTATTTCACTTACAAGCTTAATTTGTTAATTTGATAAACTGAAAAATATTAAAAAGTATAGACATTTACTATCTTATCCTTGTATATCCAAAACCCTCATCTTACCCATAATAATATTGCTCATAATAATATCGCGAGGTCGTGTATCTCTTTAAATTTAGAACAAAAGCTACATAAGGGATTACAATTTATGAACTACGTCTAATAAGTTAATGAGTTTTACAACATCAAACATTTAGATATGAAGGTTATAAAAACACAATATTAGAATACAACATATTTGACAAAACATGATTCAACCGTTCAACCCGATTAAAAAAGAAAACGTATCCTTGATAAGTGATAACTCTTAAATTCTCAAGCAAGCACACATGATAACTCTTAAATTCTCAGGAATTTAGACCGATTTCCTTGGTTGGTAGCGTGTATAAGATTGTTACGAAATTGTTAGCCAGAAGGCTGAGTACAGTAATCTTGGAAGTGTTGGGGGACTATCAGTTTGCCTTCACTAAAGGTAGACAGATTTTGGATTGTGTTATGATTGTTGAAGAAGTTATACATACCATGAAGTCTAAGAAGGAGGAGGGAGTCTTTCGGAAGCTGGACTTCGAGAAAGCCTATGATTCGATCGAATGGGAGTACTTAGCTGGTATCTTGAGAGAAATGAATTTTGGTAAGAAATGGATTTCATGGGTGTTAGGATGTCTTAAGATATCGTCTTTGTCAGTGTTAGTGAATGGGTCGCCCTCCCATAGGTTCCCTATGAAAAGGGGACTCAAACAAGGCGACCCGCTATCTCTGCTGTTGTTTAATATTGCTGCAGAGGGCATCAATGCACTATTTAGGAAAGGGGTGTACATGGGCCTTTTCGAGGGTTTTGGGATATCCGGGCAACATGCTATGTCGATTTCGCATATTCAGTTTGCGGATGATACAATGCTGATTAGTAAAATGGATATTAGCCAGCTTAGGAACATGTGCGATGTGTTGAAGGTATTCTTTCTTTTGTCAGGAATGAGATTGAATATGAGTAAATGTGTAGTGTATGGAGTTAATGTGGATGAAAGGAACTTGGCCAGGGTCGGGGAGCTTCTAGGATGTCAGGTAGGTAGTTTCCCCTGTTCCTACTTAGGTTTACCTATCGGCGGGAACTCTAAAAGGTACTCCTTTTGGGACCCTGTCATTCAGAAAGTGAAGAAGAGGTTAGAGACATGGAAAACAAAGTTCTTGTCTAAAGCTGGTAGGATCACCTTGATCAAGTCAGTTTTAAATAACATGCCTTTGTACTACATGTCTTTGTTTAGAATCCCCGTCGGTGTGTATAAGGAACTGGAGAAATTGAGAAGGCAGTTTCTGTGGTCGAAAGGTGTGGATAAGAAAGGAATGCCTTTGGTAGCATGGAGCAAAGTTCAGAAACCTAAGAGGTTTGGTGGCCTGGGGCTGGGCGATTTGCAGGTGAAAAACGAAGCCATGTTGTCTAAATGGATATGGCGGTATTGGAATGAGGAAGGTTCCGTCTGGAAAAGAGTAGTAAAATGTAAGTATGGTGATCTTATTCCTGGGTTACGCGGGGTAGGGTCGAGGCAATGTAAGTTTTCTAGCGTATGGAGGAACATAGCGTCGGTATGTGGTTCTAAGCATAAGTTGAGTAAGGTTCTTATGGAGGGTTTCGTAGCGAATGTTGGCAGAGGGGATCTATTTGACTTTTGGAATGACAGGTGGTGTGGTGAGGTAGATCTGAGAAGTAGGTTTCCGAGAATGTATGTTTTAGCGGTCAAAAAAGAAGGTAAAGTGTGTACTTTTGGAGAGTGGAGGGGTGGGAGATGGATATGGTTAATTAATATGAGGAGGGAGGTGTTTGATTGGGAAGTTGGTGTCTTTAATAAGTTTATGGATGTATTGAATTCACAAAGGCTAAAGAAAGATCAGAGTGATAGGATCTCCTGGAGATTTGATAGTAAGGGTGTGTTTTATATTGGTAGTATGTTAAATAAGGTCCATGAGGAAGAAGGAGTGCATACAGTGGCGAAAGTATGGGAGCACCGCCCCCCCCCCCCCCCCCCCCCGAAAGTGAGTATGTTCGTCTGGCAGGCGGTGTGGAATGGTATCCCCACTAGAATGGAGCTAGTCAGAAGAGGTGTGCTGAGGGCTAATGAGAGTGATTGTCCGTTCTGTAATCAAGTAGGAGAATCCACGGTACATGTGTTGTTACATTGCAGCAAGTCGTGGGGGGTTTGGTGTAATGTGATGAGGGCGGTGGGTATCGCCTGGGTGACACCGAGGAGTATTGTCGATGTAGTAGAGATTTGGCCAAAATTAGGCAGTCGTAAGTGGATTCAGAAGGTGTGGATGCTGATCCTGTATGGTGTCTTGTGGACATTATGGAACGAGAGGAATAATGTTGTCTTTAATAATAAGCAGGTGAGCTTTGATAGATTGACTGACTTAGTGTGGTTAAGGGTTGGACAATGGTGTTATGCGAAATGGCCATCAATTGCAGGGTCATCCTTGGATATGTGCTTTAGACCGGTAGAGGTGTTGAAAGGCGATAATCAGCTGTCTATAGATGGGAGGAATACCGATATGGATGCGGGGATAAATCCAGTGGATAACATAGTTATGTACACCGATGGATCGGTGAGTGGTTGTGGGGACAGAGCTGGGATTGGGGGTGTCCTTAGAAAAGAAATAGGTGGAGTCTTGGTTGGTGCCTTTTCCAAGCCTATTCCCCCTTGTGCCCCTCTTTTATCGGAGTTGGAGGCGATATACTTTGGGCTTTTAGTTCTGAGGAGTAATAGGAGTTTGGATTACGGTACTATTAAGCTCTTACGATTCTTCTCAGGCTGTCAATCTAATTAACGGTAGATCCGATCCGTCTAGGGAGGAAGTTGATGTGTTGGGAAGAATTAAAAGCATCGTGGAAGCTGTTACGTGTGTTGAGATACTATCCCTTCCAAGGGAACTGATTAGAGAGGCCGATGTTCTGGCTAAAAAGGGTGCTTGTAGGTTGGTGCCTTGGATTGCTTGGGTTTAGGATTCTGTGTAGTGGGGTAGGGTGGTAGGGCATGCGAGACGAGTATGAGCTTGCATTTTGTATTTGTGGTCACTGTACAGATGTTTTGTCTTTGTGGGTGTGGGATACCTACCTCTTACGACCACTGTACAGATGTTTTGTATTTGCATTGTGTATTTGTGCGGATGTAAGTACTATTGCAGGGATACCAACCTCTTACGATTACAGGGGAGCTTAGTTCAGGGATAAGAAGGTTTGTGCATTGTACGATTACAGGAATTATATACAGGGTTCTACGGTCGGCGAGGGCAGTGGTTGAAGTTGAGGCACTTGTTAGGTGGGTGTGTGTGGTCACTGTATTAGTCGGGAGGGCGTGAGTGGTCACTGTACAGATGTCTTGTCTTTGTGGGTGTGGGATCAGGGTGTGTTGTGTTGGTAATGTTTGTGGTCACTGTATATGAGTCTTGTCTTTGTTAGATGTGCATGTATACGGTTCGTTGAGTGTGAGGGGCCATTGTTTTAGGTGGGAGAGTGAGTGGTCACTGCTTATGTGTCAGGTCTTTGAAACTAAAGGGTCAGGGCATTATGTGTGGTATTGAGGGGTCATGGTACTGAGCGGGGTCATTATACTGAGTGGTCACTGTGTAGATTGGGTGTTGCGTCTGCAATGGGTGAGAGGTAGTGTGTGGGGTTCACGATTGGTGTGTGTAATATGTGTATCGGTTGTGTGGAGGAGGTTATCCTTCCAGGTGAGTTGAAAAAGGAATCATGACCTATTACCTTACAATGAGGATAGGGACGGGTTGTGTTGGGGTTATAAGGGTGGAGATGGTAGGTTTAGTGGCTATGACCATATTTCTTTCGTCTGATGTTGGTGGCACTATGTTTTCACACACTTATCACATTGCATACCTACGTCTAGTGGCCATGGTCTTAGGTTAGTTCTGGGGTTCTGTTATGGTGCTGGTGGTTGCCTCTTGATTCCAGGAGTGATAAGGGGGGCATTCCAAACCCTTTGATTTGCTAGGCCTTTGTGTATATGCTGATGCAAATCCTTCCTTCAAGCCTCAGAGCCTTGTGTTGCGGTTGCTGTTAGTATTATGTGGGATGATGTTGCGTGTTGTTACAGAAATATCATATGAGGGATGGGTTGGGTTGGAGTATTGTGGTGGAAATCCGGTAGTGGCCTGGTGTTGAGGGGTGGCCATCCTAGGATGTGGTGTTATAAGGGGGGAGGTATGGAGTGTAAACGGTGTGAGGAGGTATGGAGGTGGTTGTGTGTCAGGGTTTCTTCCTTCCTGGTTTTGCCCCTTAGAGCCACAGAGTTCTTTCTTAATCTAGAGCGGGTATGCTTATCTGTAGTTGGTCTATATATGAGAGGGGGGAGTTTTCTTTCACTATGTCCCTTGGTTTAGGAACCATGTTGAGCTCCAGAGTCTTTTTGGTCTGTTTGTTATTTATTCCCTAGTATGGTGTGACCCTTAATAAGTAACACTGGCCTTGTTATGTTCGGAGGCACCACGATATGGCGTATGACTACTATTTATAGAGCAACGATACGTTGTATAGGCTGGGACTTCAAATGTTGCGCATGGTGGACGCGGTTTAGGATGATATTTCGTTGTTACTGTTGTGGTTTGTGCGTGAAGATAGGAGCTATGATGGCATACTTTGGCCAATGTGCGTGACTATAGAGTTTATCAGGCTGAGTGGTATTTGTTATTACCTCATATTTTACATTTTATAGCATGTATGTTATTGGTGGTTCGTGATGTATTTCGAACGGATGTGTACCTGAACTTTGGATGATGTGAGAATATATGCAACTTCTGCTGTTAAAAAAAATGAATCATCATATCTAACATTAAGTAAATAAGATATTACAAACTACCAATTAATTAAGCCTCTTAATTACTTGGAATCTATGATCACATCTAAAATGAATGAGCCAATATATATTCATTAAATTGAGAATATCTCCCAAGCTAGATTTTGTAACCAAATGAATGATAATAATGATATACAAATCTCTCATCATAGAAATCTCACATAATAAGTTCAACAATTGATCCTCGTGTGAGAGGCCCCTACTAATGATGACCACTCATTACTAATGTCCTCCATCAATAATACAAACGCCCTTTCTCAATTATATACATATCCTACCCTTTTGTGTGACCCGGTCAATGAAGAAAACAAACGCAAACAACATTTACGTGTCTTAAAAGTTTTAAAAAATAGTTATATAGAAATGGATATTTGTTAGAAAACTTGGTTTCGTATAGAGAAATAATGGATTGGGTAGTTCTTCAATTATTGGTTGCAAGAAACCAGTGGTGATAATTGAAGAGTTTCTTCTTGGACAAATATGTACTTGCATGGTTGAACATGTTAATCAACTACGGAAGCATTGGATTGACACAATCCCATCGACCCATGTTATTTTGGGTCTAGCATTGCTAAGATCTGAAGAATGTGCACTTTGCACCATCCTAACTCGTTATCAAGTTTAGTTAAATTCTTACATTATAATAAAAATAACATACTTTTGTAAGGACCGTAAATGTTAAAATGAGATCTTATCAATAAGACATCTAAACTAGAAGTCTTACTAGAGGTAGTTTTCAAATTCAAACTATGATTAGAAATTAATGAAACTTTTATATGTTAATTGCTGGTATTAGAAAAGGATTAGAACTAAGTATGGATTAAAGTACATGTTTGTGTTCAGCTGTTTAATTAGTAATTTAAGTCTAGGTAACACAAATTCTTTAGTGTAATACCATCTTTTTAATATAGAGACTATTATACAATCTTTTTATAGTCTCGATCTCCATGATTAATTTCATGCCAAAGCGAGGCATGGAGAAATTTTTGTAACCGACAAGTACTAAATGACCCAAAGCCATTGACAGAGTGATAGTGATACATGGATATTAATTAATTAGACACTGAAATGTGTTATTTAGTATAATCGAGTGTTTGGGTGGGCCTAGTATGAGCATGTAAGAGTTGAATACGATGTAACTGGCCGCCAATACTTGCCTTCGATCCTTTCTGCTCGATCGTAGTTTCACACCAAAGCGCGCATATATAAATCTTACTGCACTAAACTAATCCATAACTATATACACGGGTGTCTTTGAAGGGTACAGGAGGTGCGACCGCACATGACCCATTGTTTATAAGGGGCCCAAATTTTTATATACTATATTATATATAATAGATATAGATATAATGTTATGATTTTATAAAGTCCACTTAGTAAAATAGAAATAGTTAGAAGCTCGTATTTAAAATAATTCTTTCGTAAGCCTAAAAATAGATATTTAGGGATTTAGTGACAAAAATCTTAAATCATTGTTGTAATCAATGTCAAACTCGTATTTAAGTATAATGATCTTGACGCAAATAATTTTAATGGAGTAAAAGCTGCTTGACACATTTTAACCCGGTGAAACTATCAAACTAATGTTGCTTTAAAGTATTTGAAACAAGACAATTGTTTTCTTAATGCAATTATTGCATAAATAGTAGTTTTGTTGACTGTTATAATAATGTTTACATCTGCATAAACAAGTTTCTCAAAACTTAAATGCTGAAGTCATACTTACAGTGCATAATATCACAAGAAAAACTTATTAGATTTATAATGATAGCTACTGAAAATCATATCCTTAGGAGTATTGATTAATAAAATTGATTCATAACTTTGCTTACAACAATGCTAGGAGAGCTTCATGATTTATGTTACTATGTAAGACAAACCATTTATAACAAGTATCATATTATCAGTAAATTTTTACTTTTATATATATATATATATATATATATATATATATATATATATATATATATGAATCAGGATCAAATAAAAAGAGTTTTAGGGTAAAAAGAGTAGGGAGAAACGTAGGCTCGACACCTGTCTTTTTAATTAAAAATGTGAAAAAGGGTAGTATAGGAAATATATTGATTCTCTCTCCCACGTTGGCTTCACCCACGACCGTCTCTCTCTTCTCTCTTCGATTTGTATTCCCACGCCACCTCTCTCTCTTGCGTCTTCTCCAATCGCAGATGAAAAAAAACCCTAAACCACTCTCAGCCTCGCCTTCAGATCGCTAGGCTTCTTCGTTCCCCTGTTCAATCGCCGCCGCCGTCGATTTCCGTTCGCACATAGCCAAACCTTCGCCGATGCACGAACCGACGCTGCCGCCCCACGTTTGCTTCACAATCGACTGTGGCTGTTCTCTTACGCCGCCGCTGGTTGTTTCTCCTATGCAACAACATTTGAAGCATTTGAATCAGATCTGAGTTCTCGTTGTTACATCGCATTTGAAGCGTCAACCGCCGTCCATGAAGTTGAAGTCCCTAGTTGCCGTCACAGATCCGACCTTTTGAAGCCACCACCGCACAAGGTTGTTCGATTTTTGATACAGGGCTATTCGATTTTTGATACAGAGCTGGGAGATACAAATCGAGGCATGTGCATCATATTTTAATTGTCGAGATTTTCGTCTATCCCTGATATCAGCCGCCGCAGATTAGGGCTTCGCCATATGTTATGCCGTCGTCGACCACCAGAGCCAGCGAACCCTCCGCTGTTGTCGAGTCCGCCATCGTCTCACACCGGTCGAAGACCTAACAGCCGCTCATGGTTGTCGTCGCCTTCAAGAATCACGGTGCATCAATTTCTTTTTTAATCAAATCCCTATTCATCAAGTTTCTAAATTGTTAATTTTAATAGATTTTTTCTTCTTTATGGTATTTTGTTACTCGCTGAATGTGTATCAATGTTTCATTGATCATCAATCTTCCATTGATCATCAATCTTCTATTGATCATCAATCTGGTGAATTTTGTATCATCAATCTGTGATTTAGATGCATTGCGTATTCAATTATTTTTGTTTCTGTTTTGAACTGAGAGGGTTAGAGTTGTGTTTCGGTTAATAAATTAACAATGTTTATTCATCATTTTTTGATGATCATTGTGTACCATCTGTTGAATTGTACATCTGTCTGAGTATTCATATTTGAATTGTGTTCATTAGATCTGTGAAATGTGTTTATCAGATGTTTATTTTTCTTTTGTGAATCTGTTGATGCACAATTTGTAACTGATTGATGTAGGAGGGCATGTTTATGGGAAACGTATTTCTAAATCTTTCCCTAAATATCAGGGAACTGATTTTTTGAAAGGTCGATTATGCCCTTAATTGTATTTTTTATAATTAAAAGAAAAGAAAAAAAAACCATTTTTATAGGAGCGGTTATTGGAAAATGAATGGCTGAGATTTCTCCTTACCCTTTGTAGTTTAAGACTCTTTTTAGTGGATCCCGTCCCTATATATATATATATATATATATATATATATATATATATATGGAGAGATATTGTAAAAAGAGAATTAAGGTACAAAGAGTAAGAATAAATCCTGACCACACATTTTACATCAAAAGTCAAAAAAAAAAGTCTAGAAACCTTCGATTTATAACGGCCAATTAAAGGCAGTTAAGGGCAAATTCGTAAATGCCAAAAAAACTTGATCAGCGATATTTGTGGATTCTTTGATTCAATCGTACGTTTGCCCAGATAAACAACTGATTCAATGGCGGAGAAACCCTACAACCACATATTCACTCCAACAACCCCCAGATTCAACAACAAATACAGATGCACAAAAACAACAAATAAATTAACAAGAAACTAGAATCAACAAGAAATGAACAAAATTAACAGATTCAATGTTGGAGAAACCCTAAAACACCGACAAATTCAACACCAACAACCCACAGATTCAACAACAAATACAGATGCACAATTTTAACAAAATAAATTCATAAAAAATATACATACTTTAGGGTAACCTGATGCACAAGACAAGAAAAGGGAGGCGGCGGTGGTGCACCGGCGGTGGTGGTCGGAGATGCACCTTGACCAAGAAAGAGAGACGCAGGTGGTGCACCGGCGGTGGTGGTCGGCGATGGTGCACAGGCTTCACAGAGGCAATGCACAATAATTTTTGCCATTTAATAATCGTCGCCGATGCATACAACAACTGTTGCATAGGCGGCGACCGGCTTCACAGGTGGGTTTTGTGTGGCCGTGGAGGTCGGAAACGTCACAGAGGCGGCGAGGGGCTTCACATGTGGCGGCGGCAGTGCTTTCCGACGAACACGTGAGCGGGCGACATGAGATGGAGACGAAAACTTGAGGTCAGCGATGAAGGTTTCAGGGGAGCGTCGCTAGGGTAAGGAAGGTCGACGTTGGTGCCTGCAAGACTAGTCGACGGCGGCAGGTGCAATACTGGTTGACAGCGGCAGGAATCGATAACCATGGGTCGCCGATGTATGCGACGATTTAAAACGGTAGGGGAGTGTTGTTCTAGGGCGACTCAAACGTAAAAAATCAATTGATAGGGTTGGAACGTGGGTGGGATGGGTAAGCAATTAGATAGAGAATTATTATGTGTTGCCCAATATACCCTTTAATTAAAAATGACAAGTGGAATTCTCTCATTTCTCCTTACTCTTTTTACCATAAAACTCTTTTTATTTGATCCTGATTCTATATATATATATATATATATATATATATATATATATATATATATGTGTGTGTGTGTGTGTGTGTGTGTGCGCGCGCGTGTGTGTGTGTGTGTGCATGCGTGTGTGTGTGTGTGCGCGCGTGCGCATGAGTGGACTAAGGGTTTCGTTGACTGTGTCATAATGAAAAAAACAAAATTCATTAAAATTGAGGGTGGCACCCACTAGTCAATTTTGTAGATGAAGCGGAAAATTCAACCTTTTTCGAACCGGTGCCACCAGTCAAATTTTTTTGTGCCTTCAGTGATTTTTTAATGTCACCAAAATCTAATAAAAATTAAATATTCAATTTATACATTTAAAATATTTTAATTTATCCTAAAAATAATAATTTGATTAACAAAGCTTTATTTAAAATGTGTTTTTGTTTTTCAACCTCTGTGTGCCTCCGATTATTGAAGAAGATGATGAATTTGATTATTGAAGAAGAAGATGAATTAGGGTCAGCTAACTTCTTGTTTTATCTCACTTTCTGTTTGAGTTTTTCAACCTCTGTGTGCCTCCGATTATTAAAGAAGAAGATGAATTTGATTATTGAAGAAGATGATGAATTAGGGTCTGGGTAATGGAAGAACATGAATTAGAAGTGGATCCTGTAATGTAAAAGGACCAAAA
Organism: Pulicaria dysenterica; assembly: GCA_947179395.2. Lineage (NCBI taxonomy): Eukaryota > Viridiplantae > Streptophyta > Magnoliopsida > Asterales > Asteraceae > Pulicaria > Pulicaria dysenterica. The sequence goes on from OX359288.1 coordinate 89,342,578, forward strand.
TGCCCTTCCAAGAATAGTGACTAACGGAGTAATTTAACAGAAGTTAGTTTCAGGGACACTTCATGGGACTTATCTGCTACAGTAGGGACTGAATACGTACTTTTTAAAGTATAGGGACTAAATCAAATACTTTTGGCAAAGTTCAGGAACCATTTCAGTAATTTACTCATATATATATATATATATATATATATATATATATATATATATATATATATATATATATATATATATATATATACCTCTTTAAACTAGTTTTTATGCGTACAAGTCACATAACCTCAGGGGGTTTTACTGTAATTAAGAGAAACTTTAAGGGACGTGAATGTAAAATTTACAAAAAATGAAATTCCCTGTAAAAGCTCCTCAACCCAACACTCGGATTTTACTCGGGTCGCCTACAACGATCCTTACGTGACTTGTACCTTTCAAACCCGGCACAATTATTATTTTCTTGTTCTTATTTTTACACCTCATGTAAATGGTAATTTTAAACAAACATTTACCAAAAAAATAAAAATAAAATTACCCAAACTATTGGGGCACAGTGAAATAGTTAATACACAATAAAAAATATATATAAATATTAAGATCGACTGGTAGTACTCGCATGAAAAAAAAATATGATTTCGAAAAAAAATTAACACACCTTAAGTGAATCTTATATTCTAATTAAAAGAAAAAAGTTTCTCCATCTTTCTAAAATTTCTTCACCATTCACAATCCTTAATTTAAAAAAAAATTAAAAAAATGAAAAAATGGTGATGATGACGTCAAAAATGCATAAAATCCTAAAGTTTTTCCATTTGAATTGAATTGGAAGGGGGACATTGTGAAAATTTTGAGGGGGTTTTATAAAATATGTTAGGGGCTTTTATGAAAATGTAAGGGTGTTTTATAAAAATTGTATATTAATATAATTAATTATAGGTTGTTTATAAAATATGTTTAATAACTTATTATATAATTTGTTTAGAGAAATAATAATTATATATTTACGACCGTCTTATTTTTATCTATGTTTTGGTATAAATTTTATTGTAATATGACACTTTTTTTAAAGTAGTATATTTTTAATTGTTTGTTATCCATTAATAGTAGTGGGTAGGTTATTAATAAAACAATTTATATCATTTTTATATTTATTCTATCTACGTAGCATAGTCGATATAATAACTGATTCATCGGTCTTTCGATAAAAAGTATTAAAATGAATTTTTTTTAAATTTTGCATTATTTAAGATAAATTTATATAAAAATAGATAGCATCTAAAACTGACAAAGGTGCATCAATCAATATAAAAAATTAAAGAATCATATATATAAGCAACTATTAAAAGACAAAGGGTAACTTACATCATCAACCATTTCCCTAAAAAATCTCCACCAATCATAGCCATTGTGTAACACCGTGTTTCACGAGCTTAAAATTAGTGTCAATTTAAACTTTTAAAACTTATTTATCAAAAGGTTGCAGCGGATGTAGTCACCATTTACAAGAATATCAGATTGTTACCTGGTTATTTAACATTTCAAATAACAGGTGTTACCACAACTAACAACCGACCATCGAATTACATGCATATAAATAACAAATAGTGTTCCTCGAAATATACATACTACAATTACCCACGAGTAACCCAAGCTCGCCAGACCATCAGTCACTAACCTTCGAAAAAGAGAAATCTTGCACCGTTAGCTACAACTAGCTAGTGAGCACCAATTTACACATAAGCATCAATAAGCATGCTATCACATCACAATAAGGCACACAGAGCTAAGCTATCACTCAAAGATCCAAGCTGGGGAATCAGTCACAACCAACCGCATCGGTGGGGGAGCGAAGAGCAGCCCACCATCACGTTTGAGTCACTAGGACTCCGTTTGGATCTGATCATAGACCAAGATCCTCACTGTATGTCGAGGAACGGCGGCCTGCAGAACCCTCTGGGAATTTGGAATTGGCCATCGAATCCCATAAACCCGGAATTTACCGTCGAGTACCGTTGATCCCGAAAAACACTCAAGGATCCAGCTGCGTTAGCAAACTGACCTCAACCACTGCATCTGTCCGGACAGGAATCATAAACACGTTTGACCCATAGGGTCCACAGTACGCATGCGTATCACATATCACAATTTATATCATACAGCATCACATATATCACTGTATCACTATATCACTGTATTACCTTAGCTTCTGCTCATACTTGCTGAGCAGAATACAAATTACACTTTAAACATAGCACACAATTGTCACCTAAGTCATAACCCTACTTGGGTCTATCTCGTATCACTTCACTTATCTACCGTCACTACCATAATCACATTACACGTGTTATAACACAACACGTCACTTCACTTATCTATCGTCACTATCATAATCACATTACACGTGTTATAACACGACACATCACTTCACTTATCTATCGTCACTATCATAATCACATTACACGTGTTATAACACAACACGTCACTTCACTTATCTATCGTCACTATCATAATCATATTACACTTGATATAACACAACACGTCACTTCACAATAGCACGTTTCAACGCACAACAAATAGCCCTACTTATTGAGTCTCATGGGAAAACTGGTACTCACTTGGAGTCCTCACTAAGCAGATATGCCACTCGTGTCTTCCGGTTCCACAGATATACTTAACACATCGCATACAGACCTGGTTATCACTTACACATAACATACACATGTTTAAACACAAGTTAAACAAACTGTCAGAACTGGACCACTGCTTGCGATCGCAAGCACTATCCTTGCGGTCGCAAAGGTCCTCTAACAACATCCCTTACGATCGCAAGGGTACTCCTTGCGATCGCAAGAGGCCTTTTATCACAAACACATGTTTCTGATCGCAAGGGAAGTCTCTTACACCCGCAAACATGGTTCCAGGGTTGGTTACGATCGTAAGTTATGTACCTACGCTCGTAAACCTCATTTCCTTCGCTCGTAAGCGGTAAATCAGCAAAACAGCACCTTTGCGGTCGCATGCCAATTGCATACGGTCGCATGGCCTGCATGCGATCGCATGTACCTTCCATGCGGTCGCATGGCTTCTTGAACTTTATGCGGTAGCATGGACTTTCCATGCGGTCGCATGTACCTGCCATGCGGTCGCATGGACCTCTATTACAGCAAGCTTCGCCCCTGTTCGACGACAGCTCTGGATTTCACGTTTTTGACAATTAATCCGACCAAAACTCGTTTCCAATTACTCATACTCATTGCTTACCATCACTTGAAGTTTACAAACACATTTTAAAGAAAAACCCACAACTTGAATCTATTATACACCATTAAAATGGTGTTTCTCCTCCAAAACACCAAACTAGGTTTCAAGGAAGAAGAACACTTACAAAGATGAAGGTGATAGCACAAGTTGAACACTGAAATCAGTTGTAGAATTCACAAACAACCACTTTTCCTTGATTTGCTCTTCAAAAACTCTAAAGTACAAGAGTATGTGTGCGTATGTATGAACTTGTATGTTTGTGTGTGTCTTTGGCAACTCCCAGAAGATAAGGGAGTACAAAACCGACCCTGGGGTCTTTAATTAAGACACGGGGTATTTTATTCCCCTTTCCAACTTACAACTTAACACACGCCATCCCGTTTCAACTAACGGGGATATCTACGAAATCATAACGCGAAACCGTTTAATGTTTTATCACTTTTAAACGCGTTTGACATTTTTCATATAATCACTCTAATTAACGCATAACACGCGTTATTAACTTAAAACACACTAATTTTAGTCACTAAAAACCACTGTACAACTATTTGAACACAAGATACAAGCCTATGCAACTAGGCCCATTTTCAGGATGTTACACCTTGATTTAAAAAAAATTAAAAAAAATCAAATATATATTAGTTATTACGTCACATTTCATCAAATCACTTAAGGAAAAAAAATTTATAACAAACTTCATGTGTTTGTTAATCTTGGATAAGATAATAATATATATTTGAATTAATCATGGATAAGATAATAATATATATATATATATATATATATATATATAAATATAAATTTGAATTGAATACATATTTCTAATTGACGTGTATTTAATTGGTTTAAAATTACTCCAATTTGTTAGGTAAGGAAGTTATTTTTAGAATTAGATTTAAAAAAATTTAAAATGTGATTTGAATGGAATAATAATTGATAGATTAAGTTTGAAAATATAAATAAAAAGGAAAAGAAAGTACGCAATGAGATATACATGGATAATATAACAACCATTTGAATTTGAATTTAATTGAAAATTCAACCATTTGAATTATAACAAAATTCATCCCTTTTGAATGTTCATATTATTAAGTAAATTTGTTAAGTTTAAAGGATTAAGAAATTATTTAAAAATTGTATGTTGTAACGATGGGAAAACATTTTTTTTAAATTTTTTTAAAATATAGATGATGATATATATAGGTGATCTTTAATAATCATTTGTCATTTGTCATTATCAATCAAAGTGCACCATTTCATTATTATTTTTCAGGTAAAAGGTTATGTTCAAATTAAAAGTTTTAATTTGCGATTATTAAGAAAACCCTACTAATAAAACTATGAATGTTGTTTATAAAGAAGTTTTAAAGAAAATCTAATGATAGTCTTATGTATGAATTTCAAAATTTTGTAATGATTATTCATTTCTTACGAGATTTTATATTCATATCTATGCTTTATAATTATTTTTACTATATGTCTTAATACTCTTTAAAACTATATAAATTTAAAATTGACTTATATCATCTCGTGTTGATACACGGGTCGCTTACCTAGTAGTAATTAATCTATACATTTTCATGATTATAGAATCCCCAGCATAATCACAAAACCATAAGCACAAAATCTTTTACGTATTTATGTTAGATAATTTGTGAAAATTTAGTTAGAGATAATAATGAAAATAGTAAATTATGAAAATATCTATCACCATCTTCATTTATGGAAAAAATAAATTTGGTATAAAGTAATCCCAACATCCAACATGTAGACATACATACACTTACACCTCTTCTCTTTTATGTCTTTGCTGATCTATAAATACACATATCACCCACCATCTCTTGTATAATTCCCAAATGTTTCATTGAACCCCAACAACACAATTCTACATACATATATCTAGAGAGAGAAATTGAACTTGGGTAGCCATGGATGATGGCCATGAGAAGGTGGTGGAAACTGTGTTAGCAGGAAACTATGTGGAAATGGAGGTTGAAGGGAAGCCTAAAAATGTCAAATCCACCATTTCTAACTTCTTCTGGCATGGTGGTTCTGCTTATGATGCTTGGTTTAGTTGTTCTTCGAATCAGGTATCATCATCATCATCTGTCAAAACAAATTCATTCGATCCGTCCCCTAAGTTGACAAGTAGCACATATATTATAAAAGTTTAGCTTAGATCACTAGTACTCGTATACAAAAGTACCGATTTTCAAGATTTCTTGGATATGAAGCAACAAGAATTCCGAAATTCCGAAAACCCGTTTGAGAATACGTGATTATATACCAAAGGTTCTGGTTTTAAGTTGTGACTAAGGTGTTCTTCGGTTTATTAGGGTTGAGTTTATCAGGTTATGTTAAGAATACAAGATGTAGATTAGTTGGTTATATGTGTTGGTTGTTAAGAAAAAAACTTACCTGATTAGACGTCTTCAAAGATTCTTTTTCTTGAACTAATGACGTGTCATGATCTTAAACGTACAGGTGGCACAAGTGTTGCTGACACTACCATACTCATTCTCACAACTAGGAATGCTTTCAGGGATCTTGTTTCAAATCTTCTATGGTTTGATGGGCAGTTGGACTGCTTATCTCATCAGCATTCTTTATGTTGAATACAGAACTAGAAAGGAAAGAGAGAAGGCTGATTTTAGAAACCATGTCATCCAGGTACAACTCTTTAATGCATGTCTATGCATCTTTCACTTGTACATACATCTTAGCTATACAAGATTTGTTAATATGGTAGTGCCCTAGCTAGTGATTAACAACATGAAATCTATAGTACGTACAGATCATGTAATTCAAACTATGTTACATGTCTTTATGTGTCTTTTTAACTCTTGGTTAGCCTTTTTTTGTGTTAATTTACTTGTTTGACCCTTAAGATATGGGAGTGTTGATAATTTCATGCAGTGGTTTGAAGTTCTTGATGGACTGCTTGGAAAACACTGGAGAAACGTTGGCTTGGGATTTAACTGCACATTTCTCTTGTTTGGATCAGTGATTCAACTCATAGCTTGTGCCAGGTACAACTCTTAAAGACTAATGTACAACCCAATGAAGCTACCAACACAACTTTTATTATTGCTTGTACTAATTTATTGGAATGTTGTATATATCATCAACTAATGAGGTAAAATGATTTTGTGGGTTTTGGCAGCAACATATATTACATAAATGACAACTTAGACAAGAGAACATGGACATACATATTCGGGGCATGCTGCGCGACAACCGTATTTATTCCGTCGTTTCATAACTACCGGATTTGGTCGTTTCTAGGGTTGATTATGACTACTTACACTGCGTGGTACTTAACCGTCGCGTCTCTCCTTCATGGACAGGTTTTTATCTTTCTACTATCATTTTCGTGTTACAGTTGCGTAATAAAAACCGTGAGACTCATTTTAAATGCAAATAATGTTTTTATTGGAACTTTTTCTAAAGTTATAACTATTGTGAAAGTGAACTTTTACATGTTACAACTTTTAAGGAAAGATTTGGATGGGGTTTGTTTATAATGTGTTCTATTTTATTAGAATGGGGAAATTAAAGGAGAAGATGTTTGTTTAATAAAAAGTATGGGGGTGGAAACTGTAAAACTTGTAGGTGGAAGGGGTGAAACATACAGGTCCAGCAAAGATGGTTCTATACTTCACGGGGGCAACAAACATTCTCTACACGTTTGGGGGACATGCTGTTACTGTGTAAGGCAACCCACCCTGTCTTTTACATTAATTCCAAAAGGCACCCCTGCATTATTATTATTTTTTCTATTTTTATTGAAAATCACTTTTTTATTCAGTTGAAGTGGGTGGGTACGACCGTCATTTACATCAATCATGTTATTGTATGTGAGCGTTATCATCATGATCATGCATGTTGATAATAACTTGATTTTGTTTGCTTTCCACATTTTTCTCTTTTCACCCATCCTTTCATGTACAGATCATGGTCCTTTAGGGCCTAGAGCATCCACAATCCATACAATCCTTTATGAGTTTAATGGATTGTCACATTATCATTCCACTATCCATACAACTTCATCCTTTAAACTCCACACTCCATTAAACTCTACATAGTTTAATGGATTTCCATATCAGCATTATATAAATATATATATATATATATATATATATATATATATATATATATATATATATATATATATATATACACATATAATTTTATAAAATATTTATAGAGCTACAAAATACATATACATATATATATATATATATAATTTTTTATAATTATTAAGAATATAAATACATTAAAAAAATTAAACATACAAATTTAATATTGTATTTATATAATATACAAAGTAAATAAAAAATAATTAATATATATATATATATATATGACATATATGTGGGACCATATCACCATTTAAATAAAAAAAGAAAAAATGTGGAGCCATTTGTTTCTAATGCAACTTAGTATAACCATTCAACTTTCTCCACAATCCATTCAACTTTCATAACACCCCATACCACCCCCATACCACTCCCATTGTGGATGACCTTAAAAGTCTTTCTCAATATTAGTTATTAGACACTATGCTGAGAGCAAAACAATTGTTTTAAAAATTAACTGTATATAAAAATGACTATTTTTGTAAATAAAGGCACATTTAAGACATTCATAAACACTTTGGATAAAAAAATTTAGTTAACTTCATGGTGACTCATTTGTTATGTTTATAAATGTAGTATTATTTTAATTAAGAGAGATTATATATCTTCCTATTATTTTTCCTACTTTATCTTTTTATCTTTCTAAAGTTTTTTCTTTAAACGACAAACACACATCTTTTAAATTTACTCGTAAATCTACTCCACTCAACGAGACTTGAACCTACAACCTCTTAGAAGGGAACACTTCACAACACTAGATATAGTTGGGCTACAGACCATTTGATATCTCTTTAGTTATTGACATATGTAATACACTAATATTATTTCATTATATCACTTTTTAATTTTAACACTTCTATTAATAAAATAAATAAAAAAATAAGTAGAACATATTATAAAAAGATATAAAACTGGATACTACTATTTATACCTCTCTAGAATCACCGTGAAACCTCTGTGACCTCTCTTAATTTATTATATCAAAAAATCATTATAAATTATTATATCAAAAAATCAATAGAGGTTATACACTTATATTTATTATATCAAGAAATTAATATAAATTATTAAAAGGATATAAATAGAATCAGGTGTGAAACCTCTCTTTCATTGTAGGAGCACGAAACTGAATTTGTATTAATGTTAATTTCTTTATCCTGAAAACGACTTGGCATTGTTTAGATTCAAACTTTTAAGACAGGATCTGACCATATGATCCAATGACTTTCTCTATAAATTATTAAAGATTCCCTACATTTTGACTAGTCCCTATCTTAACCACTGTGCACTCACCCACAAGTAAGCACACACTCCTTTTCTCAGAAGCATGACAGCTTGCTAAAACATGTTAAATTACAATAATAACCCCTATCTCAGACATGGGTGACAGAAAGTCATACTTTCTTGGGACACCCTTTTCTGTCCTCTTTTGCTTAGACTTGCATTTTCAATCTACAAAACCACCTTTTAAATGATCTTTTATCAACACCGAGTAGTCACCATCCACCACATTCATCACTTAAATCGCAACTCATCTTCTACTGATAACTCACACTCACCAATCAAGAATTACCAAAACAACATATAACATTTTAAAAAGAAATTCCCACAGTCCTAAGTTGGTTTTTTCCTAATATGTTGTTTGTATAAAAAAAACCAATGTATTATTTGAACACATACATGTATTCGTTTGATCAAAACAAAGGAGCCCATAAGCTATGGAGAATAGGCCCATGAAAATGGGCTTTTATATTTCATTGGCCCATTAATGAGTATTAATGTATGTTGTTTTCATGTTGATTAGGGAAATCATGCATGCAATGTGGAAGCCACAAAAGTTCAAAGCCATTTACTTGTGGGCTACTGCTTATGTGTTGACACTCACACTTCCATCTGCTGCAGCAGTTTATTGGGCTTTTGGAGACTCATTACTTAATCACTCTAATGCCTTTGCCCTCCTCCCCAGATCACCTTGGAGAAACATGGCTGTCATCCTTATGCTTATTCACCAAGTATGCTATATTTATACTATCTCACATTTTCAAGAATAATTAATCAAATACTACTGTTAAATGTTTTTATAATGAAGTTGGCTAATTCTAGAGGTGATATCGATTCGGTTGCAGTTTATAACGTTTGGGTTCGCTTGCACTCCGTTATACTTTGTGTGGGAGAAAGCGATTGGGATGCACGAGTGCAAGAGCATGTGCAAGCGTGCTGCAGCTCGATTGCCTGTGGTTGTCCCCATCTGGTTTCTCGCGATCATCTTTCCTTTCTTTGGACCTATCAATTCCACCGTTGGATCTCTTCTAGTTAGTTTCACTGTCTACATTATCCCTGCGCTTGCTCACATGTTCACCTTTCGATCTGCAGCCGCACGAGAGGTATAAACTAAACATCCTTCTACCTGTTTTACACTATATAGAAGTATCAAATAGGCCAAGTAAATCTCAAAAATAAGTTCGGGTTAAAACAAGTTAGTTTTAATAGAAGTTAAATACGCCTTTAATATCATATGACTGGCAGACTGATTAAACTTAATGGTGCAGAACGCGGTGGAGCCGCCACCAAAGTTCTTCGGACGATGGATAGGCGCATACACAATCAACGTCTTTGTAGTTGTATGGGTGTTCATAGTCGGATTTGGATTTGGAGGTTGGGCGAGCATGACGAACTTCATACATCAAATCGACACTTTTGGAATATTCACCAAGTGCTACCAATGCCCGCCACAACTGCCGCCATCATCACCACTATTGAATGCAACCACTCCTGTACCTTCTCCGACAACCATCCACCACCTTCAAGTACTAGGAAGCACACATTTTCGCAACCCTTGAAATGGAGCTTGTATCCCACCAAGATCGTAAATCGCATCAGTGTGGTCACTTAATTGCATCATTTTTATTGTAGCATAGAAAATATTTGGAATTAATTTATGAGATCGATAATATTATTTTCATATTCCTTCTAATTTTGTTCTTTGATTGTTTGAATTTATATAAGTTTTTGGTGACTTGTTTAAAATTCATCAACAGCTTCATGTTTTATCATCGTGTTCTTCAAGAACATGAACACAATTGTAGTTTAGAAGCTAATTAAAAAAAATTTAACAACATGAAAATTGAAAAGAGGTGACATGAAACCTATAAACTATATAATCACTTTGCATACAATGTTCTATTTACAAAGTTTGTTGTATTATTATACAACAAAGTTCATTACATATAATTATACTTGGTAAAAGTACGATTTTTAATACAATCTATACATAAACTACAGAATACTATAATCTTTACTACCATATAACTAATCATACACACTTTTAAGTCCGTATGACATCTTAATTTTCTATTCTTTCAAGTAAATCCTTCAAATCAATCGATAATCTTTCCTACAAACCCTAATTCAATATTTAAAACTATACATCATTAGTTATTATAAAATTTGTCACAGTATAGTTCTTCCTTAACCATTTTTTTTATTTGAACAACACAAGTGTTTTATTGCACCAACACAGTCAGAATACAACTCTTGAAGCAAGACTTACAATTACACGGTGAATTACCACTCATATATTATCTTTCTTCTACTAAAAACCATTGAAGAACGAAAACTACCATAATATTTTGCCTCAAGCTGTCATTTTCTTTTCTTTAGGAAGATCATAAGCAAACTACAATACGGCATCAACGGCTAGACACCAGACCGACTCGGAATCAGACATGAGAAACCAGCACTTGTAAGGATTCATTCACTTCCGCCCAATGTTTATAATTATTGTTTGTTTTCGTGATTCTCCCTTCATTTGCTAATCAAACAAACTGCTGTTCCTAACTCTATCAATTGATATTGAGAATGAAGAAAGTAGAACACAAATTGAATAATACAGGAATCGATACATTAATCAATGCAGTTTATACATATATATATATATATATATATATAGAGAGAGAGAGAGAGATGTTTTGGCGGTTAAACACGCGCCAAAAAACCTCCTAACAGAACTACTTAAAGTCTGTTTGGTCAAGGGTGTTTATAAACGGAAAACATCCCTGCAGGTCAACGACCAAACTTATTCTTAATACTAACTAATATAACTAACATATATACAGATTATTTTACTTTGAAAATCATAAACCATTAAATTTCTAACAATTATTTGATTCTTTTATCTCATCCACCTTGTATTGATGTTTACAATGGTTTACCACCAGATTTTTAACCTTTTTGTTGCCATTTCATCACCAACGTTCACCCCTCTTTGACTCCAGGCCTCTACCCGATCCCTTTTACTTCGGCCCAACCCATGAACCACCCATAAAACATGTAGCAAACAAAACACACTCATTGCCGGTAGCTTACAAGCCTGCACTTAACAAATAATACATGCAACTGAAACAAGCTCAACCCCCATAGTACAACTTCCAAACAAGACACAATTAACTAGTCGTTGATGCAAACAAACCCCACACCAACCCTTTATAGCACCAACAGAAACTGTGCAACCTCCTTCACTTAGAAAACCACCTAGCAACACACATAAAGTGCTCCTTCCTTCTTCTTGTTTAATGTGTAATCTATTGTTGCTACTTTGTTTTGTATTTGTACACCCTTTTGTTGCTATGTTTCAATAATATTTGAGTTATGCCGGGTAGTGTGATGGTCATGTTGAAGCACTCTCCTGGTATACCTCCTCTTGCCGTTTAAAAAACACAAAAAATAAAGTGCTCATTGTGTGTAAGGTAGCCCCCTTTCATCATCCAAAGGCTATTACTCATCACAACTACAACACCCCTTATATCTACAACTCAGCCTGCCCCTATGACCACAAAAGCATTATGACCACAGAATCCAAACTGCACGTCTACTTTATCCCTGCTTTGCCAGACCATCGGCTTCTTCATTCATTTCCCTTGGAATGTTAATAACCTCTCGGTCGAAACATGAATCATTAGAATTTAAATTCTACTCAAAATATCCACTGCTTCAACCATAGGTTCCATTCTATTGTTCACCATTTCAACTGCCATGGACGAGTCAGATAGAAAGTTTTATTACTCTTTATTACTAAGAGGCCAAAGTATATTGCTTCCAGCTCCGCCAACACCCCATTAGTGTACATACAGACAATATCATGCATCCCGCCACCAATCTTGGATCAAACTACAAGGATTAAGTAGCAGATCTCCTTTCAGTACAGCAACTGGGTTGATGCAGTAATCCAGAGATGACTTAACCAAATTTGGCCATTTAGAATGACTCCATTGACCAACCCTTATCCAAACCAGGTCTATTACTTGCTTCTGATTCAATTAAATATTAAATTATTTTGTTCGCTCCATAATGTCAAAGCTTCTTAACCCACCTAGTCTTTCGTATAAATGGCCGTTGAGCAAACAAGCTATTGATATAACGTGGAGCTACCCCCCTTTAATCCTATTGCACAGATTATACTTGACCATACACGTACCCCACACTTTATTACAATGGATTTAAATATGATCCGTTGCATGTTTCAAGATGATTGTAAGTAACTTTTGAAGCAACGCCTGCCACACCAATAATCTGGCTTTCGGAGGGCACCAATACTCCCACACCTTTCAAGCTCCATGATCGACCTTATCTTTTGATAAAATATGTCCAATAGACTCTTTATCGAAAGTCGTCATTTTTCTCAAATTTCCAGCGAACCTCTCCCCTCTTATCTTTATTTAAGATCTATGAATTCAGTACAACCATGAACTCCTCATAAATTTCCACCTCTTTGTCAAATACCTCCTTCTCACCGTCACATTCCACCTCCACCCTTCATTAGACCCTACTAGTTAATTTTTAGAGTAAATTACAAAAATCGTTCATTTGGCTTGCCAAAAGTAACACCTTTAGTCCTTTATAATAAAAAAGTACAGAAATCGTCCCTGTGGTTGACATTTTGTAACACATTTGGTCCCTGTGGTTAACAATTTGTAACACATTTGGTCCTTTAGACAAACGTCCGTTTAATTTTCTGTTAAGTGCCCCCTCATGTGCCTTGCACATGAGGGTATTTTGGTCTTTTTACCTTCTAATCAATGTTACCAAACAAAGTAAATAGATTCCTTGTCATCCCTCTCTCTTAAACACAAACAGATTCCCTCTCTCTCTCACACACACACTCTCTCTCTCCATAGCCGTCCACCATTTGTTCTCTCTCTACTCTCTCCATCACCACCGCCATTTGAATCGGGAGTCAGACCACCGTGCAACCATCTCCACCGTCATCACCATGGGAACCGCTACCACCACCATCGGAACCGCCACCCCCATCGTCGCCTAGTTGGTTTCTCCAACAACCACCACCGTCACAGAGAACCACCGCCGTCCTGGTTCGATTCACACCACCACCACCACCACCACCTACGATTAGGGTTTTCTCCATCTAGGGTTTTCTCTAACAGTTGCCATCGCCATCTCTAGCAGTTGCCGCCGCCATTAAAGTACAACAACCGCCGCCATCATTCATGTAGAACCACCGCCATCATCGAAAGTAAGATCTGTGTGTTGTTGTTGTTGGATATCAAGGAGCATATAACTCACACTCTCATACACTAACAAAGAAAAAAAAAACAGAAGAAAAGAATAGCTGAAGTCGAGAGAAAAAAATCCACCAGAAACTACATTTTGATTATCTCTTCACCACCTTTACATAACAAGGAAACCTATTTAAATAGAATAAAGGATAACCAACTACTCCTAAAAACATGCATCGTGGACAGCTAACAAATGAAACATGGCTGGGAGCATGTACTACATAATAAACTATTATATTCTCATGCATATTGCTCTCCACTAACTTCCCAAATTCACGGCTAACCACACACAGGACTTGGCAAACCCACTTCCTCTTAATAAATAATTTGTTAAACATGGACTATCCATACGTAATCCATTTCATGCTAATGACCCATGGGTTACCCACACCCATGACCCATCAAGATTACCCAACATTCACCCCCGTAATCTTGATGATCTTAATGTCTGTCACGGTCTCGGCTTCTGCGATCATACTCACGAAAGCGATCTCTCTCGGTCACTTCCAATCTCCTTGCTCCTTTTTTTATTGTAGCCTTCACAAAGAAATCCTCACATATTTATCACCACACAGGTTCTTACTTTAACTTCACACAGATCACAACTCACGTTCACACAGAAGTTCGCCACACAGGTCATCCTTTAGTCACACAGACCTTCCTCCTTACTGTTTCACACAGAAACTCTGATGCACTTCACTTCACTATCTTCTTCACATACTTTTGCTTGGCTCACAAAGAACCTTCTTGAGTATGAGCCCCTTGCTGCTTCCTTCATCATTCAACCTCGCCCTTGCTTCCTTCTTGCTATTTTTCTTTCATGCAGCAAACCAGATTTGAATCTGGATTTCTGCCCGTTTTTCCTGCTCCCCGGTTAGACTCTCCAACCTATCAAAGATGGAGACTGCTTTCACAACTCGGCTATCACACCTCACAGCCAACGAGGGGCTGCTACCCTCTTCTCTGTAGATCGACTATCAAAACCACCAACAGGATCTTAACCTCGCTCTGATACCAATTGTTGGATATCAAGGAGCATATAACTCACACTCTCGTATACTCACAAAGAAAGAAAAAAACAGAAGAAAAGAAGAGCTGAAGTCGAGAGAAAAAATCCACCAGAAACTACATTTTGATTATCTCTTCACCACCTTTACATAACAAGGAAACCTATTTAAATAGAATAAAGGATAACCAACTACTCCTAAAAACATGCATCGTGGACAGCTAACAAATGAAACATGGCTGGGAGCATGTACTACATAATAAACTATTATATTCTCATGCATATTGCTCTCCACTATATTCCCAAATTCACGGCTAACCACACACAGGACTTGGCAAACCCACTTCCTCTTGATAAATAATTGGTCAAACATGGACTATCCATACGTAATCCATTTCATGCTAATGACCCGTGGGTTACCCACACCCATGACCCATCAAGATTACCCAACATTCACCCCCGTAATCTTGATGATCTTGATGTCTGTCACGATCTCGGCTTCTGCGATCATACTCACGAAAGCGATCTCTCTCGGTCACATCCAATCTCCTTGCTCCTTTTTTTATTGTAGCCTTCACAAAGAAATCCTCACATATTTATCACCACACAGGTTCTTACTTTAACTTCACACAGATCACAACTCACAGAGACGTTCACACAGAAGTTCGCCACACAGGTCTTCCTTTAGTCACACAGACCTTCCTCCTTACTGTTTCACACAGAAACTCTGCTGCACTTCACTTCACTATTTTCTTCACATACTTTTGCTTGACTCACAAAGAACCTTCTTGAGTATGAGCCCCTTGCTGCTTCCTTCATCATTCAACCTCGCCCCTGCTTCCTTCTTGCTATCTTTCTTTCATGCAGCAAACCAGATTTGAATCTGGATTTCTGCCCATTTTTCCTGCTCCCCGGTTAGACTCTCCAACCTATCAAAGATGGAGACTGCTTTCACAACTCGGCTATCACACCTCACAGCCAACGAGGGGCTGCTACCCTCTTCTCTGTAGATCGACTATCAAAACCACCAACAGGATCTTAACCTCGCTCTGATACCAATTGTTGGATATCAAGGAGCATATAACTCACACTCTCATACACTCACAAAGAAAGAAAGAAACAGAAGAAAAGAAGAGCTGAAGTCGAGAGAAAAAAATCCACCAGAAACTACATTTTGATTATCTCTTCACCACCTTTACATAACAAGGAAACCTATTTAAATAGAATAAAGGATAACCAACTACTCCTAAAAACATGCATCGTGGGCAGCTAACAAATGAAACATGGCTGGGAGCATGTACTACATAATAAACTATTATATTCTCATGCATATTGCTCTCCACTAACTTCCCAAATTCACGGCTAACCACACACAGAACTTGGCAAACCCACTTCCTCTTGATAAATAATTGGTCAAACATGGACTATCCATACGTAATCCATTTCATGCTAATGACCCGTGGGTTACCCACACCCATGACCCATCAAGATTACCCAACAGTTGTTCTTCATCTGGAAATCCTAAAACAGATCTAGTACTTATTTCGTGTTCATGTTTTAGATATTTATTGATTAGGGTTTTGTTTTGTTTGTAATTTTTGGGTTTTTGGTTATGTAAATTTAGGGTTGATCTGTTGTTCTTCATCTGGAAATTCATTGATATGTTGTTCTTTTTGTATAAATTTTATATATTTTCTAGATCAATTTTTTCATCTGTAATTCTTTTTGGTCAAATGTTAAATGTTTAGATGAACTAGTAACAAAATGTTCGAACAGATGGGTTAATCTGTTGTTGATCCTGGAAATTCATTGATCTATTGTTGTTGTTCATCTGGAAATTCATTGGACAAATATCAGATTTAATTTTGTTGGTGTTGATATGTTGTTCTTCATCTGTTGTTCTTCATCTGAAATCATCAAGAGAGAGAGAGAGTCGATAGGAGAGAGAGAGTATGAGAAAGAGAGTTGGTAGGGGTGAAATAGTGTTTGAAAACATGGATTAATGGTAGAAAGACCAAAATACCCTCATGTGCAAGACTGCAAGGCACATGAGGGGGCTTAACGGAAAAGTTAACTGCCGTTTGTCTAAAGGACTAAAAGTGTTACAAAATGTCAACCACATGAACGATTTTTGTACTTTTTGATTATAAATGACCAAAGGTGTTACTTTTTGCAAACCACAGGGACGATTTTTGTAATTTACTCTAATTTTTATAACGAATTTGAATTTATCTTTTCTAATCGAGTTAATTACAAAATTGGTTCTTTTAGAAATGGCCGTTTTGCACGTTTAGCCCTCTAAGAAAAATTCTTGCATAAATAGTCCTTTAAATGAGAATTTGTCACATAAAAGGTCCTTTGCTCTAACGGAGTTAAATTTTAAGGTTAGTCAAAGGGCAATTTGGTATTTTTGCAAGTAAAGGACCAATCTTGTAATTAAATCTTGGTTTTATAATTTTTTTTACCATTTTTAATTATTAATTGATTGGGTTTATAATTGTTAATGTCTTGCTTTTAGCATTAATTAAATAGTTACCATTAAATGGTTTTAATTGGAGTTAATTACAAACACAACACATACTCTCTCTCTCTCTCTCTCTCTCATCTCTCCCTCTACCACCGCCTACCGTCCACCAACACCACCTCCGACCTATGCCATCACCAGCGCCCACCTCCGCCGCTGCAATCACCAACGCCCACCTTTGCCATCGCACCTCCTAGGGTTTTCCTCCACCACCACCATACACTTTCAAATCTAAAGAACAACCTCATCAATTAACCACCTCTGCCATGAACAACGCCTCCACATAGACTTGTGTTCTTGAGCCCTCAAACACCAACAATCACACACACACATACACAGATGCAAAGTCACGAACACATATCTGAAGAGAGGTGGAGTGATGGTGACTGATTTTCGAACTCATATATGGAAAACCCTAATTTCCATTCGAACTCAGATCTGTATATGACAGTGTTGGGAAATTAACTAAGGCATTAAGGCTGTTTAACATGCAAAGTTGAAATTGTTAGAAGAGTTTATGGAAAACAGTTCAAAACTGTTAGAAGAAGTGTTGAAGAAACAGTTTAGAACTGTTAGTTGAAATTGTGAAGACAGTTGTAACCAACAGTTGCTGTGAACTTTAAAGCTGTTATATAGAGTTCAGAACTGTTAGTACAAACTACTACAACTGTTTGAAGACCTTGAAACTGAAGACTGTTAGAAGAATCAAGAACTGTAGTATTCATTAAACAGTTTCTGTTGAGCTAAATATGGAAAAATCCTATCTTTGAAGATATCTCGAAATACTTTGAAGATCATCAAGATTATCTCAGAAGATAGAAGATTACCTAACTCTCAGCAAATCAAGGAAGATCAAGGAGTATATAAATGATAGATTAGAATTCATAATTTGTACGTATGTACTCATTGATTATATTTTGCATTCGTTCTTCAAATTGTAATTTGCTTTCTGAATAGTGCTAATCCTCTAAGTTTCTCGTTGAAACCTAAGAACAATTTGTGTTCTTCGTCTAACATAATAAGTTAGATTGGGGGTGAAGTTTGCTATTGTAATCGTTCTCATTGATTAATAAAATTACTGTTTGATTGAATTGATTTGTGGTTAAAACCTTCTTTAATCAATTAAGTGTGATTCCGCAACTTCTTAGTTGATTGTGATCATAGTTAAAGATTAACTTTTATTCTACTCTGATTTATTATTTAAAAGTTAGTTCTTGTTATTTGATATAATCTATATCCGATCCTGACAAGTGGTATCAGAGCCTTATCATTAAGGTTCCTTTGATCACCAGTTGAAGGTTTTTGCATTACTTTGCTTTATTTTCAAAACTGTTTTTCAATCAATTTGTTTCAATGGATTCGGGAGGTTCTTCTGATAACAATGGGTCAGGGTCCAACATTCGTGTTCCCATGCTCAAACCATCTGATTTTGAGATGTGGAAACTAAGAATTAAA
This sequence comes from Pulicaria dysenterica, assembly GCA_947179395.2. NCBI lineage: Eukaryota > Viridiplantae > Streptophyta > Magnoliopsida > Asterales > Asteraceae > Pulicaria > Pulicaria dysenterica. Next base: position 89,361,532 of record OX359288.1, read on the forward strand.
CAGCATGTCCAACTAATGGACTATGCTGTTTGGAAAATCATTGAAATTGTTCCCACTAATCCCATTGAACTGGATGAGAATGGAAAACCAAAGAAGAAACCACCACCAAAGACAGATGCTGAAAAGAAGGATAGAATGATTGAGATGAAAGCCCTCAGCATCCTCCAGATTGCAATTCCCAATGAGTATCAACATCAATTCAAGAAATTTGATGATGCTCATGAACTTTGGAATGCTCTGGAGAAGAGGTTTGCTGGGAATGCTAGTTCTAAGAGAAACCAAAGAGATCTTCTTAAACAAGCCTATGAGAACTTCACCAGTGGGAAGAATGAGAGTATCACCCAAATCTTTGATAGGTTTTACAAGCTGGTAAGCCAACTAGAGAGTGTTAAGGTTAGGCTTGATCAAGATGAGATCAATAGAAAGTTTCTTAGATCTCTAGGTGATGAATGGACTGTGTTTGCTGCACAATGGAAAACCAAGGATTCTCTTGAAGACATAGAGTTAGATGACCTCTATTATAGTTTGATAGTGTTTGAGGGAGAGATAGAGGGAAAAAGAAAAACTGTTATCCCTAGCCACAATGCTGCTCTCCTGTCATCCTCAGGTATGGAATCAAACCATTCATTAACTAACTCTATTGATAGTTGTGCAGGTACTAGTTCTGCTGTTGGACTAGATATGAACACTCCAGATGCTGTTCTTGAAGCTTTTCTTGCCAGCCATGCACATTCAACCCTCACCAATGAGGATCTTGAACAAGTGCACCCTGATGATCTTGAGGAGATGGATCTTAAATGGCAGATGGCCATGCTTACTGTTAGAGCAAAGAGGTTCATCAAAAGGACTGGAAGGCAAAACATGAATTTCAGAGCTGATGGCAAGGCTGGATTTGACAAGTCAAAGGTGAGATGCTTCAAATGTCAACAACTTGGCCACTTTGCAAGAGAATGCAGATCTGGTGGACAAGTTCAGAATCAAGGTCAGAGGCCAACTCAGAATCAAACCTCCTCAGCATTGGTCTCACAAGAAGGCCATGGATTTGATTGGAGTGATCAAGCAGAGAAGGCTACAAACAACAAAGCTTTGATGGCATTGACTGACTCCTCCATCAAGATGGATTCCCCAGAATCTGAGGACATACAGGTATCTTCCAAACTATGTCCTGGTGAATGTAGAGCTATTATTAAGAGGTTTAGAGAACACAATAAGAAAGTATGTGCTGCTCTAAGTAGAATGGAGGAGAGAAGGTATGAGTATACTGCTGTGATAGAAGATCTTGAAAAGAAAATTAAAGACTATCAGGCTAATGAACTACAAATGGACTATGATAGAAAATATCATAAGTGGGAGAAAGAGCAGTTTTAAGATGAGATTGATAGTCTGAAAAAGAAATTGGTTGAAAAAGAAAGCAAGGTGGATGAACTCACAAAGAAATTGGAGGGTGTGGACATTGATCTTGGAATGTTCAAGGCTGCAAACCTTAAGCTTGAGACTCTGCTACAATCTCAAGTGAGAGACAAGGTGAAAACTGGACTTGGATATAAGGAAACCCCACCTCCATACAATCACACATACATAACACCCTTGTCTGAGGCAGCTGATAGATATGTCAATGAACCTTTGGCAGATGAATTAAAGTCAGCTGATCCAAAGTTTGAGAGTTATGAAGATGAAGTTCTGTCAGTAGTAAGTGTTGAAGATATTGAGATAGTTGTGAAGAAAGATGAGGTGATTCCATATGAAAATCACATCTGTTGTGAACCCATTCCCACAAAACCTTCTTTCAAGCCTGTGGTGTTTGTAAAAGCATCCACAGAATCCCTCATCACTGAGCCAACACCTTCAAAAGCTATCCAATCCATAGAAAGTTCCACAACTGTTGCCAATAGTCCCCATTTTTACACTAGCAGTTCCAACAAGAACCCAAACAGTTCTAAGCAAAAAAGCCCAACTGTTAGTACAAAAGCCAAAGGAAATGAGAAAGTTGGTGAGGTTGTGTATGCAAAGAAGAAGATGGAAGCTCCAAAATCTCAGGCTAAACCCAAGCCTAAGAAAAGGCATACTGAAATGCCTGCATGCACATGCCAAAAACATGGTGTCCAAAAGTTTCCTCAATCTGCAGCTGTTAGAGGAAATCAAAGAAATCGAAACCAATTCTGGTCACAAAGAACTGGTTTACCTATTGTGAAAACCAAAAAGTGCTACATTTGTGGGAGATCTAATCATTTAGTTCAAGATTGTTACTATAACCCACAGACCAATGGCACTCAAAACAAAAGTCCCAAAAGACAAAATAACAGTTCTAAAACTGTTAAGTCAAAGCAGATCAACAGTTCTAAGACTGCTAAGCCAAAACAGGCAAACAGTTCTACAACTGTTACATCCAAACCAACTAACAGTTCCAAAACTGTTTTAACAAAACCAAAAACTGCTGGTTTGGCTTGGATAAAAATTCAAAAACAAACTGATTCTGGAGAGGGTAAAACTGTTCTTCAAACTGAAAATCAAAAGGAATCACAAGTTTATTCATCTGTTTTACCAACTCCACCAGCTGTTTGTTCAAAGGTATTCACTGTTAATCACAACAGTTGGAAACCACATGTTCTTACAAAGTATTCCTCACACAAATTAGAGAAATCTAATTTGGATGAAATCAAAAAGAACCAAACTTTGTTTAAGTATTATGACTTGAATGGTGTACCCAAGACCTGCATGGCCTGGGTACTTCCTGCTACTAACTGATTTTATTTGTGCAGAGCATTCATAGGGCCAATCATGGATCTATCTGGCATGTGGATAGTGGATGCTCAAGGCACATGACTGGAAATCCACACTGTTTGAAGGATTTCAGAAGCATCAATGGTGGATTTGTAGCATTTGGAGGAAATGCTAAGGGAGGAAAAATCACAGGTAAAGGAGCTGTTGAGGCAGGTACACTTACATTTAATGATGTTTTCTTTGTTGAACAGCTTAAGTACAATCTGTTAAGTGTATCTCAAATCTGTGACAATGGAAACAAAGTTTTGTTTACAGATTCAGAATGCATTATTCTTTCAAAAGATTTTAAACTAAATGAGAAGGATGTTCTTTTAAGAACACCTAGAAAAGATAATGTATACTGTCTTGATACACAAAAGATTGCTAAACAGAATGTGTTAAGCTGTTTACTCTCAAAGGCATCTCATGATGAGTCTGCCATTTGGCATAGAAGGATGTGTCACATGAATTTTAAAACCATGAACTTGTTAGCTAAAAACAGTTTGGTAAGAGGTTTGCCCCAAAAAGAATTCTCATGTGATGATCATTGTGTAGCCTGTCTCAAAGGCAAGCAACACAAAACTTCTTATAAGACCAAAGAAGTTTCTTCTATTACTGCACCTTTACAATTGTTACATATGGATCTTTTTGGTCCTACATCTGTGGTGAGTATAGGGAAGAAAGCGTATTGTTTAGTCATAGTTGATGATTTTACCAGGTTCACATGGGTTCAATATCTTAGAACTAAGGATGAAACTGCTGAGTTAGTTAAGTCTCTTATTCTTAAAATTGAAAATCAATCTGATTTGAAGGTGAAAGTCATTAGATCTGACAATGGTTCTGAATTTAAGAACTATGAGCTAAACAGTTTTTGTGAAAGTAAAGGTATTGAAAGACAGTTTAGTGCCCCTAGGACTCCCCAACAGAATGGAGTTGCTGAGAGAAGGAATAGGACTTTGATAGAGGCTGCTAGATCCATGTTAGCTTATTCTAGGCTTCCAATGACATTTTGGGCAGAAGCAGTGAACACTGCCTGCTATGTTCAGAATAGAGTACAAGTAGTCAAGTCCAAAGGGAAAACTCCTTATGAGTTGTTCCTCAAGAGAAAACCTTTAATCAACTTCTTCAAACCATTTGGTTGTCCTTGCACTATCCTTAATACCAAATCACAATTAGGCAAGTTTGAGAGTAAGGCTGAAGAAGGTTTCTTTGTAGGATACTCCACTCAAAGTAAAGCTTATAGAGTTTTTAACAATTTCACTAGAATCATAGAAGAGAGTATGAATGTCTCTTTCAATGAGAATAGGATCAATATTGCAGATAATGGACCTGATTGGTTATTTGATATAGATGCATTGTCTAAATCTCTTTCTTTTGAGTATTCTACTGAAACAGCTACAGGTACCCCAACAACTGTTGGTGAAAATCAACAAACAGTTTCCACCAGCCCGAACAGTTTTGAAACTGTTAGCTCAAAACCAACAACTGTTGGTTCAAACAAAGTTACTGAAGACTTTGTTGTGATTCCTATGCTTCAACAAGAGTTCTCCAATGCTGTTGATCCATTGATTGATGCTGAATCTTCAAAGGACATGGAATCTCATGATCCTCAACAACACACTGACTCTGCATCCCAAACAGTTGCTGATCAAGTGTGTGATAATGCTGAAAATTCAAGTGAACGTGAGTTTGATCTGTCTAATCTAGGGAATGAACTGACTGAAGAAAACATTCCTACATCAAGAGTTCACAAGATTCATCCAATATCACAAATAATTGGTGATCCAACCACTCCTATCAGAACAAGGAATATGCTGCAAAATGAAAACAGTGGTGTGGATCTTGCCCAATTTGATGTGAATGCTTGCTTTCTATCTCAAATAGAACCAAAGAAAGCAATTGAGGCATTGAAAGACCCTTCATGGGTGGAAGCAATGCAAGAGGAGCTCTTACAATTTCAAATTCAGCAAGTTTGGAAGTTGGTTGAGCTTCCAAGAGGCAAAAGAGTAATTGGCACCAAGTGGGTGTTCAGAAACAAGCAAGATGAAAGAGGGATTGTTATCAAGAATAAAGCAAGACTGGTTGCACAAGGCTACACACAAGAGGAAGGAATAGACTATGATGATGTTTTTGCACCTGTTGCAAGGATTGAAGCCATTAGACTATTTCTTGCTTTTGCAAGCTTCAAAGGATTTAAGGTGTATCAAATGGATGTCAAGTCTGCTTTTCTCTATGGAACTATTGATGAGGAGGTATATGTGTGTCAACCCCCTGGCTTTGAAGACTCAAAGTACCCTGACAAGGTATATAGGTTGGATAAAGCTCTATATGGACTACATCAAGCTCCTAGAGCTTGGTATGAGACATTATCATCCTACCTTCTTGAGAATGGTTTTAAGAGAGGCACAATTGACAAAACATTGTTTACAAAGATTGTTAAAACAGAGATTTTGCTTGTTCAAATCTATGTTGATGATATAATCTTTGGATCCACTAATGACAGCTTGTGCAAAGAATTTGAAGTCATCATGCACAAAAGGTTTCAGATGAGTTCAATGGGTGAACTCACATTTTTCTTGGGATTACAAGTCAAACAAAAGCCCACTGGTATTTTTCTAAGCCAATCTAAGTATGTCAAAGACATATTGGACAAGTTTGGCTATCAAGATGTGAAGCTGGCAAGTACTCCAATGGAAACACACAAACAGTTGTGAGCAGATTCTGAGGGGGAGGATGTTGATATACACCTCTATAGGTCAATGATTGGTTCATTAATGTACTTAACTGCTTCTAGACCTGATATAATGTTTGTTGTTTGTGTTTGTGCCAGGTTTCAATGCAGTCCAAAGATGTCACACCTGTTTGCTGTAAAGAGGATCTTTAGATACCTCAAAGGCCAACCAAAATTGGGACTTTGGTATCCTAAAGATTTACCTTTTGATTTGGTGGCATATTCTGATAGTGACTATGGTGGAGCCAATGTGGACAGAAAATCAACCTCTGGAGGATGTCAATTCTTTGGATCAAGGCTGGTTTCATGGCAATGCAAGAAACAAACAACAGTTTCAACTTCAACAGCTGAGGCTGAATATATTGCTGCATCAAGCTGCTGTTCACAAGTGTTATGGATCCAAAATCAGCTTCTGGATTATGGTTTGTCTTTCTTAAATACCCCTATTTATGTTGATAACACCAGTGCTATTAGCATAGTTAATAATCCAGTGAAGCATTCTAAAACCAAGCACATTGAAATAAGATTTCACTTCATAAGAGACTGCAATGAAAAGAGATTAATCCAAGTTATGAAATTTCATACTGATGATCAATTAGCTGATTTGTTCACTAAAGCTTTTGATGTGAGCAGATTCAACCTTTTGATTTCCAACATTGGAATGATTAACTTGGACTAACAGTTGTTCATTATTCCATGTTTTTCACACTAACAGTTTGCAACTGTTAGTTACGTTTTCTAACAACTGTTATCTTTTAAGTATTCAGAGAAGGAAATACAATTTCACACATCAGTTTTGGCCATATCTGCTTACCTGTCTCACAAACAGTTTTCACACCCGTGACTGTCCTTGTTAAGAGGTAAAGGTAAATTCACTTTCTTGAAACAACAGTTCCAGACTGATAAAGGTGAGTCATTTTGCTTGTAATATAGTGAATTTGATATGACAAGTCACTGCATGCTATTAATGGAAATTACTGGACATTAATGGTTATTAATGACTATTAATGGACATTAATGCCTCCCAGTTTATCTATAAATAGCCTTGCATCCATACTTCACAAATCACTCCTACATTTGCACACACTTCTCTCTGCAAATGGCTACTAACTTCTTTCTCATAAACTTCAAAGAAATTAATGTTAGACAAAGTTATGTAACCATCTCTGCCCAATTTGTTCGAATGCATAAACTTTGGAAATACTCATCTTGTGTCCTTGAGATGCATGATGATCGAGATAGGTTCACCTTGACACAGCATCCAGATCCACGTAGGCCAAATAAACCAATTGATCATATTCGTATAAGAGGTGATTTTGAAAATTTCACTCTCTTCCATGAATTGCCTACACCATGTTGTCTAAGATTCATCTTGAACCTGGCAGGCACTACAAACTCCGTAGTGCGGTTCAATGTTCGAAGATATAATACTCATAACCACCAGAGGGCCTCGGATGATGAGGCAGTGGAAGTCATTGTAATAGATAACTAGTTCCACTGATGTTGAATTGGTATCATTCACCATCTTCCCAAGAGGCAAATTATGACAATCGTCTCTGGTGGTGCATATGATGAGAAGGTCTACTGCACACCCATTGGTGGGTTGTATGTTTTGAAAATTGTTTAAGGCATGTCAACTGTTAACGGAGAAAGTTGTCTACACTTACGGTGTAGATCATTGTTCTCCCACACCTACGAGACGGCCTTGCACAATTAGATAAGCAGTACCAACAATGGCTTGTGCATTACATGACCATTCTTTGAAGACAGGCTTCTCAGTAAGGCTATGGCGGCACTGTAGAGGCTATTCTGAACTCGATTCTTAAATAATGAAGACATTCTCGAGCAAGAATGTGATGATGATTGTCTTCCCTTAAAGTTCAGATTTGATGATACAAAATGTTAACGATAATTTGTCACATGTAGATCTCGGAGTTAAGACAGTTATTATAAGCTGTGTTTAGATCTATAGCAAAAGACAGTATTGTTTTCTCAAAATTATTGTAGCTCAATTGTGATTATCATGAATAAAATACATCTTATGTTGATGACTGTGTTCACTAATGATTTGTTATTGTTGCTTCAGCATTTGACATATATGAGCTAAAGTTTGTTTGACAGTTGCACAATTCTGTTTCAATCAATACTAACAGTTTTCAACTGTTAGTATATGGCTTCCACAACTGTTAGGCAAAGTCCATGTGCAACTGAGGGGGAGAAATTCGTCAACTAAGGGGGAGAAATGAGAACAGTTGTAAACACTAAACAGCTGTTAATCCAAATAAATGATCAAACAAAAGGGAGTTAACTTTTAAATAACAGTTGTCACTTTTTATGAAAACAGCTTTAAAACTTTTAGTTTATTTTGTCCGTCAACTGTTAAGCTATTAAAGGGTGTTTTGGTCTTTGCAGAATTTTGGAAACTTTGAATTGCATTCAACATTCGAAACATATATAAGGCAATTCCCTCCTTACCAAGCAATTCACACGTCCAAAACGAACTTCGATCAGAAACAAACCCTAACCCTCAACAACTCTCAGAGATCGAAATCAAAATGTCTCCTCTTCCATTTGTCAAAGAGCACAATGTGATCGCTTATCTTGAAAAACCAGACAATCTTGACGCTTTCCACGTCATGATTGATTATCTCACGGTATCAAACATTCATTATGCTCTAACTGCCAACCCCACAATCTATACCTCACATATTGAGAACTTCTGGAAGAATGCCAAAGTCCAATAAGTTGATGGAGTGCAACAGATTTCTACAACTGTTGATGATATGGAGGTTTCTATAACCGAAGACACTATTCGCCATGCACTACAACTGAATGATCTTAATGGTAAGTATTCTGATTCGGTTGCATTAGAATATCTACACACCGAGTTACTGAAACTTGGGTATGAGGGCCCTGGGGGTAAGGGTACCTTCTACAAAGGGCAGTTTTGCGCACACTGGAAGTTCATTATCCATACTCTCCAGCAGTGCATAAGCCCTAAGAGAACGGGCTGGAATGAGTTTGGGAGCAACATTGGTCTCGCACTCATCTGTCTAGCCAACAACAGATGTTTTAATTTTTCAAAATTGATATTTAATGGTATGGTAAAACATCTGGGGACCAAGTATGGTCTATTTTTTATGTATCCACGGTTTGTGCAAACTTGTTTAAACTTTTTGATTCCAAACCTTAAAATACACAAAAGGGTCATTATTCCCTCTGCTCATGTGGCTTCCACTTTGAGCAAACTGTTGGTTAATGGCAAGAGTTTCTCTGGTGCCATAACTCCACCACTCTCTGAAATGGTAGAGTTTCTTTCAAGAAACAGGACTGCCAGTGTTGAGCATGAAGCCCAACGTATTGCTACACCACCAACACTGGAACCCACAGTCCAAGATACTCAAAATTCCCAATCTGCTTCCTTTGAAAAAGCTACAACACAAGCCCCTGCACTAAAAATATTTCAAAAGAAGAGGAAAAGAACTGTTGGTGCTCCTTCCACCACAGTTCTTGAAACTGAAACTGTTAGCCCTGAACAGGTGCATTCACCTGTGCAGAATATCCAAAGGGAATCCCTTGTGCTGTCTCCCAGGCACAATGAGGAGGTGATCACTCCTTTTGAGGGTGATCATATGGTTTTTGAGGCTGACACTACTGTTTTATCCGCAAAGGATAACCAGGACAGTGTTAACATAGCTAAGACCTCAACCATGGCAACAGAGACTGGTAAAACAGTTTCTGGTAATCCCCAGAACCAAGAAAAGAGGGGTACTGATTGGGAAACTCAAGTGAGTAAACCACCAGTTAAATCTGTCAATGATATGCTAACAGTGGAAACACTGGATGACATTGAGACTAGACTGAAACAACGAGCATTGACGGATCCTAACTTTGCACCTTACTTTGCTGCTCACATACACCTAAAGAAGAAGATCGCTTTTCAAAACAAGAGGATAATTAAACAAGATGAGAAAATAAAAGAGTTATCTGAAAAGTTGGAAAAGGCAAATGAAGTCATTAAGGTGATAGGAATGCATAATGAGGTGCTGATCAGACAAGACAAGCAGCTGAAATTTCTGGGAGAAACTCTTATGAAGGCAACTGATGTTCTTCATAATCATGAACAACTGCTCAACAAACCTAAAGCCACAGTGAGATCATCTTCAACCTCTCAAGCAAAAGTAGAAAGAAAGTCTAAGCAAGAAGAGGTTCAACAAACAGTTCCACAAGCTGAACAAACAGTTGTTGCTCCAAATGAGCAAACAGTTGCAACACAACAACCAACAGTTGCAACTTTAAATCAACTAACAGTTGCAAGTGTCCAAGCGGTTAATGAAGAAGAAGAAGAACAGCTTTCAAGTGTTGATAGGGTGCTAATCAACAGGATGGTGTCAACTGCAGATGTTCCAAGCACTGAGATTTTCAAATCTTGGTCAACAGTTAAGCAGAACTACTTGGTTGATATTAGTGCTCAATATCTGGGAATAAGTTCTTCTAGAATGGCACGGAAAATCGATGATGGATGGCTTGATGGAAAGGTTGCTACGTTAGAATCTTTACCACCAAAGAAAGGGTATAAAGGCATAGTCATCCAGGAAGGAAAGAAAGAATCAAAGTTGCCTCCTGTTCCAGGCAAATGTAAAGAAATTGTTGTTATTTGTCCTAAGCTCAAGCTTTCAAGACAACAACAAGAAGAGCGTGATCATGAATTTGCATTAAGGCTAGCAGCTGAGCAAAGAGAACAAGAACAGTCGGATTTTGAGATAGCAAAGAAGCTGGCTGATGAGATCACTGCTCAGATTGATGAGGAAGAGAAAGCAAAGAAAGCTGATAAGGGAGTGAAAAGAAAAAGAATTGTAAAGAAGAAAACTGTTTTACCTCCTTTCAAGCCACAAGTTGAAAAGGAAAAGGCTCAAATGGTTCAAACAATTCTCCAAGACCGACTGAGATCTGAGCTTGAAACAGGGATTGAAAAGTTGGAAAAAGAACAGTTGGGTCAAAAATCTCATATCACAGAATGGAGATTTGAGGTGTTAAGAGAGGACACTGGAAAGACAGGAGTAACTGTGGTTAGAGAAGGGTTGATTGAAAGTTACTCTAATTTCTTTCAATTAGTGAATAATTGTACAAGGAGAGATCTTGAAGAAATGTATATATATGGGGTTAATCATTTTGCTAATACTGAGGAGATTGCTATAGAAGTGTTGATGAGGCATCTAACAAGCATATGTCGTCCAAATGAGATTATGCAAGTTTTGATTGCTGATGAAGCTTTTCCTATCAAGTCAGTAAGAGTGTATGCTAAAACTGGAGTGTACCATATGGTGATGGCTAACACTAAACAACAATGGTTTGCTTTGGAGTTCATAGAGCACAATAAAGTCAAGCTTCAGTATATACTAAAAGCAAAATTCTATGGATCAGATAGAATAAAAGATGATTTGTTCAAGAGATTGAAAGAAAGACTGGCATGAGTCAAGTCTATGTAAGTTTTCTCTCAATTTTGATTGTAACAGTTTACTTTGCATAAATATATGGAATTCATTCTTTGCTTATGCTTAATTTATCTGTGATTGAACCCTATGATCGAAAGAACTTAAAGAGTTTGATAAATTCTTTAAGTTAGGGGGAGATTGTTGGGAAATTAACTAAGGCATTAAGACTGTTTAACATGCAAAGTTGAAATTGTTAGAAGAGTTTATGGAAAACAGTTCAAAACTGTTAGAAGAAGTGTTGAAGAAACAGTTTAGAACTGTTAGTTGAAATTGTGAAGACAGTTGTAACCAACAGTTGCTGTGAACTTTAAAGCTGTTATATAGAGTTCAGAACTGTTAGTACAAACTACTACAACTGTTTGAAGACCTTGAAACTGAAGACTGTTAGAAGAATCAAGAACTGTAGTATTCATTAAACAGTTTCTGTTGAGCTAAATATGGAAAAATCCTATCTTTGAAGATATCTCGAAATACTTTGAAGATCATCAAGATTATCTCAGAAGATAGAAGATTACCTAACTCTCAGCAAATCAAGGAAGATCAAGGAGTATATAAATGATAGATTAGAATTCATAATTTGTACGTATGTACTCATTGATTATATTTTGCATTCGTTCTTCAAATTGTAATTTGCTTTCTAAATAGTGCTAATCCTCTAAGTTTCTCGTTGAAACCTAAGAACAATTTGTGTTCTTCGTCTAACATAATAAGTTAGATTGGGGGTGAAGTTTGCTATTGTAATCGTTCTCATTGATTAATAAAATTACTGTTTGATTGAATTGATTTGTGGTTAAAACCTTCTTTAATCAATTAAGTGTGATTCCGCAACTTCTTAGTTGATTGTGATCATAGTTAAAGATTAACTTTTATTCTACTCTGATTTATTATTTAAAAGTTAGTTCTTGTTATTTGATATAATCTATATCCGATCCTGACAGACAGTGGTAGTGTCGGTGGAACCTTTTTAGAGAGAGGGGGAAAGAGAGAAAGATAAAACCTAATAGGAAGAGAGTGAACGACGGTGGTTCAAGATTTAACTAGATCTGGTGGTTTACGGTGACGGTAGGACGATGGTTCATGACAACGGTGGATCGACGGAGCGACAGTGCAACGGTGGTGAGATGGTGGCGGTGGGCAGAAACATGAAGAGAAGGAAAGAAGAGAGTGAAAGAAGGAGACATGGAGAGAGAGATAGAGAGAGACAGAGAGAGTGTGTGTGTGGGTGTGTGTTGTGTTTGTGAAAAGAGAGGGAGAGAGGGAGAGAGAGAAAACATTAATTTATAATTAACTCTAAATCAATTAATAATTATAAAACTAATTAATCAATAATTAAAAAAGGGAAAAAATTATAAAATCAAGATTTAATTACATAATTGGTTCTTTCCTTACAAAAGACCAAATTGCCCTTTGACTAACAATCAAATTGAACTACCGTTAGAGCAAATGACCAATTGTGTGACAAATTCTCATTTAAAGGACTATTTATGCAAGAATTTTACTTAAAGAACTAAACGTGCAAAAGTGTCATTTCTAAAAGGACCAATTTTATAATTAACTCTTTCTAATCACCCCAACATCTTAATTAATGCATATAAGTTCATATAAATTTCATTAAAGTACTTGAAATCGCAAATTTTAATTTGATTGCAAGTAAAACGCTTTTGAAAGTATTCCCAAATAAGTTAAAGATGTAATTACATTGCTCGGTTTTAGTCGACATCCTTCTGTTTTGTAGCAAAGAAAACTTGAAGTACAGATTAATCTTTAATAAAAGGATACGTTACTGGAGCAACTAAGTTAGACGTTGCTACATTCATATATCAAATAAATTTTTTTTGGACTAGTTGGAAGAATCATTTGTGATGCTCTTTGGGAGTTAATTAGATATATCGCTCATGCGTATTGAATCTATTTCACACTCAAGGTTCACAATCTACTTCAAGGGTTTCTCCTCAAGATCATTGAAATGTCGATATTCTATCGCCGGTTGTTGATCGAGATTCCTATTTGTTCTGTTGTTTCTATTTACCCTCGTAAACATGATTTATCTCTTTATAAACCCTCTGTTTGTATCCTGTTTGATTTTCTAGCTCATAAACTAAGCAACTTGGATTGTTTTTCTAGTAACATTAGCCATTGCGTATTTATCTCAGTTAGCAATGCAACACAAATTCCTGTCTTGTTTATGTGTTTTTTTATGAATATAGACATAGCAAATCAGAAATGAAATCAATATAATTTTAATTTAAACTAATTGAATTTAAAACTAGAAATATATATTTAAAAGATAAAGTTTATCCATACAAAAATATCAAAGCAAACCCTATCCCTACCAGATTGCATTAATTAAAAAATAAATATCCTCCACAAACAAAACACATCTTTAGCAAAATCCACATTCATCTTTATCCATTTGAATCCCTACAATATCTGCAAATAAATTAACCCACCTGAGGCATATTATCCTCTGCATCTCAACATCCCCAAACCCACACAGAATTATTGTCTGATCCATTCCATGTAAATTTGAAACGTCTAAAAGAAACATAATACAAGATATAACCATCAATTAAGTTTAAAAAACCCTAACTTTGAAGAAGATGATATATAAATCATAAACATTAAGCACCAAAAACCTCACAAAATTATCATATAAAACTAGAAACATTTGCAAAATGGTTCAACCATAGATTCATCAACATAAACAACACCAAGAAACAAAAATAAACACAGAGAGATTTCAGATCAGTGTTAACACACATCTGCGGTTTACCTCCGCCGTTCAGATCTCAGATCAACGGTTGCTAGCGGTGGGACATTCACGAGCAAAATGTCCATCCTCGCCGCAGTTATAACAACCGCCTCCACCACCTCCACCACGTCCTCCACCGCCATAACCACCGCCTCCTCGTCCACCGCCATATCCACCGCCTCCACCACCGCCCTGACTACAATCCCTAGCCATGTGTCCAGACTCGCCGCACTTGAAACACGCGTTTCCCCCGCCTCCACCTCCATATCCACCACCACCACCACCACCACGTCCTCCACGACTACCGTAACCTCCCCCGTATCGATCTCCGCCGCCTCCGCCGTACCGATCTCCGCCGCCTCCGCCGTATCGATCTCCGCCATATCGATCTCCGCCGTAACGATCACCACCACCTCCGCCGTATCGATCACCTCCGCCTCCACCTCCGCCTCCACGTGTACTCCCCTGTACAGGGCCTTCTTCTGGACCAGTTACGTCGGCAGCTTTAGTCCGACCATCAGATCCGGTCTCCACCACATACTCAACCGTCTCGCCGTCGCCTAAACTCCTGAATCCTTCAGTCCTGATTGAAGATTGATGAACAAACAGATCTTCGCCGCCATCATCTGGAGTGATGAAACCAAATCCTTTGGTATCACTAAACCACTTTACAGACCCCGATTTCCGAGCGCCATCGTCAGCCATTTCGAAGTAGAATCCAAAACCCTAGAAACCGAAATTGAAAAACACCCCCAAATTGGAGGAGAGCGAGAAAACCCTAAACCCTGAAAAAGCTTCTGCGTTTATATATGCACATGAAATGAAATTATTATAAACGGTTTTTACGGAAAAGGGTAAACCGGGGAGTGAAAAGACACGTCATATGTTGGTCAACGAAACGTTGAATTGAATTTTAACCGGATGTGAGGAATTTACACTTTTATCCTCGACGGGAATTTAGTAGCGACTTCTGGCCACCCTCGATTATATCTAAATCTAACGGCAGGATGTGGATGCGGATATAATTAGGTTATTTAACCGTTTTTGTTTATTGATATGGCTAGTATTACTGTATTAGCCTTTATCCTCTCATATAACATGAATGTTACACTATTTAATTATCAATTTCAATAAATGTTACATACTCACATATGTATATTAAGCGGGGTTACCAAAGGGTTTATAGCCTAGCGGTATCTGGTTTTAAGGTGTTCTATAAGATTGTGGATTCAAGTTTTGCTGTGGACAAAATGGTGTAGATTTAGGATTAGATTAGAGGGTGTGTGTGTTTAGCCGTTCAAAAAAAAGAGGGGTTAGCTATACGATTAAAGGGGCTTAATAGAATTATTGATATTATTCATCTTTTTTTTATCCGAATATCACATTAATTCAAACAACTTGAATATTTTTTCTCTCGTTACTCTCTCTTGCACAACCAAAAAAGAAATAATAAAAGGAAATAGGTGGGTAGCTCGGGTTTGGGAACCGAAG
Organism: Pulicaria dysenterica; assembly: GCA_947179395.2. Taxonomy (NCBI): domain Eukaryota; kingdom Viridiplantae; phylum Streptophyta; class Magnoliopsida; order Asterales; family Asteraceae; genus Pulicaria; species Pulicaria dysenterica. Next base: position 89,376,761 of record OX359288.1, read on the forward strand.
GCTAACCCGAAGGGGGGGGGTGTGCATAGCGGGTGTTCCCGAGTTGCTCACGTGCAACCCAAACTCTCCCGAAAGCTTTTAGCATGGCCTTAGAGTAAGTGATGCATGTTCTTAAAATGTGGGTATGGTATAGTGTTTAAAGTATGTTTTGATGTTGTGTTACGTAATTTGTATTTTTATGTTGGTTGTATGACCAATCAGTATAGGTTGTCGAGTATATGTTGCATATTATGTTACCTTTTTGCATTGCAAAAATAAATAAATGCTAAGGTTATAAGACTATAAGAGAGTTTTTAAGACATATATGGAGTATTGAATTGTACATATTTAAATTGATTTATTAGTACCCTATAATCCATAATTGTTTAAGTATTATTATAAGTGATGTTAGTTGGACAAGTATTATAAACGAGTGTGTATTTTACTCGTGCTTCGCGACGGAATGAAATTACTATATCATCTTCTCTGAGTTTATATTATTTATTTTAATTGTTTATTAAATGGGTTCAAATTACTTTATAAATAATAATTTAAAAAGGTTTCAGGATTTAAACACAAATTCTGTCACTAATGTTAATATAAATGACTATTAAATTAAATACTTAAATATATTATAGAAAATGACAAGAAACTTATTTTTTATTCAACTTTTTAAACATTTTGGTAAAGTGTTTGATTAAGAAAAATGTAAAAAAAATATAGTTTTAAACATTATATTTTTAATCATCGGATATTCGAAATAAAATGTAAGTTATTTTTGTTTTTCAAAAGTATTATCAGATCATATATATTCTTAATTTTATGTTTACAAAAATATATTTTATAACTTTATTCATAAGAAACGTGTTTTAGATGTAATATTTTCTTTTAAGATCAAACTTTACATGTATATTTTATAAAATTAAATTAATTTAGTTTTTACGAGGAATGTATAAAATCAATAAGATAAAAAAACATATAATAAACAAATCTTATAAATTCATTCTATTTTCCATGAAAACTAATAGAATTAAAAAGGATTTAAAAATAGAAGGATATTATTAAAATTAAATGCACTAAAAAATGCAGCTCCATAGTAAAATAAAATAAGGGATTTAAAAATATGATTGAAAAGGATTTAAAATTGGGAGGATATTTTCAAAATTAAATACACTAAAAAAAGGTAGCTTCGTATCTATATCTATATATATATATATAAGACATGTAAATTTTTTAAAAATAATCATTAAATCAATCTTAATTAACCAATAGGAACTCTTAATTGCAAAATTAATTCATTATCAAAAACAATTTTAGCAAGATTCGGAATTTTAAATGAATTGCAAAATTGATCGATTCAATTTTAAATCAATTGGAGAGGGTTTGATGAAAATTGTGAGGGGGAATTTATAAAACATGTGAGGGATTTTTAAGAAAATATGTGAGGGTTATATAAAAATTGAAAATTAATGTAATTAATTATGGGCTGTTTATAAATTATGTTTAATAACTTGTGATATAATTTGTTTAGATAAAAAATAGTTATATATTTACAACCGTCTCATTTTTATCTACGTTTTGGTGTAAATTTTATTGTAAAATGACACTTTTTTTAAAATTAGTATATTCTTAATTTTTTATTATCCATTAATAGTAGTGGGTATTCCTAAATGAAAACGATTTCATCAGATACAAAACTTTCGGTTAAGTTTCAAAGAAGACAATTTCCTCTAATGTTGTGTTTTGCTATGACTATTAACAAAAGTCAAGTATAGTCACTTTCAGAAGTCGGTTTATTCCTCAAGAAATCTGTGTTTACACATGGTCAATTATATGTTGCAGTTGCACTTTGCACATGTTAGAAGTAAAAAAAAGATTAAAAAATTTCGATGATATTTCATTAATTGCATTACTTTTTATTTAAAAATTTTAATATCTTAAATACACTTTTGAAATACCCGTGCGTGCAAGGATCAATAAACTAGTTATAATTAAAAATGTGAAGAGGATTTGATCCCCTTACCTATAGGATATTGGTATAGAATGTTAACCAATTGGGCTACTATGCCTCTAAAATAATATGTCTGTAAATCTAATATGTATCCACATTGAAAATTGACACATTAGATGTATGAACAGTAACATTGGCTAAGTTAAGAGGCAAGAAATGTTTTATATATATAATAGAAAAAATAAAATATTAATATTAAAATGATTATAATACCTATTACAGAAGAGTTTGAGAGAATATCATATATATTATTTTCCTGTTCACTAAATCTAAGTTTTATATTATATAATTAATATATATCAATATCAATGAACTCTTATAAATTAATTATCGAGATAGATTGTGGAATAGCATTAACTCTACAGACAAAGTTTGAACATGTTACCATCACATGATATAAAAATTAAGCTGGCTATACAGACTATTAAGCCAACATCAACAAACAATTTTGTCACCTCTCATATACATATTATTATATACTAGTTTATTGACCCGTGCAATCACGGGTATTTCGGAAGTGTATTTGAGATATTAAAATTTTCAAATAAAAATAATATAATAAATGAAATATGACCGAACACTTTTAATCTTTTTTTACTTCTAACATGTGCAACGGCAACATATAATTGACCATGTGCAAACACATATTTCCTGAGGAATAAACTGATTTCTGAAAGTGACTGTACTTGACTTTTGTTAATCGTAATAGCAAAACACAACATTAGAGGAAATTGTCTTCTTTTAAACTTAACCGAAAGTTTTGTATCTGATGAAATCATTTTCATTTAGGAATACCCACTACTATTGATGAATAACAAAAAATTAAGAATATACTAATTAAAAAAAGTGTCATTTTACAATAAAATTTACACCAAAACGTAGATAAAAATGAGACGGTTGTAAATATATAATTATTTTTTATCTAAACAAATTATATCACTAGCTATTAAACATAATTTATAAACAGCCCATAATTAATTACATTAATTTACAATTTTTATATAACTCTCTCATATTTTCTTAAAAGTCCCTCACATGTTTTATAAATTCCCCCTCACAATTTTCATCAAACCCCCTCCAATTGATTTAAAATTAAATCGATGAATTTTGTAATTGATTTAAAATTCCGAATCTTGCCAAAATTGTTTTTGATAATGGATTAATTTTACAATTGAGGGTTCCTATTGGTTAATTAAGATTGATTTAATGATTATTTTTAGAAAATTTGCATGTCTTTTATATATATATACTAGTTTATTGACCCGTGCACGCACGGCTATTTCAAAATTATATTTCAGAAGTGTATTTGAGATATTAAAAAATCAATATATATCTTTATATCTCTGAATTTATATTTTTCAGTTTATAATATATCATCTTTTAATGATACATTTTATTTTAAACTATATTTTATAAAATGTTTCAGACATCTTTCTAATAAGATTGAAAATGTTTTAAAATCAATAAATACACTTTGAATAACATATTCTAGTTGACCACTCAGCTTATCAACATAATTCCAAAAAATATTCACTTAGCTAAACAAAAAATTACTTACTCACTACTATTAATGGGTAACAAAAAATTAAGAATATACTAATTTTAAAAAAGTGTCATATTACAATAAAATTTATACCATAACGTAAATAAAAATGAGACGGTCGTAAATATATAATTATTTTTTCTCTAAACAAAACATATCACAAGTTACTAAATATGATTTATAAACAGCGTATAATTAATTACATTAATATATAATTTTAATAAAACCCCCTCACATTTTCTTAAAAGCCCTCACATGTTTTATAAAAGCCCCTCACAATTTTCATATAACCCCCTCCTAATTGATTTAATCTTGAATTGGATTAGGCATTAATCTTTCTGAAATTGATTTTGAAATTGAATTATTTTGAAATTGGAGATTGTGTTTGGTTAATTAAGACTAAATTTATGATTATTATTGAAAAATATGCATGCCTTTTATATAGATATATAGAAGATAGATTCTCGACCGACAAACTAGTGCCATAAAACAAAAAAACACTACAAGAAAATCAGACTTTAGAAATGGATTTCCCACGGACTAAATTTCGTGAGAAATTTTCAACGGATTTCCCACTGATTTGAGTCAGAAAGCCGTTTTTCAACGGATTTCCCACGGATTCAGTGGGAAACTCCTGGAAAATCCGACGGAAAATGGTTTTCCCACGAAACTTTTAGCCACGGTCGATTCCATGGGAAATCCGAGAGAAACATCCTTTTCCCATGAATTTTTCACGGATTCGTCCGACACAAATGTGGGTGTTGTGTTGTAGTGAAAACTTGTGCAAATATCTAATCTTCTATCTAATATATATAAAAGACTAATTAGATCAAACTTATTAAACGATCTAAACCATTAATTTTAAAAAATATTTAATCTTAACCATTAATTCACTTAAAATTAAAAAATCAATTTTGACTTTTTAAAGTCAAAATTAAACTAAATGTAACAAATCCAATTTTGACTCAAAATTTTATATTTCAAAATTAGTAATAGTTAACTATCATACGATTAAGTCATCATATACCCCTCCGTATTGGTTGGAAAGAACATAGCCCAGTTATATAATTTGTTTTTATATATAAGTTATTGTTTAATCCTTTTAATCTCTTGTCTAATAATATTAATTAATAATAATAATAATCTCTAACATAAATAAAAGACTAATTTCAATTAAACTTATTATATAGTTAGAGTCACTGAATCATAAAATATTGTATTTGTACATCTTAATCTATAAATATCATATTTATCCTTTATAATGTTTTAAAATTTCATATTTAACCAAATTCTTAGGGCCTGTTTGGTTCATTGATTTCCTGGGAATGGGAATTTGAATCCCACAGAATACTGTGTTTGTTTGAAAAAAGTACAAGGGAATTAAAATGATGGGATTTCATTAAAAACCCATGAAATCCTTTAAACAAGGGAATTTTCAAATCCTCCACCCCCCCTAGGATTCTCAAATCCATAAACCAAGGAATTACCCATTTACCATTTTACCCTCGTTAAACCTAAACCTAAACCTAAAATACCTCTATCTCAAACGATCCATACAAAACGCAGCCTCTTCCCCACGTCTCGACCCTGTTCATCGCCTCCACACTCCATCATCGCCGGCGACTGCAAGGACGCCTAATCTCCGGCGACTGCGTCACCGTCTCCTCTCGTCGCCCCTACGACATCGCCGGCTCGTCTCCTCTCTTCGCCCAACGCACTGTCATCATCTTCCGGTTAGTTTTTTTTCTCTCTTTTCTCTCGGTTTATCGCACAGCCCTCGTTTCCTCTCGGTTTTTGCTTCAATTTGTCGATCCTATCTGCTTTCTCTTGATTTATGTGTGTTTTTGCTTATAAAATTGATATGTGTTCTTATAAAATTGTTAGAAACTGAAATCTAGCTTTCTTACTAACTGATATGTCGATTGTGAACTGATTTAATTGTTATAAAATTGATATGTGTTCTTATAAAATTGTTAGAAACTAATGTGTTCTTATAAAACTCAAAGGGAGTGTTGTTATATCTTGAAAATTTGTAAAACAAGTTGGATTTATATGCTCTTTGATATGTGCTTTTTGTTTGTTATATATGCTAGTTTTATAAAACTGTATGCTTGGAAATTTGTATAACAAATTGGATTATATTTGATTCTTTGTTACATAATTGGTACTTTGTAGAACATATTTGAATTATGTTTGATTCTTGTTTTACATACTTGGTACTTGGTAGATCAAAGTTGCAAGTCATGGCTCGACTTAGTTTAAACACACGCAAACGTAAAGAAAGAAGAATGGAAGAGTATTTGGAGTCATGTTATGTAGTTGTCGTTGTTGTAGTGTTCTTTCTTTTATCGAGTTGGATGTTAATGGTTAGTAGAAAGAAGTATAAACCGAGAATTCGATACACTTCGTCAAAGGTTGATCGGTACGCGATATTGCATAGATTGGTTTATGAGAGTGATACGATGGCCATATCGCAAATTAGGATGAATCGAAGGTGTTTTACAATGTTATGTGATATGTTAGAAACATTAGGAGGGTTACGAGCAAATAGAAATATGAGTATTGACGAACAAGTTGCAATGTTTCTTCACATTATTGCTCATAATGTGAAGAATCGAGTAATAATATGCCGTTTTCATCGTTCGGGTGAAACAATTAGTAGATATTTTACTCGTGTTTGTAATGCGGTTTTACGATTACATTCACGTTTGCTTAAAAAGCCGGAACCCGTCCCCGACGACGCTACCGATCCGAGATGGAAGTGGTTTAAGGTATATATATATATTTCAACTTTTTTTTTACTTTTTGGTAATTAAAGTAATTTTTAGTAATAACAAACTTTTATATTGGTTTAGAATTGTTTAGGAGCTTTAGATGGGACATATATAAAGTGCTTAGTACCATTTGAAGACAAGCCTAGATATAGAACAAGAAAGAACGAGATTGCAACAAATGTATTAGGAGTGTGTTCTCAAGATATGCAATTTATTTATGTACTATCTGGATGGGAGGGATCAGCAGCGGATGGTAGAGTGCTTCGAGATGCTATTCTTAGACCTCATGGGTTGAAAGTTCCAAGGCCGGGTATGTATTATTAATATATAAATATATAAATATAGGTTATTACTTGGTTGATGGTCTATTAATTATTATGAATTACTATAGGTTATTACTTGGTAGACGCCGGATATACAAATGGAGAAGGTTTCCTAGCCCCTTATAGGGGTCAAAGATACCATTTAAATGATTGGCGTGACGGCCATCAACCTGCAACCGCCAAAGAGTTTTTCAATATGAAACATTCTTCCGCAAGAAATGTTATAGAACGATGTTTTGGAATCTTAAAGGCAAGATGGGGTATCTTAAGAGATAACTCGTATTATCCTGTAAAGTTAAAAAATAAGATCATTATGGCATGTTGTCTTCTCCACAATTTTATAAGACAAGAAATGCCGAATGATCCATTAGATAATGATTTTGCATCGGACGAAGGAACCGGTGACGTTGGGGATGAAGACATGGATAATATAAATTCAATTGGTACTTCAAACGAGTGGACTATGTTTAGAGATAATTTAGCTCAATCTATGTTTGATTCTTGGAGTGCTTCACAATAATCTTTGGATTATGTATTGGTGTAATGTCACTTGAACTTATTTGAATTATGTATTGTTGTAATGGTACTTGAACTTATTTGAATTATGTATTGTTGTAATGGTACTTGAACTTATTTGAATTATGTATTGTTTAATGGTATTTGAATTAGTTTGAATAGTGTGTTGTTTTAATGGTATTTGAACTTTTTTGAATTATGTATTGTTATAATGGTATTTGAACTTGTTTGAATTAGGTATGTCGAGAAATTATCGTCCATGGACAAATGAAGAGGAAGCAAAGCTTGTAGAGGCTTTGGTCAACATGGTGAATGGTGGTGCATTTAAAGCCGACAATGGCTTTAAATCTGGCTATTTACAACATTTGGAACAAGCTCTAAGAATGTCACTACCAACTTCGGGTTTATTGGCTAAACCTCATATTGAATCAAAAGTAAAAATCATCAGACAAGATTGACAAATTGTGTATGACATGGTTTTTGGGTCAAATACTAGTGGATTCGGGTTTGATTCTACTACCCGTTGTGTGGTTGCTGAACCTGATGTTTGGGATGCATATCTCAAGGTAAATAGTTTTATAATTATACTTATGTTATTATTTATTATTAATTGTGTTATATGAAATAGGTGCATAAAGGGGCAAAAAAGTGGAAAAACAAGTCATTTCCTCATTTTGAAGACTTGTGTACCGTTTTTGGAAAAGATCGGGCCCAAGGAAATGAAGCTCGAGATTTTGTAGAAATGGAGGAGGATGTCGAGAAAGAAGAAGAAACGCAACAATTGGATAATGATGATGATGATGCCTTTGAAGTGGAATCTAGTCAAGTTCCACCAACTCGTTCAACAATGCAACAAGAAGTGACATCAACGGCAAGTAAAGGTAAGAAAAGGAAAGCCCAAGTAGACCCAATGCTTGAGGCATTTCAAGATGCCGTTACCTTTCTTGGGGAGGGTATTGAGAAAATGTCAAATAAAATGAGTAAGGGAATTGAACGAGAGGAGGACTTTGACAAAAAGCGTTCCTTGATCACGTCTGAAATATCAAAGATGCAATCCTTGACTAGGATTCAAAAATTCAAAGCATGTGAAAAAATACGAGATGATATCGAGAAGGTAAAGTTGTTCTTGGACTTGGACGATGCGGATAAGGAGTACTATATCAAGTATATTTTAGAGCAATGAGGTCGTGAGGTATTTTGATATGAATTATTTTGGAACTATATGTCTTGTTGACACGAAACAATTATGGCAATTATGTTTTGAGACAATGTATTAGACTATTTTTGTGTTGATTGTTCTAATGAGTAGTTTATGCTTGAATTTTAGTTACATTTTTAATTATTAATAGTATAAATTAATTAATTATTACTTATTTAAGTAAAGAAAAAAAACTGTTTAAAATATAATTGAAGGGTAATTCTGTCATTTGTCACAGAAACAATCCAAATCCCTTGATTGAATTGCAAAACAAACAGGATAAAAGGAATGTAAATCCTGACAGATTTTTTCAACCAAACACAGGACTGGATTCACATTCCTGCCAATTGCAAATCCTGCGAAATGCAAATCCTTTGACAGAATCCAAATCCCATGAAAAAAATCTGTGAACCAAACGCCCCCTTAGTCTTATCATTCGAAAAAAGTTATAATCATTTTAATTTTTTTAATTATATTCAATAACGTTTAATTTTATTACCCTTAATTGTAACAATCATGATACTACGTTTCTGCCGTCAACTTTACCCTTTCACTCGCGACGATGTTTCCACTATTTGTCAGAGTGTTGACAAATAGAATTTGAATTCTCATTTATTTCACGTCTTATTATTATTTAATATATTTTTTAAAAATATTTAATATATATAATCTTTTAAACCAACACGTGTATCACACGGACATTTAGTCTAGTATATAATATACTAATTTAAATATATATATATATATATAACATTTTTATTCTTATTTAAAATTTTTATACAAATTAAAAGAAAAGGATTTATTTTAAGTGATTGTGATTGTACAATATGGTTTTGCTTTAATAATATAACTAGTTTGATCCCGTGCTCCGCACGGGTGTGGGAGGGGTAAAATCTGATCGTGTCTGAAAATGTAAATCTGGTTTGTGAAAAGAGTGCACGGGTTTTGGGTTTACCGACCCTACCCATTCTAAACCCGGCTCTTATCCGACCAAAAAAAAGAATAAAAAACCGACCCGGTCCCACAAGAGCACGATAAAAAAAATTATAATTCAACACTGAAAACGTAAACCCGGTTTGTGAAAAGAGTGCACGGGTCTTGGGTTGACCGACCCTACCATTCTAAACCCGGCTCTTATCCGACAAAAAAAAAAGAATAAAAAACCGACCCCGTACCACAAGAGCACGATAAAAAAAATTATAATTCAAAACCGACCCTGTAACCTGCCCGCCAAAATCCTTGTTACCAAACACACACAAGCATATTCCTTTGTCATCCTCAAGCAGCCCCCTCTCTCTTTCAAACACAGATATCATTTACTTTAAGTGTATATAATATAAAAAGCTAACAATTTTCATAATACCAGAACATATATTATATTTACTTTCTATTAATCAATTTAATCAGTTAATCTTGTAAATATTAAATTTTTAACCGTATAAAACTTAGAAAGACCGAAAAATTTAAAATATAGATAAGCATATGTAAACAATAATATGTAAGATATAAACTTTTGTTTGTCATAAAAGATAAAATCTTCTATTAGGAAAGATCTTATTATATATTTAGATAAATTAGTAATTATATGAATTTTGAAAAAGATAAAGAACCTTACACATTTAATTCGCCTTAAACTTAACCCTGTTTGACAAACTTTAAGGGGGCGCTTGGTTAATTAGAGGGGAATGGGAATGGCAAAGGGTAAGGGAATACAAAGGAATGCAATGAGCATTCCCTAGTATTATCAATACCATTAATATTGCTTGGTTAATATAGGTAATCATTAAATACACATATGTACGTATATGTGTGTGTTGTGTAAGGGTGGCGATGGTGGTGATATTGTGACAAGTTATGATGGTGTAGTGGTTGTGGTGGTGGTGGCGGCGGCAACAACGACGGTGGCGGTCAGTGGTGGTGCTAGAGGTGGTGGTAGCGATATGGTGGTGGTGTTGATTTTTGATGTGTCACGATGATGTAGTGGTTGCTGTCAGTGGTGGTGGTGGTGGCAGCGGTGGCGGCGACGACAACGACAACGGCGACTGTTGGTGGTGTTGGCGGCGGCGGCGGCGATGTGGTGGTTAATGGTGGTGCTAGAGGTTGGTTGTAGCGCTATTGATGGTGGTGTTGATAGGTTACGTGTTACCATGGAATAGTGGCTACTGCCGGTGGCGGTGACGGCGAAGACGGTGGCGGCAGGTGGTGGTGGCGGTGACGGTGACAGTTGGTGGTGGTTCTAAAGGGTGGGGTTGCGATATTGGTGGTGGTGCTGATTGTTGATGTATTACAATGGTGTAGTGGTTGTTGCCGGTGGCGGCGGTTGGTGATGGTGCTTGAGGGTGGTTGTAGCGATATTGGTGGTGGTGTTGATAGTTGACGTGTTACGATGGTATAGTGGTTGCGGCCGGGGGCAACGACGACGGCGGCGGCGGAGGTAGTTGGTGGTGGTGGCGGCGGCAGTTGGTGATGGTGCTAGAAGGTGGTTGTAGTAATATTGGTGGTGGCATTGATAGTTGACGTGTTACGTTGGTGTAGTGGTTGCCGCCGGTGGTGGTGGTGGTGGCAGCGACGAAGACGGCGGCGGTAGTCGGTGGTGGCGTCATTGGGTAGTGAAAACGATATTGGTGGTGGCCATTGATGGTGTCGGTGATCCGTGACGGCATACGTACCTGAATCCATTACCCTGAATCCATTACCCCCAATTAACTGGGGAATGCTTCATTACCCAATAATGGGTAATGATTGATTATATTCCACCTAAACAAGCAACATCAATGATTACCATTCCCATTCCTTACCTCCTAAAACCCCCAACCAAGCACCCCCTAAATTTATCGTTTATATATATGACATTTTAATATTTACGGAAATGAATTAGATTGACTTAGTAAAATTAAAACTAATTTTTGTAAAAATCCATAGAGTTGGATGAATAGTTTAGGTTAGTGGGAGTATGGGTGGGTGGTATGAGTGTATTTGTAGATCTCATGATTGCGGTTGGCGAAAATTTCAATAGATTTGTTTTTTTGTATGGTTTTTTGCGAAGATCGGAGCTAAATGTTCAACTTCCGATGCACATTTGACTGTCTCACTCTTTCTCACTCTCTCTCTCTCTCTAAGAACCACCACCGTCAATCGTCAATATGGTTGTGGAACCACCACCACCATCATCGAGATCCATGTGGAACCACCACCGCCGGCTAAACCACCGCCACCATAAACGCACCACCGCCATCATCCCTCAAGCAGCCACTCTCTCTTTCAAACACACACAAACCTCTCTCACTCTTTCTCACTCTCTCTCTCTTTAAAACTGGAACCACCACCACCATCATCGAGATCCATGTTGAACCGCCACCGCCGGCGAAACCACCGCCACCATAAACGCACCACCGCCATCATCGATAGTGACCTGCAACCGTCTCCGTTGCGTTTCTCCAACAACCATCATATTGGTTCGTTTCTCCAACAACCACGGTCGCCGGTTCCAACCACCACATCACCGCCGCCTCTTCCATTTGGTGATGAAGAACAACGGATCTAGGGTTTTCTCCAAGGTACCTTCGATGGTGAACAGATCCGTCCCGAACCAGATCTAGGGTTTTCTCCATGGTTGAAATAAAAGGAACCACACCACCGTCTTCCTATGCCGTCGACTCCACTGCACCTTCAAAGCACTTCGCCACCGGCACCGCCACCTAGCTCCATCAGAAACTGGTGGCGCGTGTGAACTGTGAATCAAATGCAGACAATAGAAACAGTAACGGAATTACAGAAACTTACTACCTGGAGCAGAAACGGGCGGAGGTGTGATTAGCTCCGACGAGGTTGTTGAATTGAACGGTGAAATGGCGATAGAAATAGTTCATTGCAGAAGGGTTCTTGAAGGAGGGATTCATGGGGAATTCTTCATCATCAATTTGGAATTGATTTAATGGGTTTTTGTAAATCTTTCTGCTGATTTGGTTTTCGAGTGAAGGAATTGATGGAGATGACGATGATTATTTAATAGAGGTCTTCGCGTAAATGAGCACAATACACATAACGTATACGAAACTAAGCAAGAAAAAGTCAAATTACGAAAATAAGCATCAGTTTCGCCCCCATAAGCCCCAGTTTCGCCCCTTGGTTCGCCCGCCAATAACAACGCGCCACGTGGCATCAGTTTCGCCCCCTACACCCCGTTTCGCCCCTGGTGGGCCCCACAGCCCAGTTACGCCCCTTCACTTCTCAGTTTCGCCCCTATGGTGGGCCCCGCATGTCCAGTTTCGCCCCTAGCCTTTACTTTTTACCTATTAAGCCTCAGTTGTCTGTACTATTATAATTTTTAATTTTATCCCATTTTATTTACTAAAAACCATAGGTTTTTATTTATTTATCCCCTTTTATTTACTTATCCCCTTTTATTTACTTAAAACCATAGGTTTCGCCCGTAAGTAGGTTTTTATATAATTTTATAAAATTTAATATTAATTCTATATAATACATTTCCATCATAAAAAATTTTAAATTTTAATTAATCTACATCTCTCTCTTAGTTTACCCTAATAATATTATTATATATTGTATCATACTCATATGTTATTTAATCCTACTCCTATATTTTTTTATTGTCTTTATTGATATTTATTTGTCTGAAAAGTTAAATTTAATTGTCAATGTTGAACGTGTATAAGCAAAACATTATTAACCTGAAAGTAGTATTACATTAATTATTGATTTAAATCATGTCGAACAGTGTAATACGTATCATACAAAGAAAGGTCTGGCTCTAATTGTGATAAATCTGGCTGGGTCGGTTCCGCAGCATTTGAGGTTGAGGCATTAGTTGTCTGGTTAGTTGACTGTTGTGAAGAAAACGGCATTCTGCAATTGTCTCGGTTGTGTTCACTGTCACCGCATCTAGTGCAGCGTGCAGGCGGTACCTGCTCACCCCTTGACGGTATCCTTCTAACAAGTTTTGGTCTCCCAGCTTGCCTTTTATTGAGCAGTGGAGGATGTAGGTTTATGAGATCTGAAGGTAAGTCCCACATATTTTTGTTGGGCACGGGGTTTATAAAACCGCTATACGTCGCAAGGTAGGTTTCACTAGTGAACCAATTCAACGCCCACTGGCTTGAATCGGTAAGCCTTAGGAATCTGGAAACTGCAATTGCGTGGCCACATGGCAACCCGGAAAGTTGCCATTTACGACAATCGCATGTCATTTCTTCAGTATCAACTATGTTAACGTTTTGTTTATGATCCTCAACCCCAAACCGGTATTGTGTAATGCCCTGTACCTGCCACGTCGAGCACTTTGACATCCTATGAAGTATTTTCTTCTCTGCCCACGGCGTAACCCTGTGCTGGAGTTTTTCTGTTTAAAAAAACTCATACAATTAATAAATATTTTAATAGTTGGTGCAGTTGCTGTTGGAGAGTTGTTTACCTGCTTTCTTACGGCGTTTGAAGAACCAGTTTTGAACACTTGCACGGAAGAAATCAATAAGCATGACCACCGAAAGTTTACGCACGTGACGGGAAAGCGAGTTGATGGACTCTGCGCTGTTAGAGGTCATGATGTTGTATCGATGACCCGAGAAGCCGGCTCTTGTCCATTTGCTTTTTTCCACCTCTTCCAGATACTCATACACTCGTGGCGCCGCCCGTTGAATCTTGCCGTACCAGTAATGGAACTGATGTTCCGTGTTGGATTTGCATGCCTTCCAGAACAAGAAGGCAATTTTTTTGTGTTTGTTAGCCTTCAGGTTCAAATTCATCTGCAGATGACGATAGCACAATACATGGTAGGATTCTGGAAATACGTCTCGTACGGCTAGCTCAATAGAGGCAGCTCGGTCTGAAACAAATGTATAGGTCTTGTGCGGGATGCATGCATGTAGTTTCTCAAGAAACCACCTCCAAGATTGACCACTCTCGGTTTTGCCTATCACATACGCTAATGGAAGGATCTGGTTGTTACCGTCCATTGCAACCGCCAGGAAGTTGGTGCCCAGGTATGTTCATTTCAGGTGCGCCGCGTCTACTATAATTAATGGGCGAAGGGTGTATGAGAAGCTTCGTAACGATGGCCCAAGAGCAACAAACAACATTTCAAACCGAGAACAGTCATCCGTAAGTATTTCAGTGACAGTACCGGGGTTTGCCAGCTTAAGATAATGACAGTAACCAGGAAGGTCGGCGAAAGAATCAGCATGCGTGCCGTGTAGTTGTTCAAGTGCATACGCTTTCCCTCTCCAAGCCTGGGAGTAAGATATGTTACATTTATAACGTTCATTAACGTCTCTTACTATATCACCCCCCCCCCCCCCCGATAAACACGACTTGGGTCTTGTAGTTGGCCTTTTAAGATATTTGCCATCACCTTCTTACCCGCGTTGCGCATTGTAGGATACATTTGCGTTCTTGAACAGGTGTGTTGGTCTTTGAGCGTAAGTACCATGAAAGACGGGTTATCCACGCCGGCAATGTTTTTGGCCTTGAGTTCCCAGGCACAGTCTTTTGATGTGCACTTAGCCTCGAACCTTTTTTTGTTAGAAGTGCTGACTCTGTACTCGAAGCACTCCTGAAGGCATTTCATGCCTAGCTGAACCTTTAGTTCGTCCTTACTATCAAAAAGCTGTCCTTCATAAATGCATGATGATGAATTCTGGCTTGAAGACGATGTAGACGACACTACCATCGTGGGTTCGGGAAGGGGGGCTGGCATGCCATGAAAGGTCATGTATGCTGATTCGCTCGGTTGTTTTTGTTGTTCATCCTTGTCATCCCCATCTTCTGAATCTCCGAGATCACAAGCTGGTTCGGCGAATGGGTTATTGTTAGGGTTATTGGAAGGAGGTCTTTCTGAACTGCCGATAATTTCAGGTTGTAATACTGATGGTTGCGTAGGTATGGTTTGTTGTTCGGAAAAGTATTGGTTTCTAGCATAGTCTACGGGGACATTGAAAAACGAACCCGTATTTAGGTGCTGATTTTGAGAATTGGGAGGACATGTATCATATTCAAACTGTTTTTCATAGGCGTTAGTTGGTTTAGAGCCATCATCAGACGGAATGTGTACTGTAAACAACGTTACAGACTTATCGGAAGAGCGGCTTTGTACGTACTCCACGAAAACACTTACATCATCATCGTCACATATATATAACGGAGACTCGTATTGTGGGTCTTCGTATGAGAGCATGATGTTGTTACCCGAGCCACACTTTCTACACATGAATTGAAACAGCTCCGTAAACGTTACCACCGTAGGAACCTTTGCCACACGTCTAATTAGGTTGGTTGAGATATAGTTGTGAACACCATCAACCAATTGCCACTCACCGCCAGTTCGGTATGAAAATTTAATTGTAGGAACGGAAGTACTCATGATTGAAAGAAAGTAAAATGATGTTCTTAAACAGATTTACTTTGAAAGACTTATGAAAATAGAAACTTGTCTAATAGTATTTATATAAGAGAAAGACTTACGGTTTAGGGGTGAATAAATGTGTGAATGTGACTACTCATCTTTTAGGGGCGAAACACTGTGTAACGTCTGCTTTTTCTGAAAGAAAATGCAGTTGACAGCGACTAGTCATCTTTTAGGGGCGAAACACTGTGTAACGTCTGATTTTTCTGAAAGAAAATGTTGTTGACAGCGACTACTCATCTTTTAGGGGCGAAACACTGTGTAACGTCTGCTTTTTCTGAAAGAAAATGCAGTTGACAGCGACTACTCATCTTTTAGGGGCGAAACACTGTGTAACGTCTGCTTTTTCTGAAAGAAAATGCAGTTGACAGCGACTACTCATCTTTTAGGGGCGAAACACTGTGTAACGTCTGCCTTTTCTGAAAGAAAATGCAGTTGACAGCGACTACTCATCTTTTAGGGGCGAAACACTGTGTAACGTCTGCCTTTTCTGAAAGAAAATGCAGTTGACAGCGACTACTCATCTTTTAGGGGCGAAACACTGTGTAACGTCTGTATATATACATCCTTATGTAGGAGTTGTAGCATTGAAAAAAAACGTACCAATCTGAAATTACTAAAAAATAATGGATTGTTTGAAAAAAAGAATGCTTGATATTCAACTAGAATATCAAGCCTTGTACGACGAATATTGTACATTAAAAGGACAACACGAGCAAGAAATGGATGAAAGTGTAATTCTTGATCCGGTAAAACTAGATGAACACGGTCATCCATGGACAGGAGAGTCACAAGGTAGTAGTAGTAACAACACCTTGTTCATTCTTAACGAAATGAAGTACAAGCTTGATTGCCTAACAAAAGAATACCAACAGTTGAATAAAATGATGCACACCCCTGAAGAACAGCCTAATGAAGAAGCACATGAGATTGACGAAGAAGTCCAGCTACCCCCGGTTAATTTGGCTGAAGATGTCTACCCATGGAATGAGAATTCCAAGGCAGCTACTGTGGAAGAGTACTACTTGAATGGCGACGTTGGAGTAACGGAGGATATCTACAGAGCATTTTGTGTCATAAAGTGCTTAGATGATTTGAGGTGTACGAGACATTTTTGGGGAGTCCTTCTAGGAAAAGAACCCAATTCTAATTTGTGGGAAGCAGTAAGCATTGCCAACTTTATAAATTGATAATCATTGTTAAATAATATAATAATGTCTTTCTTTTATTTAACAGCACTTGAACGTTTGGACTACATGGATGATGAGTCTCGTGAAACGTATGGAAAGAGGTAGTGCAACACCATCGACAAGGTTTTCGATACTGCCTGCAAGTTTTCATAATCAATTAGGGCTAGGAGATCTCGACGAGATGCGCAAGTATGATGGGAGTACACCCCTACATCCATCTTTTACAGATACAGACGTGGTACTCATGCCTATTCGTTTGAGAGATGATCACTGGTTCCTGTACTCAGTTAACCTTAATGACGGTGGCAAAGTAGTGATCTATAACAGTGATAACATGAACACCAACGACGAAGACATGGAAATCCGTATTATTAACATTACAAATACGTTCCTTACCTTTTTACGTAGAATAAACTACTTTTGGTTAACCAGGAGGCCGAGTATACACATCAAACGCTGGTCTTTTGCAAAAGTGTGTCAGCAAAGTCGCCGTTCTGGGAATTCTGCTGTGTTTGTATGTAAGTTTATATACCAGCTAATTCGTAACAAACCCATGGTTAATGATCCAAACGAGGACTTGGACGAGGCAGCCAACAAATTCAGACATGGCATGGCAAAACATTTGTATAAGATGCGTGTAGCCTAATTATGTAATAATACGGTTGAATAGACTGTTTACCTTTTTTAACAAAATTATATTATTAAGGCTCAATTTTATGTGGTTGAATTACTAATGCGTCTGTATTTTAATAAAAGATAAGGATGACAGCGAATAGCCATATTTTTCATAAACTTTGACAGCGACAAGTCATCTTTTAGGGGCGAAACAATCTTACCAGTATGACTGTATTTCTGGAAAAAAATGAAGATGACAGGGAGTTGTCATATTTGATAGCGACAAGTCATCTTTTACGGGCGAGACACTGTTCCCACTAGCATATATATAACTACATGGTTTTCTATGTGACCTACAATCACTAGTCAAAAACTTTAATTTTTATTTGTTAAAGTTCCCACTATGGCTAGACGTTGTGGACATCAACATTTCTGGACAATTCGTTCTGAAGATCAAAGAAATTTCGATGAAAACTACTACAGTAAGTGTTTTCATATATTTCTACTCTTATTCTTTTTCCTAGACCAATTTCTAAATGATTCTTGATTTATAACAGTTGAGTTTGATGATATTTATACACTTAAGATAATTCAGGGAGGACGGTTTGTGGGTACACTACCTGAAACCGTAACTAACAGCGTGCCAATTACTGTGAACTATGTTGACAATGTTCCAAAGTATGAGTTAATTGCGAGACCAGTACGTACTCTAAATTGTATTTTATGCGAGTTAGGTTACGAGAATTACGCCCCCCGTCTGATAAGGTACTACTACTATGTACCACGTAACCAAGACATGCACAACATGAGAAGGGTCACAACTTCTAAAGAAGCGGAAAACCTAATAAACGATTTAGGGAACACAAGAGTTGCGACAATCTACGAAACAACTACTATCCCTACTCTATATACTCGTTTCCTTTTGGGTTAGGAGGTGTATTTGGTTGTAATTTCCATCTAGACTTATGTTAGTCAGGATGATCTCTTGTTGTTGGTATGCTCTATTTGATGTTAAATAAAGTTGTGGAATGCACTATAATTTAAAATTGACATGTTCAATAACAATTCACTGAGCAATACTATCAAAAAACATAGTAGTCATCTTCTCACGATGACTCTTAACGGATACTTGAGGAGAATGGTGGAATTCTTCATGTGAGAGGTCTGCTCCATGTGTTAACAACTCAAGGAACCAACACACAAACACCCCGCAGTCCGAGCTGTTTTGCTGTTGTGGTGTTCTCCTAAATGGCCCCCACCATAAAACACGACCCTGCGCTGTTCGACTTGGGTGTTTGTCATACCAGTTGTGTTCCTCTAGCTTTTGATAATAATAAGCATTAAGAATTGTAGCAACATCGTCGCACCACCCTCGGGGAAACGCCACCTGTATCATGCTGTATAATAAGAAATAGAAGTTAAATATGACATTATCTTTAAAAGAATCACTAAAACCATAAGAGTTAAAACTTGAGTTTGAATTATACATACCTGTCGTAATAAATCAACTGCCAACGGGAGAGGTCTAAGACGAACAACACCCAATGATATTCATTATAATTCACAGGTAGCATCACCTGAAAATAACAAAGTTAAGCAAAGTCTTTCGTAAATGTATTATTAACCACAAGTACCACTCGTGTAGAATATTCATACATATTCAACGTCCACTAGATCCGGCCACATGTCGTAAGCCTGTACACCACGTCTAGGTGTCCTACCATGTAACATTTGCTCCATAAACGTGGGGGGCATTATTGTATATTTTGCGTCAGTCGTCCGTACCCGCATTAGGTGGGCGACCCACAATTCTATATGCTGCAAATGATTAATAATATATTATTGAAACAATTAAATTACAAAATAACTATAAAAATATATAGATCAGGTTTATAACTTTAAGAACTTACTTCAGAGGACAACCACTCGGACGAACCTTCATCAACACCCAGAAGACCAGAAATTCCTACTACAGCTTACGGTAGAGTACAGCTGACTACTCGCGCAAAAATTCTCTGGTAGCGACCTGTACCATTTCATAACATCTTCCACAGATGTTGCCCTTCGTCGTTGGCCACGTCCCCGCTCCTGTGTGTACGGGGAAGGTAGGGCCGCAGCCGGTCTACTCTGTCGCTGTTGTCGCCTTTGGGCAATGGGTAGATTGCCCGATGTAGAGCATTCTCCGACAAAACGTGTCGGAGCCGTCTGATGTGGCATGATCCGTTCCAAAACAAATCAATAATTTTTTTACTTAACTAGTCATACTCATATTCACTATAAAAAATCATACCATCGGCTCCTCCTGCTGCTGGTTTGTATCAGCCCCATCTAAATGTCCTGAATGTGACTGTGAATACATAGCGTTTCAAAAAGTTTTAACACCAACAAGCTTTTGATACATACTTTAACTTAATTTATTTAATAAGCATCGTTACCATATTTTCATTGGCGGTAGGCATCATCGGGTGGGTGCCCGCAATGATATCCTCATACTGCCTCTGAAATAGTTAAAAATACACGCAAATTACCAATATATTTCAAAACAAACTTTGTTCAAATATACATATTATATGAACATACCGTATATTGAGCTTTGATACTCTCGACCATCTTAGCTAGCTCCTCCCGCTTTGCGCATTCATACTTGTACTTCTCTTTTAGCACATCTAGTTCTTCCTTTGTGTTACACCAAATTGTTTGCATTAAGCTAAGTTTTTGGTCTTGCTCTTCAATACGGGCTAATAGCTTATTAAACGAATCGATATTCAAACCATCACTTCCATAAACCGGGATTCCCTCATTTGGTGGGGAACGCTCAGGAGTATTCATATGGAACTGCGGTGTCGGTGCTCTCTCCTCTTCATGCCCGGGGATCTCGACGCCATCACCGCCTTCAAAGAATGGCAGACTTGCAACCCACCAAGGCTGTCTCTGCTCACGATCCGTGGGAGTCAAGTAGATCCGTGCATAAGCGGGCTTTGGATGGTCACAGTTAAATGTTATTGATTAAATAATTAATAAGCGTGTATAAAATACAAGGAGACAGAAAAAGTATAAACACTAACCTCAGAGCATTTGGCGAATATATTCATCAACTCATTCGAGTACAACCTACCAGGGTATTTTCCAATCGCTCCGCATCTTGGAATCGATCCATCATTGGATATCACCCTAGTAACGCCCGGGAATGTCACGAAAATCCAACACTAAGTGTAAAAAAAATTGTATTAGAAAATGAAACTAAGTTCATCATATAGTAACGTTAGAAAAGGTACAAAAATATTATCTTACCATAAGAATCCAAATCGGCCCGTAAATAGTGTATTTTGGGACCACATTTTCTGCAGTACGAACGGCAGCAATCTGGATTCTTCGCTCATTTATGGCGTCGTACAGTTTATCATACGTGTACGTCCATAAATACGACCCCCATGCAAATCTATTCCATGACCGCGGGATGTCCTCAAGAAGATGAATCACACCAGTAGCGACGAACCACTCTGTCTTAGCCCCTAAAAAACCTTTGTACAACATGTACAACAAGGCTACTCGAACAACGTCATCATCCCCCAGATTATTAAAATTACTCTCTGAATCCCAAATACGACATATGTGGGCCACACGCAGCCGGGAGGGTATCTGCTCGTTAAAGACACGCCTCATAAATGGCGTGTCGGGAGCACGGTCGTCTAACGTGTATGGCCCGAACCTAAATCCTGTCAACAAACAGAATTCCCTCCGGCCAAAACTTACTGGATTCCCCGCTACGTTAAATTGTAGAGTCTCATACTCATTTTTACCCAAATGAACTTGGGCACACAACAAATAGTGTATCAGCAACGGATCATTTTGCCCCGCCTTAATATTTAAGAATGGCGCAAAACAAGTTTCGTTAAATAAGTTAAGACTTTCTTGTCTTAACTCAAGACGGGGTTTAATTTCTTCGTGACATATTCTCATCCGGTTACGACAAGTAAGACTCGCGTGATAAATTTCCTACAAATAAAAAAATAAGCATGAAATTCAACTATTCAAAATTATTCTATTTTATGACATTTTTTATATACATTATAGCTTACTTAATTCACAAATAACTCGCAAAAATATATAAATAAATTTTCGCCCCTATTTTATAATATAATACAATTTTTTTTTCAAACTCTCAAATATATTTTTTGGTTATACAATTATTTTTTTGTATAATTTTTTTTCAAACTCTCAAATTTATTTTTTTTATCTAATAAATTAATGTTTACATTTGTAACGTTCATAAAATAAACCGTTCTTTCAAAAGCAACCAT